>CM062297.1:383003261-383603261 GCA_031216915.1 Pictodentalium vernedei
TTAACCGTTTCAGCTCTAATGACCTCTCATTGAAATGAGTTCGTCGCTGTTCAGTGGTTCTCTCCGGGTACACCGGCTTCCTACCCCATAAAACTATGCCACACGAGGTGACCCTGGGAATCGAAAGTGTCGTTAAACCCCAATAAATAAATATCCCCATGCAAAAGAACATTGTATCAACATCGGCTTCCACCGCCTTTGAAACTGCTGGTCATCCGAAATTGGCGGAAAAAGAAATTCATTCGTTCATATCCGAGCATGTTGTTCAAAATGCTTGCCGAGTAATAAAACCTTCAACAAAGACAGCAGTACAACAAAACCTTCACCTTTTCGCGTTCAGCTTTCTTTGTCAACCATGTGTGACATATTGTTACAATACTCGGATTTCATATTCATTCTTCTCATAGGTGATCTATGCGTAATCTTAAAAACATTTCAACAGAGGGAACAGGTAACTTGGCGTCCCAGTACACGGTTAGATACATGGATACTTTATCACTTGTTGCTTGAAGGTAGGTACTATACACACGGTTCACAAAGGGCCTTGGATTTAAGGTCTTGAATTTGACTAAGGGTTGTTCAAGGCCATGAAAACGGACTGGGGCCTTGCGTTTTCACGAAATAGCAATGCCGACGATGCGCCTAATTTGTCGTCATTGTTTCGTTTGTTTCACATTGTAACTCTGAGCGAGATAATACAGCAGCGTTTTCTGTCAAGTGCTGTCATTGGTTGCTTGTTGAAGAGTTATTCTCATAGAAATGCACCAAAATCTGCATTGCAAATATGGCTTGCTTATGTATAAATAATTTACCATCACTTTGACACTGACCGCACAGGGCTACACACAGAAGGTGGAATTTGGTGTCCTGGAGAGAAAGCAGTCAGACAGTTTCTCTTCAGACCACCAAATTCTAACTTGTGTGGTGGATATCTTGAATACAAAGTTTAAATTTCCACCTTTCTGAAGGTGCTATATTACTGTGGCTGATTTGGGACTTTTTTATTCTATAAAAACGAGATACTTTCTTGTTATAACGAGAAAACATCTCGTTATAACGACTTAGCACCTAGTGTGTGCGTGGGAGTGTGGTAGACCCCGAAGCCGCCGCCATGAGCCGCTGCCGCCAGCCATATTTTTCGTAAGCGACCGCCAGCCACATTTTTCGTCAGCCACCCGTATTATAAATCAACCGCCACGAAATTTTGCGCCGGTGTTACAGGAATGGAAGTCCGTAGGAAAATTAGTCCCTCTGGACTATTATTCCGCGGAATTATAGTCTTAAGTCTAACATTTATAGGAATAGAAGTCCGCCGGACTACTATTCCTAGAAATGTTAGACCTAGGACTATAATTCCGAGGAATAATAGTCCAGAGGGACTAACGTTCCTACGGACTTCCATTCCTTTTACACCGGCTTAAGCCGTGTAAATTGTCAAAATTTCATAATTATCTCTTCACCTAACGCCAGTAGCAGACGACACTCGTAAAAAAAATTCTCCTGTAACTGACAATTTTCATTTTTTGCTTCCAAAACATGGGTTATGACCCCTCATTGGAACGAGCGCTTCGCGCTCGTTCCAATGATGGGTCATAACCCATGTTTTGGAAGCAAAAATGAAAATATTTTCAAAAAAAGTTTCGCAATGTCCGGTTTTGACGGTTACGTTAAGTAAAATGATTAAACGTTAGAAAAATGTCTCCATATGTCGATTCCCTTGCCCTAATTCCAATTAGTCTACCTTCGTAAGATTTATACATCTGCCTTTCTAGTGCATTTTAGTTTTGTTTCATTCCACCAATCTGGGATAGCCGTGTTTTACACCTCTCAGTCAGCTGAGTCGCCATGAGCCGCCAGCCGTTAAAGTTAAAACTTAGCCAGCTGAGCTGGCTAGCCAGCCATATATTCCTTCAGCCAGCCACGAAAATGAATTTACATGGCTTCGGTGTCTAGAGTGTGGAGGATGTGAGGTGTGTGTGTGTGGGGGGGGGGGGGGGGGCGTGTGTGGCTGTATGTGATTGTGTAGGGTGTGTGGGGGTGTGTCTGTGGGGGTGTGGGGTGTCTGTGGGTGTGGGTGTGTCTGTAGGTGTGGGATGTCTGGGGGTGGGGGTGAATATATCCCTGCAATATTGTCATTGTCTCTCAACCGGAAGAGTCTAAACAAAAACACCCCGGTAGTGGTTTCTATACAGTGTTCATATAACTCAGGTCACTCCAAAGGGTAGCCAAGATATGTACTTGTCTAAACATCTATAATAACACGTTAAGGTTATCTTTTTTAAAACAATGAAAACGTGACTTCTTTAACTTTTCCTAAAATATTTCTCTAAAAAAACAACAAAACTGCATATCTTTGTATATCTTTATGTCAAGGTATGAAAATCAAATTGTTTTTGCTATTTAAAACTACATTATAGCAATCAAAATAATTTTAGCATGTAAGAAAAATATTCTGCTTCAGTACTACCTCCATGTTCAAGATAGCGCGTTAGTAGTATACCGCAAGGAGACAACATAGTCAGATTGGCTGTCTTCCTGTTGTCTCCCACGATTACATTATGCAACGTTTTAAACTTGACTGTCCGCCAGTGTTTCATCCAATACATTTTCAAGTCCAGGGTAGTAGTGTGGTGGGTGGGGGGGGGGGGGGGGGTGGAGGGTAGGTAAACATGACATGGCATGGAAGTCGTGACTTGATTCACCTGGTAGCTCGCTGCGAAACATCTCCCATCCTGACACCGACAGTCCATTGTGTACATACATTTACTGGGTGATTCCTCGGATCCAGGTGGAGTTGACGAGGCGACCAGACCAATGCTTGGAATACGTTGGTGGTGTAATAATAATAATAATATTGATATTAATATAAATATCAATATCAATACCACCATCAGCATCAATATCAATATACTAAAAAACGTCAAGTAAATATATCCAATCGAGAGATTTTCAAATATTTGTTTGAAATTTCAATCAAGTTTTTTTATTAAAAAACATAATGCCATACTTGATTCACATTAATGCACTAGCGATGTCAGAGAAAGGAAATTAAAATTAATTATCGCTGTTTGGAATAACGACGATTTTAACGGTACTTTAACATTTTTTTATGATGTATTTACAAGAAATCTGCTTCCCATTCATTTATGTAATTCAGTTTGCTCCAAAGAATGGTTAAAATGACTACCTTTCTAAAAATTTGGAACACGTTATGGTTAAATTTGTTTAACATAATGAAAACGTGACCTCCTTGACATTGCCTAAAATATATTTGTGGAAAACACCAAAAATACATATTTTTGTCAGCCTGTGAAAATAAAAAAGTTTTTAGCTCACCAACAAGGTTGTGTGAGCCCATGTCACGACCTGAGGCGCGTCGGCGTCAACACTTGTGTTAAAGTTATTGCTAGATGGTTGCAAAAAATCGTTGGTGGTTGCAAAAAAATCATTCCATAGATTATGCTTCCACTTGGCGTAATTTACATCACCCCTTCATTGATACCTTTTGTCGCGTTTTTATATGGAAGATTTTACATCACATTCTTCCTGTAAGACAGATTGTCTCATTTTGGTATAATCTCAGGGATGACAAGTGTCAATTGTGCCGGCGTGCCACTGAGAGTACCAAGCATTTATTTTGTGATTGTCCTTTGGTTCGGCCCTTATGGGACTTGGTTTTCCGGTGGATTACTAGTCTTGTAGGGGTCGATGTGGTGCCAAACCCAGTCACTATTTTATTCTTACGGCTTCCTACTTCTTGTCCTTTTTTCTCCCGTGCTTCATCACTGGTTTTAATTACCGAAGCCGTGGCCACTATTTGGTATCGCCGTAACGAATTTACTCACCGTACTATTACGACTATTTCTTCCCAAACGATTTTGTCTTCCTACTTGGGCAGAATGCGTTTGCGGCTCTCAGCTGATTTTATTCGTCTTCCCCGTGAAGTATTCTGTCAATACTGGGCTCGTACTTCACTTATTTGTTCTATCATCAATGACGAACTGGAATTTAATTTTCACTAGGCCTGTACCCTTTTCTGTTCTTGGTTGAACGTTATGTGTTAATTTTGTATTATCTTCCCTTTCCTTTGTGTCCCCAAAATTATTTCCTTCAAAATTTTCCTTTTGTGCTACGCTTATCCCTTTCTTAGCTGTTTTTTATTATCATGTATATGTATGCTTGCTTCGCTCTGCACCGGCCCTTGCTGTGATATCCTGTTTTTTTATGCCGGTGCAGACGTCGCTTTGTATTCAATAAAGTTTATTGAAAAAAAAAAAAGAAAAAAAAAGTTATTGCTAGAGTCCACTTTGACTTTCCGCCCTGTTACAATGCACCTTGTACTGTTTCTATGGCTTACAATTACCCACAGACCATTACCCAGTGATATTTTATCGATGTTTAGTGTTTTTGCAATATTCGACTTCGCAGGGTATAAACCGTATAAACCTTTAGCCGGAAGTGGAGATAAGCGAGGCGAGAGATTTCTATTTTTATCTCAAAGTTTCAGTCGCAGCGTATCCAAGATCACCGAAAACAAGATTTTTTTAATAAAAGGAATGACCGAAGAGAGCAAAATCAGTAAGTATGTTATATAAAACAATATTTAACAATGAAACGACACAACTTAATGGAAAAATCGACTCTTGTAGTATGAAAAAAAACATCTGCTGATCATCTCGGAAATGAATTTCTCGGGCAAATTTCTCCTTCAAATATCGTTTTTCACATGTTCGCACAAATGTAACATGTTAAAATCATAGATCGACAGATTCGGCGTTCAATTCCACACCAGAAACTATCAACCATAACAACGAAGGAGGTTCGGTGCTACTAAAACTGTTCAAAATATAATGTCACCTTATCGATTTTTTTATACGCCCAGTTGTATACGCTCGTATCTTAGTTGATGAGTCGTATACATTTTTTATGCTTGTCAGGTGACCCTTTCGTTTTGAGAATTTGGTAAATTTGGAGCCTGTAAGTTCCGAAAGCAAGATAGGCCTATACGCGCACAAGCTGGGTTGAATGCAACATTGCATTGCGTTGAAAAAGCGAACCACAGGTTACCTTTTTCAACGCAGAGAAATAGCCCATTTTACTGCATTACAGAATCTAACGATAGGCGGTGAACTATATGAAGATGAGACTGGTTTTATGGCATAGCGTAACAATGTCAGATCAAGTTGGACCGCATTATTTACTGTAAGTTGACTCTTTCAGACACAATTTGTTCCAAAACACGTTTTGGGGGTGAAATAATTTTTTGGGGGGCAGTCTGGATTTTTTCGGGCACTCAGGATTCTTTCGGATGAAGTGGACCTCAGCTCCACATCCTCCCCCACCCCACCCAGAAAATAAAAATTCCCGTACGCATATGGCAGTATAGATAGCACGTAATTATAACTTTATGAATTTTTAGGCTCAAGCACCAATTTGTTAAGTTCTTAAATCATCGGGTCTGTAAATTTAACTAAAAAAGGTATAACATAAACTCACGGCTATATTTAAATAGCCTCTTGTGCTTTGCTTCTTTACATGATAACAATTTGTTGAGTTCTTAACTTTTGTGGGTCCCTAAATTTCAATGGACTGCAACAGGCAGACCAAATATCTAGCAGACTCCAAAGAAACATTCATGCTGAACTTATTTACTGTAGTTTAAGGGCACCTTTCTGCAACTATAGCTAACTTACCCAATTTATAGTTGTGTTCCCGCAAATGTTTAGTAAGTAAGTATAATTATAAGTAACTGATGAGGCCTAATTCAATTCTATTTTTCGTTCAACAAAAATGATGTGGCTCAGTTCCAGATTAACTTTATTACCCAGCTTCAGCCCCCCCCCCCCCTCCCCACACACACAACTTTACATGAAAAGTGTTAATCCTGCAGACGGGATGGTATAAAAAAATAAATACAGAAAAAAAACAAAACATTGGGACGGCGCATTTTTCGACCCAGCCCACCTAGAAGGCGGGACACTCCGGTCATTCGATCCTCATTTATTACTATAGAAAAACAAAAACAAAAAAAAAAAAAAACGAAAAAAATGAATAAAAAAATGAAAAAAACAACATTAAGAACGGCGCATTTCCGAGCCCACTAATAACCTTCCCAGTGATTCAAGGAACACTGATGACGAATTTCATCTGAATTCATGCAGCGGTTGCTTGCATACATAAACAAACAGACAGACACACTCTTTTATATATAGTAATAATAAAAACTCTTTGGCCAGCCACTGATTTGTCGTGGTTCTCGTAAGAGATGAGTCTATAAAGCCGTGGTCCACAGGCCTGCAACCAGGGTCGATCTTCGGAGTGGGAGTGGGAAACCCGCACATAATCTCCCACGTAAAAGCAGACGTTACACCCCCCGCTCGCACCCCCCCCCCCCCCCCACCATTTTTGCAATTAAATACGCTCTGGAAGGGGCAGGCATATAGCTAAATAGCAGACCCACAAATTCGCAAAGAGGGTGGCTATTGATCTATTATGGGGTGGCGCAGGGCCTTCGCTACTAATGGCTGACCATAATTGGGCCCGGGGTAGGAAAATTGTGAATTTCAGGGTCCCCAAACCCTCGTTTCCTTGCACCTGAGTGGATATTTTGAAGTTTTTAATGGAGAAATATTGGTAAGATTTCACACTTCCAGAGCCGGTAAATGCCGGCGTAGAGTATAAGTGACAGAACGACGAATTTTAGACTCAGTATTGAACTGAGAATTTGCTTCGAGATATTTAAAAAAACCCTCAAAAACCCCCAAAACTATGAATGAGATACAAACGGGATACTAATTATATGGGAATATATATTAAACCTACTGTATATAACTTGAAAATCCCGAGCTTTTGCAGGCGCCGGGGAGCAATTTGAAAGTGTGTGGGGGAAGGGGGAGGGGCAATATATCTAAGGTTTCTGCATTACCCCCCTAGCATGCCCAGCGCACTTTTACAGAGCGTTGGGCATGCTAGTATGATCTAGAGGGAATACATGCTCCCAAAGAAAGAAAAAGAAAAAAAACACACAAACGAATGGGTAAACCAATCGAATGAATTTAGAAGCCAATCTAATAATGAAAGGAAAAGAGAATTCGAATTTGCAGCGTTCAACAGTCCTCGTCTGAGGAGTCAGTCACAGCAGCCTCAGAATCACTGAGCATGTGAGTTTTGGCCCTCATTTTTCAAAATATCCCAGAGAAAGCCCGCAGACCATCACCACCGAGAATGGGATACGGCGATATCGCCTCTTGTTCTACCCCCCCCCCCCCCCCCACACACACACACCACCTAACCACTGTGCGGCTCGGATGCTGCTGCACAGCACACGGTGAGCATACATGGTGGCCCCCTTGGGATTAGCTCTGATAGCCCCACCCCCACCTCACCCCCAATATTTTTACCTTCCTTCGCTCCTCAATAATCAACTATACTCTATTTTAAAAATAAATATGTGGAACTGATTCAAATGAACGCCTTTCCAGTGTGTTATCGTATTACTATAAACAAAGAAAAAATATGGTATACATGTGAACTACATTTTTAAAATTGCATGTTAGAGGTCAGTGTAAAACAAAACGCAAACGAAGAAAATAACCAAACGAATAAATTTAGAAGCGAGTCTGATAACGAAAGGAGCAGAGAATTCCAATTTGTTGTGATCTACGACTGGATCTTTAGCCTGTGTGGAGTCTGTCTCTCTCCGTACAGAGGACAGCCATTTTACTTCCCCACCCAATAGGACGACACGCCGTGACATCATCAACCCCGCAACTGATGCTGCCAGAGAGAGGGTTCAGATACCTCCATATCTTTTCTCAGCCGGGATCCGCGATCCCGCGACTTCTGGCAGCAGAGACCAGCGAACTTATCCACCACTCTGTTCAACTTGTCACCCACAGTTCAACTTGGGGTGGGGGGATGTGCCCCCCCCCCCCCCCCCGGTTACGTTCTTGAATGAGAGTAAATAATTTCAGTTTACAGGCATGACAAACTGGAAAAATATATCAGTAAAATATATTAGTTGCAGGTGTATTTTATAGAATAATGTAATGGCCGGTCTGGGTTTGAATGAAATTGCTGAGTCGAGAGGCCGCTTTGGGTGTATCAAGATATGACCAGGACACATGGCGTACAAAATTATTTTTTCCAAAAGGGTTAAGAAGGAAACTGGAGAGCAGTTTGGATAACTTTGTTGGCGGCCTGTTTGGGTGAAATTCTCAGAAACCGGCAAGATCGGTCCTTGTCACTCTGAAGCCGACTTGGCTAGTGACGCGTGCCAGGTGTGCGTTCCGTTTCGTTTGGCAGTGCTATTAAAGTGCGGGATGACCTCTTCGCCTAGTCTCCTGTGCATCCCACTACCTTTCACCTAGATGAAAGCAAATGGGATGCGCAAGAGACTACTCTTCGCCAGCAAAGACGAAGAGCACTTAGGGACGTTCCGACGGGGGGGGGGGGGGACTTACCCCCCCCCCCCCCCACCATGAGGACCTTGATTTTTGAAAGTTGGAAATTTTATGGTTCAAATTTCAAAAGTTGGAAACATTTAGTTTTAAGCAAATATAGAACTAGTGATTCTTGGTTGAAATACATTTATTCTTTATAGTATGACCCACTAGTTCTTTTTCGCGCAGAACTAAAATGTTGATAATGTTCCAAGTTTGTAACTGCGTAAGCTAACAATACATCGAGATTGCGCTTTCGTAAATGCACACAAATAGTGTCAGTTTGGAACACCGGGACCCGCCGATTTTCTCTAATTGCCTTAAGGCAGGATTCTCTTACGTGAGAGTCCTTCACTGCTCGTCTAAATGTGGCGTGCAGTGAAGGGGCCGCACGCACGAGTATCCCGCCTTCTGGAAATTACGGGAATCGTCGGCGGGCCCCCAATAACGTCGGGCCCTGGGGTTACTACCCCCCCCCCCCTCGGCGGCCCCGCACAATATAGCAGTATCATGAACCACAAGAAGTCTTTTGTTAGGCCAATTACAAAGTCTACTCATAATTATGGAGAAAAGGCCAAATATCAAGCGAATATAATGTAATTTGTACATAAATCTATAAAGAAAATTCCTTCTCAAAACCGATCATCAAATGTCGGAAACTTTTTTATGGTATCAATTTGAAATGAAAGTTTGGAAATTTGAGGATCTCACTGTGACACACACCTAGTCAGAACTACCCAGAAACGTCCCTGGGAGCATTTGGATCCGAGAGGTGTTTTGTTCTTCAGCAGGAGTGAAATGGAAATGAGAATGTGAATAGTATTGAAGGCTATCGTCGGACAATAGATGTGATCGATTAATTTGAAAGAAATGATCGCTTTGTATTTTTGACAACTTGACCCTGCTCTGAACTGCTATTGACAATAACGTAATTCAATTTCAGCTACTGTTGACCTAACTGTGCTTATCCTACATCATGTAGAATGTTGTTTGGCATTCAAGTTTCAAAAAGAAAACTGGTAACCGAAGTCTTGTTTCGAAACTGTTTACGTGAAGTCGTATGTAAATTAAGTGAAAATAAGATGAAAATTTATAAAATACTTATGTAAGGCGCGAATTATTCTATTTATTTCGTCTTTTTGCCTTTGTCACACGGTAGGGTTCGCTTGGTGAGTATAAAGCTTGTTTTCGACCCTGGATCTGTTTGGTTTCAACACGACATTGGCGAGATATCGAGGGAATCCCATGTGACGTCACGCCTTATCTAAAAAATACTTTAGTTTAGTTTAAACAGTATTTTTCAGATAAAATAAGTTCTCAAAGAACAACATTGAATATTTACAAAAGTATAGGTATGGTATACTTCATGTAGGATTCCATAGTGTTTCGCTAATTTCTCTAAAAATGGAATCGTTAAAAGCCAGATACTTTATGATGCAGTTGCTTCGAAGAGAATACTAAAAAATAGCCTATTTGATGTTTGTTCGACAGTTATAGGACACAAAAGACTGTTGCCAAAATGAGAGCGAAGATGAGAGAGCGCGATACGGTGAGGTGGGGGTCGGGTAAGGGATTATTGTCGAATAAACTGCTAGCTCTGCATGCTGTCAGGCAAACTGGTTTTAATTAACAGAGGATTGGCGTATTGTTATAACACGCCGTTATCTGAAATGAAAACATTTTCTTCCCATTCAACTGTCGCCCCCCCCATTCCAAACACACCCTTCAACAACATAAAATAAAATAAATAGAAAAAAATAATTTAAAAAAGCCAGGCAAAACCGCAAAACATAGACACTAAATGATCGTTATGAAGTAAAAACGACCACGGTCAAGAACGGTAAACAAATTTTTTTAAAAAAGGTCATTAAAAAGAATGAAACAAACCCCAAATACCCCCAATTGGAAAACTAATTCCGCGACAAAGCTGTGTGATTCATGTATGTGTGATGAATAAACAACTCACAAATAACAATGGCATTACCTTCATAGACAAGTTATTATGGGTATGTTAATTACAGGCGTGAAGGAATTAGAGCCAAGGCAAAATGAAGTGTTACAGTTGTAACTGAACTAATTTACCCTAATGCATAGGTAAATTAAAAAAATGAATGCCGATTGAAAAACATGGTCTGAAATCTTTCGGGTGGGGGGCGAAAGTTCTTCGGGGGGAGGAGCGGGCCTCTCGCCCCCTCCCCCGTGGTTGCAGGTTCGGTGGTTCAGTCAGCAGTGTTTCAGTTGAAAAGTGTGACGTCAACGTTGTGCATTCGAGTCTGTTCATCTGGTTTGTTAACTGATTAGACCTTCGTACATGCACAAATATGCGCATTGGAACGATCATATGGGAAATCGAATAATCTCAACTGGACGTATAATTATCACCAACTCCCGATCAACGATTTTACCAACTGGGCGTATAAAAAAATCGATAAGGTGACATTATATTTTGAACAGTTTCAGTAGCACAAAACCTCCTTCGTTGTTATGGTTGATTGTTTCTGGTGTGGAATTGAACGCCGAATTTGTCGATCTATGATTTTAACATGTTACATTTGTGCGAACATGTGAAAAACGATATTTGAAGGAGAAATTTGCCCGAGAAATTCATTTTCCGAGATGATCAGCAGATGTTTTTTCATACTACAAGAGTCGATTTTTCCATTAAGTTGTGTCGTTTCATTGTTAAATATTGTTTTATATAACATACTTACTGATTTTGCATTCTTCGGTCATTCCTTTTATTAAAAAAATCTTGTTTTCGGTGATCTTTGATACGCTGCGACTGAAACTTTGAGATAAAAATAGAAATCTCTCGCCTCGCTTATCTCCACTTCCGGCTAAAGGTTTATACGGTTTATACCCTGTGGACTTGTTTTGTCAGCGTGCACTTAGCGAACATTTCTGACCTGTTTTGCTGTACTTGAGTGGAGGCTATCACCGTATGCTGTGGCTTTTATATTTCATGTACGTGTTAGATACACCAATATAGGATGACATTAACCCTTAGTCGGACATTTGTCGGCGATTTGGGACTTTTTTAATGCAATGTTAGACTTGTTTGTCAGTGTGGACTTAGAAAATTTCTGAGTCCTGACCTGTTTTTGTATACAAGAGTGAAGGCTACCGCCGGTATGCTATGGCTTTTATATTTCATATATGTGTTAAATGCATCAATATAAGATGACATTAATCCCTGGCCGGACATTTTTCGGAGATTTTAGACTTTATTAATGCAATGTTACACTTTTTTGTTATTGTGGACTTGGAAAATATCTGACCTCGTTTGCAAAACATGTACATGACCGGACATTTTTTGCAGATTTGTAATAAGCCTAGGGTTATTGCATGCCATACGTTGGAGAGCTAATTGGGATGGACACACCCCTCTTGTTGGTATTTAAAACTACAACATAGTTTGTTGCAATTATATACAACAACAGATTACCAGTTTATCACAACTCTAAGTATTCTTTTCATTATCTTTATCATCAATTTTCAGGTTTTTCACCAAGGGGGGCAACTTTAACTCCTGTTTGCGTCTTAATTGCCAAGACAGGGAATGTCTACCCTGTTTTTTTTTTAACTTCAGATGATATAAGTAGTATGTCTCGCACGTTTGGGGCCTTGTTTGCAGGACCCCGGAAGTGACGTCATGCCACGTGACCCAATGGTGCCATGTTGTGTTGCCATGGTAACCCGCGTGGTCTGCCATGTTGTGACGTCATCCCCATAGTGATACGTGGTGTGAGTGTGCATGCGCAGCGCGTGTTGTTAGGGTGATACGTGTTTCCGTCGTCCATTTTGTATACTGGAGGCCGCCATCTTGGTTTCTATGGTAGCACGTGGTTGCTATGTTACCCAATTTTCTGCAATGGGACGGGGGTATGTTCAGAGGGTGTGTTCCACTGAATCGGAGTAAATCTAATTACCACAAACAACCCGACAAGTTTTAATATTTCGAATTCTTTCAGAATTCTCTGCTTCTATCTATATATGCAATAGTTTTCGTCTAGCTGACTATGTTCCTTTTTCCTGGAGTATACCCCAGTAGCGTAGAAGAGCATATCAGCTGGAACAGCTTTACTTATTACTACTATTTTTAGCTTTTCTGGTCCGTTCTTGTATGTTCTGACCCTATTCCGTGTACTCTTGTTGTTTCCTTTATCTAGATCATTTATATAGATTATAACTAACCAATCTGATTGCTTGATTTCCTCTAATCTGTATGCAAAGTTATCTCCCCTTATTACAATGAAGTTTTATCCGAGTCTCATCACGTCTATATCCAATGGCCACGTCCCATGGAATCCCAATTTTACAAAGTCGGATAGGAATCCCATTTTACAGAATCCCTTTATAAGAATCCCTTTTTCGAAAACGCTTGTGGGTATGGAATCCCTTTTTTCTGAAGTGAGGTGTCGAGCAATATGTGCGAGTCACTCGAACGATTGTTCGTTAGCTCATTTGCTTGATGGGATTTGAGTCATTCGAGCAATATGTGCGAGTCACCTGACATAAGATGGAATCCCACTTATGGAATCCCTTTTTTGGAATCCCATTTGTGGAATCCATTTTTTGAGAACGCCTGTGGCTATGGAATCCTTTTTTTCTGAAATGAGTCGTCGAGCAGTATTTCGAGTCACTCGAACGAGCAATTGCTCATTAGCTCATTTGCTCGATGGGATTCGAGTCATTCGAGCAATATTTGCTTTGCGAGTCACTCGACATAAGACGGAATGCCACTAATTTAATCCCTTTTTTGGAATCCCAATTGTGGAATCCCTTTTTTGCAAACGCCTGTGGCTATGGAATCCCTGTTTTTCTGAAATGAGTCGTCGAGCAGTATATCGAGTCACTCGAACGAGTAATTGCTCATTAGCTCATTTGCTCGATGGGATTCGAGTCGTTCGAGCAGTATGTTGAGTCACTCGATCGAGCAAGAATGACTCGAAATCCCATCGAGCAAATGAGCTAACGACCAATTACTCGTTCGAGTGACTGGACATACTGCTCGACGACTCATTTCAGAAAAAAGGGATTCCATAGCCACAGGCGTTATCAAAAAAGGGATTCCACAAATGGGATTCCAAAAAGGGGATTCCATAAGTGGGATTCTGTCTTAATAATAACACTTTGGCCAGCCGCTGATTTGATATCGGACGAGAATGCCATGGTTACCCCTGTACTCCTAACTGCCTCCCTATTCCCACGCTTCTCCTCTCCTCCCAACACCCGGAGACGAACTGCTGGATGATATCCCTTGTCCCAATCTTCCCAATCTCTCCGATTAGCATATTAACCCTCTCCTTTGAGTCTCCCCCTAACCACATGTCCTTCATTCCCCCATCCCACTTCCCCATTATACTCCCAGTGAATCTCATTCTTTTAGACTGATACTTTGGGCATTCTAGAAGAAAGTGTTCCAGGATCTCCACCACGCCCCAATTACACATCTGGCACTCCCTTTCGGTGTTTTTCCTTATTTTTCCCCTCAGCTCCAGGGACCGCGACCTTAGCTTGAACACCAGTGACCCAGAAAGGTGCCATCAAGGTACTCTTCAAAACCAGGCTTCTCTTTATCACACAGGCCACCCAAAAACCTCTTTGATTTGAGACCCCCCCCCCCCCTCCCTCCCCTCTCGCCATTTACAGTTACCATCCTCCATGACTCTTTCTCTGACGATTTTTCTATCCTGGTTTGCCCCAACGTCTAGGTCCGAGATCTCCAATGAGTAGTTCTCTATTTTCTCCCTCACTTGGACCATCCACCCTGTTTTGATATTTGAGTTGAAAATTCCCAGGAACATTACTTTACACCTTCAGCTGTCGGGAAGATTTATCAAATAATTAAGATAACCGAGTTTCAATAAGTCTATCCTGTCCTTGATCCTCATCCTCCCATGCTTACCCCTGATTGCTTCTAGTGCTGCGGCATTACTTGACCCCGTTATCCACCAGCCTGCATCGTTCTGCAGGATTTCGAAGCTCATCACAGCCGTCTGGTTTAAGGATAAAGGATTCGCTTCCCCTTCAGAATAATGTTATTTGCGTGGTTTCGGTAGATGCCTCTTCCTGTGATGTTTAATTTTACCCCCAGATACTCGTTGTCACCTGTCTCTCCTACACGAAAAACTTTACTGTTACATTCCGGAATACAGAACTCCCCCACTCTCCACCTTCGAGTGGGGTCCACTTTGCGGCCCACAGGTTTAACTTTGCTCTTGCTTTCATTAAGTTCGAATCTCCATTTGCTTCCATATTCCCAACAATTCACAGCATTTTCGCTAGCCCCTCTTCGCTTTCTGACGCTAGCATCATATCGTCTGCAAAAAATAGCTCTGGGATCTTCAAGTCCCCAACTGCTATCCCCCTCGCCTCTATGCAGGAGTTCATCTCCTAAACCTTTGATGTACAATGCAAAAGGATACACACCTGTTTTAGGCCTATGTCCATAGGCACACGTTTTGTTGTTATGTTTCCCAGGCTAAGTTCACCCTGTACATCGTTATGCTTTCATAATGCCATCAAACTCGCCTCCCCAGCCCAGAGCCTCAAGCTTGCGTCACATACCCTCCCTCCATAGTCTATCGTATGCCTTTTTAACATCCAAAAAGTCCATAAACATCTTTTTTCTTTTGCATATTTTTAGCGGCAATCCAAATTGAATGTTCACAACACAGATCAATTATTATTGATAGAAACAAGTATCGGGATTGAGAAAGTTGATAGGTGTTTACTGTCCTAGTTTTCGTGTAAGGTAAACACAATCACAGCGTAACAGCTTTCACGTCACAAAACATAATCGATTGGGATAAGTTACCGCATTGATTGATGGGAGGTGGGGGCGGAGGCAGACTTGAATTGCGACGTTTTTTCGCTGACGGTTTTTGGTCCATGAGTTACACACGCCATTAGTCACACAGTCCAAATGTGCCACTAGTCACACAGTTTTGAAGTTAATAAAACAGTGTTAACAACCTGTGACCCCCCCCCCCCCCCCCCCCCTCCCAAATAGATAATGCTGTGGTTATCACTTGGGAAGCAATCAATTTAAGTTTGCTTTACTATATTCATTAATAATTTTTATTTTATTAAAATTAAAATCCAAACTGATTTTTCAGTTTATACTTAACTGATAACTTGTTTACTCTGTATAAGCACTATCATCTGAGTGGCTTTTTTGATTTGATTACATGAAAAGAATGTATGTTTTGTTAATCATCAATAAACATTGAAAGTTTTATTTGATTTGTTGTTTTTAGCTTAAACACTTTTTCTTTGAAGTGGCTTCTGTGTCGAATAAACAGAATGCATATTCACTATTTAAGGACTTAATTTTAGATTTCCACGAGTTCAAAGAAAAAGTAAGCAAATTTGTTCAAGACAACAAGACACCGTTTAACGATGCCAACTTCAGCCAAACGCCCGAGGACGGAGATGACCATGAACTCACGGAACCGATAAGCGAAGAAGAAGTGGCTAACACAATTAAAAAATGTAAGTCTTCTTCTTCCCCAGCAGGGGACGAGGTCTCATGCAAAATCCTGAAACAATGTCCCAATACTTTTTTTCGGTAGACTCACTAACCTCCTAAACTGCTGTCTCTCTAGTGGATACTTCCCAAAATATTGGAAAGTAGCTACAGGAGTCATGATACCCAAGCCCGACAAGGAGTTGAGCAACCCGGCTAATTACCGCCCAATCAGCCTACTCAGCTGTATTGGAAAAAAGTTTCGAACGGATTCTCACGACTAGACTCCGCAGCTATCTCGAATCAATCAGCTTTTTCAATAAGTGGCAAAGGGCCTACAGAAGCCAAAGAGAGGGAATCGAGCATGTTTATAGACAGGTAGATTATATGAAAACGGCGTTCAGTCAAAATGAAATAGGAACCGCGCCGTCATTCGACGTAGAAAAAGCGTTTGACTCTGTCTGGAACAATGGCATGAGATACAAACTAGCTAAAATGGGGCTACCTACCAAAATTCTAAGGATCATATCATCATTTTTATCTCATCGAAAAATCAAAGTGAGGGTAAACCGCGAGGTGTCAGACGAGGTAAAACACGAAGCGGGCACTCCACAGGGTTCGGTCCTTAGCCCGCTTCTATTTATAACATATGTGAATAACAATGACAAAGTAGGGAAGAACTATGTTGAACTATCTCAATTCTCAGACGACAAAGGAATGTGGTCGGCCAGTAAGTCTCGAAACACAATACAAAACCGCCTGCAGGATACCACCCGCGACTTGCAAGACTGGTGCGCTCTGTGGCGCATCAAGCTAAATGACGCGAAAACACAAAGAATCACATTCTATAAAAAGCAAAGGAAAAAAGCTGTCCCTAATATTGAGCTTAAGCTTTACGACCACAAATTTGAAGCTAGTAATGAGGCAAAGTTTCTGTGATTCACCCTGGATAGCAGTCTCAATCTAAACAATCACGTAAACTCAGTCACTGTCAAAGCCACTAAACGCATCAATTTCCTGAAAATGATTAGAGGTAAAAATTGGGGAGCCAATAGAGAAGTTCTCTTCAAGCTTTACAAATCATATATACGCCCAGTACTAGAGTATGGGGCCATAATAACGAGTGACCTGAATAAAACGAACATTGAAAAACTACAACGGGTCCAAAATCATGCCTTGCGCGTGGCTCTACACAAGCCCACGTGGACATCGATATAACTACTTCACAAGATAGCAAAAATAGACACTATAGCAATGCGCTTAAAAGATCTTCAAAGCAAAACTCTACATAGACTTCAAGACAGCGAATTAATAGTTGAACTCAATGCGCATCGCGTCCTCAATAGGAAAACTAAATAATTTGGGGCGTATCCATATCGTAGTAGGTAATAAATGAGAGTTCCCGACCACTTTTCCAAAAAACTGTACAAGTACACGTGCATGTACGTGTACCGCCATAGGGATTCAGCGTTAAATCGTGTACAGAGTGTAAAAAATGTCGTTTTTTCATGGTGGTCTAGAACTCTCGGTGTTTTTTTAACCGTTCGGATCGCACTTTTAACTGTCAAACAACCGTTGGCGAACGTGTGAAATTCGACACATCGCTCAGAAGTGAAAAAATGTATGAAATTTGAAGAAAATGTAAATTTTAAAATTTTTGTTGACGTTCCCATCGCGGATTAGACCTTCAATCTATCGCTGTTGAACGCAGGCAAAAACGCTGTGAGAGTTCCAGACCAGCATCAAAAATGCGTTTTGAGAGTTCTGGACCACCTACGTTTGCGATCGCGTTTCGGACGGTCGAGGGTGCGATCCGATTGGCGAAAAACGATTGAGAGTTCTAGACCAGGAAAATCGACCTCAAAACCTTTTCTCGACGTTCGCCAACGGTGAAAAGTGAGTGTAAAGTGTAATTACTCATCGAGGAGTTTTTTTTAAAAAACCGATTTCGGCCTCCGGTACATCAAAACAATGCGGTTTGAGAGTTCTGGACCACCACCAGGTTCGCGATCGCGTTTGGGACGGTCTAGGGTGCGATCCGATCGGCGAAAATGATTTTCCGATTCTAGAGCAGGAAAGATCTCAAAACGTTTTCTCTACGTTCGCCAACGGCGCGAAGTGGTTGTAAAGTGTATGAGCAATGTTTCCAAAAAACAAAAGCTTGAAGAGCTTGAAATAAGTAATCACCCAATCACTTCACGTTCCTAACGCTAATTAACCAATCAGATTGCTTGATTCTCATAACCTAAACTTAATCATACAAAGTTATCTCCCCTCGTCGTGGGGGTGGGGGGTCACACCCATCAGAAAATCGAATGTTTCGAGAAGGTGGTCACGTGACCTATCAAATTGAAGGTCTCTACGAGTGGATTAAGAAGATCGTAATTTTAACCCTCGTCGTGGGGTGAGGTCACGACCAGAGACGAAAAACGTCGTCCTTTTTACAAATCCAGGCATGTGAGGTATTAATATGAAGGGCTCGATGAATACATTACAAAAATGACGTTTTTTACTTTTTGTGGGGGTGGGGGTCACGCCCATCGTAAAAATCGAAAGTTTCGAGAAGGTGGTCACGTGACCTATCAAATTGAAGGTCTCGACGAGTGAATTAAGAAGTTCGTAATTTTAACCCCCGTCATGGGGTGGGGTCACGACCAGAGTCGAAAAACGTCTTCCTTTTTACAAATCCAGGCATGTGAGGTATTAATATGAAGGGCTCGATGAATACATTACAGAAATGACGTTTTTCATTTTATGTGGGGGTGGGGGTCACGCCCATCAGAAAAATCGAAAGTTTCGAGAAGGTGGTCACGCGACCTATCAAATTGAAGGTCTCGACGAGTGGATTAAGAAGATCGTAATTTTAACCCTCGCCGTGGGGTGGGGTCACGACCAGAGTCGAAAAACGTCTTCCTTTTTACAAATCCAGGCAAGGGCTCGATGAATACATTACAGAAATGACGTTTTTCATTTTATGTGGGGGTGGGGGTCACACCCATCAGAGAATCGAAAGTTTTGAGAAGGTGGTCACGTGACCTATCAAATTGAAGGTCTCGACGTGTGGATTAAGAAGATCGTAATTTTAACCCTCTTCGTGGGGTGGGGTCACGACCAGAGTCGAAAAACGTCTTCCTTTTTACAAATCCAGGCATGTGAGGTATTAATATGAAGGGCTCGATGAATACATTACAGAAATGACGTTTTTCATTTTATGTCGGGGTGGGGGTCACACCCATCAAAGAATCGAAAGTTTCGAGAAGGTGGTCACGTGACCTATCAAATTGAAGGTCTCGACGTGTGGATTAAGAAGATCATAATTTTAACCCTCTTCGTGGGGTGGGGTCACGACCAGAGCCGAAAAACGTCTTCCTTTTCACAAATCCAGGCATGTGAGGTATTAATATGAAGGATTCGATGAATGCATTACAGAAATGACGTTTTTCATTTTATGTGGGGGTGGGGGTCACGCCCATCAGAAAAATCGAAAGTTTCGAGAAGGTTGTCACGTGACCTATCAAATTGAACGTCTCTACGAGTGGGTAAAGAAGATCGTAATTTTAACCCTCGTCGTTGGGTTGGGTCACGACCAGAGCCGAAAAACGTCGTTCTTTATACAAAGCCAGGCATGTGAGGTACTGATATGAAGGCTCGAAGAATACATTACGAAAATGACATTTTTCATTTTATGTGGGGGTGGGGTCACGAGCAGAGCCGAAAAACGTCTTCCTTTTTACAAATCCAAGCATGTGAGATACTGATATGAAGGGCTCGATGAATACATTACAGAAATGACATTTTCAACCCTCGCCGTGGGGATGGGGTTAACACCGATCAGAAAATCAAAAGTTTCGAGAAGATAGTCGTGTGACCTATCAAGTTAAAGCTATCGACAAGGATATTATGAAAATCATATTCTTTTCCCCTTCTTCTAACGGTGGAGTTGTGACCATCTTGAAATCGAAAGTATTTAGAAAAGGTAGGTATGGAACATATTAAATTGAAATAAGACAACAACTTGAATCTGATGCATCATTCATTTTTTATATCTGTGTTCAAAACATGGAAGTATGTTTTCAATATATATGACTGTTATGCAAATTAGAGATGCACTCACTTGTTAACAAGTCACGCCTTAGATGTTTCCTTCAATAATAACTCTGTTTACTGAACCATAGATTTGTCAATAAAAAATTATAAGTTGATCTTCTAACGTTTCTACATGTTGAGGATAGCCTATTTCACCGTGTCCGAAAAAGTGTCAATCCAAACTATTTGTTTTAGGAAAAAATGCCCACGTCGAGAAGACATTACATAACTAAACGAGTATAACCTTGACTAAATTCAAATAAAACCATTTGTCACGTGTTAGAAAAGATTTGTAAACAGTCTAAACGCACGTGTGGAAAAGTTGTTTTGTTTTGTTTTTTACAACAGGAGTTAAAATATTTTAAGATAGGTGGCGTTATATAAATACAGCAACAACAAAAAACAGTGTTTACAATGTGTCAGCGTATGACTGAATGAAAATGAGAAAAAAAGCTCTTTTTTAACCACCTGATAGCGAAGCATTACATCAGTAGTCGCGATATTGTCATCCAACAGCAGCCAAGACATTAAGCTTTTTACGTCGACATACCACTTGTCCAAAACAATTCTCTTTTAACACTAAAACGGGTGAAATACATCTCGGTAACGACTCTCTTTTTTTTCTTGATCAGACATAGTTGTTGGCGGAAAGTTGACTGGAGGGTCGTTCAAAACAATTGATCAAATACATTACGTGTACAGTACCCATATGAGACTGGTCAATAAATACCCCAGTTATTGATGCTAAACTTAGATTAGTGCTGTCTATTTATAGAGGAACTATTTATGAGTGGGCGTGTACAATTAATTACTTATCTCCATTGACAACAGAGCAACAATAACAAGAACATTGGCTTTGATATATTTTATTTCATTCAAGTGTATCAACTTTTAACAAGCGATAAACTATAGAAACATAATAGCCTACACTGCACATAGATATCAACATAAATAAGTTTGTTTTTTGCACATTGATATTTACATAAATGAGTTGTCTTTTTTTAATCTTTTAAATTCATTTGGTTTCTTTATAACAAACATTAATTACAGTACGTTCAACGTGGATTGAAACAAAAACGCCGCCGCGGTGTGTTCTCCACCGTGGAGTTCCAGTGGACCGCAGTGTTTGATTAGTGGAAGGCAGTTTTCAAAACACTGATCCACCGTGGTCACGAGCGTTAACGATTAGTTTAATTGCTTTTGCATGTCAGTTTCTTTGCTGATTAATAAATACTGTCGTGTGACGTCAACTAGCAAGACAACTGCGTTTGTTACTGGTAGTAGATAATTTATTTTAAATTAAAATTGGAATTTGGAGGAGCAGACGGCGTGGTTTGAAATTGTAAATTGGGAATAGAACAGTCAGTTCCATTTGGTTGAGTACAAAGTCCTCGTCACATTCGAAACTAAACTGTTGTGTTTGCATGATCGATTTGATCGAGGAAATAAATAAACCAGACTTGAAAAAAACAACTAATAGTCGCGACGTTCCCAATTTCACATTTTGTTTACAGCTGTAGGCCAACACGTGATGAACCGTGTTTTTCTTGGGTGGGAAGTGGGGGCGAAAAAGCCTCCTGCGCCACATAAGCGCCCACGGCGCACGGCTAATGACCGGCGCACGGCTAATGATCGAAGTGATACCAGTTTACGACATTGAGTCAACTCGACCAGCCCATCCTCTTTCCTGTCTTACTCTTGTTGGGCTACGCAATTAAAGATACGTATAAAAAGGATATAGTAAAAAGGAAATATAGTGTTTTTGAATGGATACCAAAAAGTATCTCACTCGTGACTGAAACTAAGTGGGTGGGGGGGGGGGGGGGGTGGACGGGAGATATTTGCATACCGAAACAAATATCCTTCATCCAGTTCTGAAGGGGTTTGTACATACTTTTATACTCTTTGCATTTGCAGATTTTTCAACGTTCCTCAACATTGTTGTTATTATTTGTATTACCAATTGAAATAGCTAAGCCTGTGTGTATGTAAAAATACGTGGGTGAATATAAGGGAGGTACCGAATTAAAATATCTGAGAATGTGCCATTCTAAGAGAGAATACACTTCAGCGGGAAAGAGATAGAGAGAGACAGATACACGTGATGGGGGGGGGGGGGGGGGGATAAAGTAAGAAAAAGTGAAAGAAAATTAGTACACGAAAGTATACGCAAGTGCATGTGTGCGTATGTCTGCATATTACTCTCTGTGTGTGTTGGGGGGGGGGGGGCGCAAGGGTGTGTGTGTGATGGTGTGCGTGCGTGCATGTGTTTTGTTTTTTCGGGTTTGGTTTTTTTTTTTTTTTGTTTTTTTTTTATGAACTACTGTAAAAAAAGACCTACCTCTGATGAAAATGTGTCTCATAAGCCTCCATAGGCTGCATTTCATATAAATATTTTGTAAATACTCTATGTATATTATGTATGTGTATTGAAATGTGACACTAAAATAAAATATTCTACGACTAAATTAAAGCAGTCGGGATTGAAGTGATTAATTAAATATAGTAGATTAAACTACCACTTGCACAAGGTGTGAAATAACATTTGAGTGGCGCGACAAAGCACAGAGCTGTCCTTCAAACCAACATCTGTTTTAACACCTCTGCACATAACAAGCTTGAGAAAAAATAAGAGACAAATCAACAATTTCAATTACTTTTTATTAATTCAGCAATCATAATTATAACCACATGTAAATAAAATCAATAGAAAATAAAAAAAAAAAATTTCATTAATGGCATGCCGATCGACAAGCCAGACCACCACATATCATAACCCTAGCTCAAACATACCCCGAAATTTCCTATTATTATTTTTTGGTTTTGTCCCCCACTCGTGTCTTGAAACCCCCAAAATTAAATAAGTCTTTCAGACAGGAGATTTTAGTTCCTCTATCGGTGAATTGACAGAGAATTTCTGGTGCAGCCCGCACATCAAAAATTTCAGTGTCTTGGCAGAGTAAGATTCAGTCATCCATACCACTCCTAAATGGTGAAGTAAATAGTCCCCCCCCCCCCTCCCCATCTCCGAAACGAGGCAATTGGACCCCAGACTCCCATAAATCCAAATGCACAAATAGGCCTATATCATTGATTGTTTGCCCATTTGCCCCCCCCCCCCCCTCCCATCTTGGCCAGTTGTCCTTGCTAGTGCATATACGGATTCCGAAGCGTCTTGGGCTGAAAGGTCCCAGGGCCACCACAGACATTCCTTTTTCGTTAATGTAGTTTATTTATGTTAATTCCACTCTCAACATGTACATTTTAACATTCCACTCTGAACTTAACTTTTAAAATCGTAAATCGGGGGCGCGGTGGCGTTGCGGTAACCGGTTCTCGTCAGATCACCGAAGTTAAACAACGTCGAGCCCGGTTAATCATCGGATGGGTGACCGTCTGAGCGATCAATTCGGACTCCGAATTGATCAAATATATCGAACGAAAACGACTCATTTTCTAACTACGATTGTCGCCGTATTCTAAACGTCACCACACTAATCATACAATTCGATATTGGAACTGCACTACCTCTTGAATATTACAAATTTACGATTTGTATTGTCTTCAACACAAATCGTAAATTCCTTCCCGCATCACCATACTTATTCTATACCGCATCGAATTTGACATCGTCATCATCCCCTTGCTAGATAAACTTGAACTCGTCATCCGAATGGTGTTGCGAAGTGATCCTATAGGGGTTAATTAAGCTCGCAAGCTCGGGTAAGAGCTCGAGCTCTTGAGGTTTTATTTTAAGGATTCAGTGGACTCATGTTTATTCAATGAGCCTGATATCGTTTGGTAAGGAAACACAAAATTCCAGAGCTGGTGAGACCTCACAGAACTGCCAGTTATCACAACGTTTATAGTCCGATCTTACGATCTCTGATCGATAAATTTTCCCTAACATTCCGTAACGATGGTCGATAACAGAAATTAGTATAGAAAATCGTGTGAATTGTTCTCTGAAAATTGCATTCGCTTGTGCAATATTTCTGATTTTTTACAGATTGCGTTCAGGGTTAAAAAAAAAACAACTTGTCAAATGGTTAGGTTCAAGGGAAGTAACTCTGCAACAACTCATCCACCAAATGGTTAGGTTCAAAGGAAGTAACTCTGTCATCCATAGGTAGAGGTTTATTATGAGGTCATCAGAGGTCATAATACAGGTTAGGTTCATGGAAGTAACTCCGTTCATCCGTAGGTAGAGGTTTATTTTGAGATCATCAAGGGTCGTGATACAGGTTAGGTTCAAGGGAAGTGACTCGGTAACAACCCATCCCAAAGTAGAGGTTTATTATGAGTATATCAGAGGTGATGATACAGGTTAGGCTCAAGGGAAGTAACTTCGTAACAACTCATCCGTCAAACGGTTATGTTCGAGGGAAGTAACTCTGTAACACCTCGTCCATAGGTAGAGGTTTATTATGAGGTCCTCAGGAGTCATCATACAGGGTAGGTTCATCAAATGATTAGGTTCGAGGGAAGTAACTATGTAACAACTCATTCATCCAAACAAATTAAAATTCGATGCACCATACTAAGAAGTGCTTGAAAAAAAACATTTTTTTAGGTTAGGTTCGAGGGAAGTAACTCTAACAACTCATCCGTTCAAACAAAAAATAAAATTCGATTCACCATATTAAGAAGTGCTTGAAAAAACCTCCAGGTTTTAGGTTATGTTCAAGGAAGTAACTCTGTAACAACTCATACGTTCAAATGGTTAGGTTCGAGGGAAGTAACTCTGTATAACAACTCATCCAAGGTTTATTATGAGGTCATCAGGGGTTATGATACGGGTTAGGTTCAAGGGAGGTAACTCTGTCATCCATAGGTTCAAGGAAGTAACACTATAACACCAAGGTTTATTGTTAGGTCATCAGGAGTCATGATACAGGTGAGATTTAAGGGAAGTAACGCTATCATACGTAGAATCGGGGAAGTAACTCTCAACTCACCCGTCAAATGATTAGGTTCAAAGGAAGTAACTCTATAACAACTCATCCGTAGGTTCGAGAGGAGTAACTCTGTAACACCATAGGTAGAGGTTTATTATGGGTTAAGTTCAAGGGAAGTAACTCTGTCATCCGTCAAAATAATTCGGTTCAAGTGAAGTAACTCTGTAACGCCGTGGGTAGAGGTGAATTATGAGTACAGCAAAGGTCATGGTGAGTACATTAGAGACCACGTTGAGACCATCAGGGGCCAAGATGCCGGTTAGGTTCAAGGAAGTAGCAATTCATCTGTAGGTTCAAGGAAGTAACTCTGTAACACCATAGATAGAGGTTTATTATGAGGTCATCAGGGGGTCATGATACAGGTTAGATTCAAGGGAAGTAACTCTATCATTCGTAGGTTCAAGGGAAGTAACACTGTAACACCTAGATTATCATTAGGTCATCAGGAGTCATGATACAGGTGAGGTTTAAGTGAAGTAACTCTGTCATCCATAGGTTCGAGAGAAGTAGCTTTGTAGCAACAAGGTTTACTATGAAGTCGTCAGGGTAGGTTCGAGGGAAGTAATAACTCATCCCAGGTTTATTATGAGGTCATCTGGGGTTACGATACGGGTTAGGTTCGAGGACAAAGTAACAGGTTCGAGGGAAGTAACTCTGTAACATCAAGGTTTATTATGAAGTCATCAGGGTAGATTCGAGGGAAGTAACTCTGTATAACAATCCATCCGAGGTTTATGATGAGATCATCAGGGGTTACGATACGGGTTAGGTTCGAGGAAAAAGTAACTCTGAACAAAACAAATAAATATTATAAAGTATAATTCGTTGCAGTTTTTGTTCCTTTCCATTAAGAAAAAATATGTATATTAAAAAATCGATAATAGAAAAAATTAATAAGACCATACAAAGTTGATTGTCTGTTTCTCAAACCATTTTTTCCAAAAAAGCATTCGGGCGGGCGGTCTTTTTTTTTATCTCTCTCCCCGAGAGGTTGTTTATGGTAATTCGACCCCACCCAAACGCCTGGTGGACCACGCAAATTTCCCAAATATATTGGTTATTCACCGTAGGGGTGTTGGGTCAGAAATGAAGTGAGGTTTGAATGTTTGTTTTCAAGTGAAACGTGAAAATTATGACTCAGGACGAAACGCCTCGTGGATGAAAACGTCTCAGGATGAAAAGTCTCTAGGACAAATCAAATGTCGAAGCGCCAACTTTCACAGATTTATTTTGCCAACAATAAAAAAAATCCTTTCACAACCTGCCTAATAAAATCGTGAATCACAATTTTTCCCTCATTATATTCAAAATTATCACAACCCATTTGAACGGGTAGTTCATCCATAAATCATATTTTTTGGAAATCTGAAAATGAAATACAAAACGAATGTTTGCGTGTTTTTATTAACCAATTCGACCGCACATACCTACCTATATGCGAATTATTTTCAACTATGTCTGCTACTTTTATATCAAGCAACGGTTACTATTAGTTATCCAATTATCCTGCTTCTCAAATGCATTTATTTAAATTAACTGGGAAACTCGTAACGGTTTCAAATAGGACACAAATTCCCAATGACAGTTATTTACAATACAAATGTTACTAAAATAAATGCCAGGAGACTGTGTTCCATTCAACATAGAACCTGACTTTGCAGACTTTTCTGAAGGTTGGTGCGAATCAAACGTGGTGCGAATCGACCACTCCCCTTTGTGACTGTTTGTTGTCAGACTGAAAGACACCTTCCTTCTTGATCTCATTATGACTTACCTTTTACAAAATAAAACACTTTCTGTCGTGAATATTGCTGAAACACACCCACTTTATTAAAGTATGATGTAGAAAAAGCTTAAAGTGTTAATTTAAAAAAAAGAATTCGTCAACTCATCGATATCGATTTACCGAAATGAGCACAATATCTCATGTTTTTTTAAAGATTTTTTCATGTCATAAAAAGGTTGCATGCGCAGCAAAAATGACCATGCGCGCGGGTCTGAAAAACATAGAGGTTTTTTTTTCTCTCGTCTAATGTAATTAATAATACATCAATATTTAAAAAAAAAATCAGTTTTTAACTGATAGTAGTGTTGTTGTTATGACTGATAGGTTAGGGTTTTTATTATGAGTACATCAAGGTGGACAGCTCTATTCCATTCCCTCACTCAAGTCCCTTTGCGTAAAGACTTCTTTTTTTAATTCAGTTCAAGAGGTGTTAACCTCATCGAGATTTGGAAACGGTTTATAACTTCACGAAATATACATTTCTCTTGCTGTTTGCTTAATTGTTTATATAAAATTAATGACTAAGAGTTTGTTGAACCTAGAAACGTCTTTTAGATTTTCTCCTTGATAAGACGCGAAACACGATATCAAACGCAGTTTATCTTTCTTGCTTCTCACGTTTTCGAGTTGTAAGAATCGTTTGCTTTTGACCAATCTGTCAACGGATCGAACGATTTTTCATCTTTTTTTTTACCTTCCAGAGGAACTTCGAATTCTCCTCTTTCGCTCACGAAAACCTATTGATCATTTCCAGGTCCGATCCAAGTGAGCAATATACTGTAACACATCGCGCTATCGTAAGGACAATGCTGCTTTTTGTAAGGATTTTATAACCTACATTAGGTAGGGGTACGGGTAGAATTTCAAATTCTCGACATTATCCCTATCTTTTTACACAGTAGAGTAATAAGACCTAATCTCTGAGACTCTGACAGATTTTACCAGAGATAAAACGCTCAAGTTGAGATACTTCCACTTCATTTTCTAATGATACTGAAACGGGAGTTCTCTCTCTGAATACTACTATGGAAAACTATGATTATAACCCTCAACTAAATTGTCCAACACACAAAAAAATATATATTTCCTATACACCTCCCTAACCGTCCCCCACCCTCCCCTCCCTTCTCTAACCCCTCCCCTCCCCCTCCCCCCCTTCCCTACCCCGCCCCTCCCCTTCATCCCCTTCCCTAATCCCCTCCCCTCTCCTTCCCCCTCCCCTCCTCCCCTATCTCCCATCACCTCCCCTTCCCTAGTCCTCTCCCTGCCCCTTCCCTAATCCCTCCACTCTCCTCCCCTCCCCTAATCCCCTCCCTTAATCCCCCTCCCCCTCCCCCCCCCTAACCCCTCCCTACCCCCTCCCCAATTCCCATCCCTAACTCCCTCCCCTCCGCACCCCCCCCCCCCCCCCCCCTGACCTCATAATATCATAATAAACCTCTATCCACGGATGACAGAGTTACTTCCTTTGAACCAAACCATTTGGTGGATGAGTTGTTGCAGAGTTACTTCCCTTGAACCTAACCATTTGACAATTTTTTTTTAAAAAACTGAACCCTGAACGCAATCTGTAAAAAATCAGAAATACTGCACAAGCGAATGCAATTTTCAGAGAACAATTCACACGATTTTCTATACTAATTTCTATTATCGACCATCATTACGGAATGTTAGGGAAAATTTATCGATCAGAGATCGTAAGATTGGACTATAAACGTTGTGATAACTGGCAGTTCTTTGAGGTCTCACCAGCTCTGGAATTTTGTGTTTCCTTACCAAACGATATCAGGCTCATTGAATAAACATGAGTCCACTGAATCCTCAAAATAAAACCTCAAGAGCTCGAGCTCTTACCCGAGCTTGCGAGCTTAATTAACCCCTATAGGCTCACTTCGCAACACCATTCGGATGACGAGTTCAAGTTTATCTAGCAAGGGGATGATGACGATGTCAAATTCGATGCGGTATAGTATAAGTATGGTGATGCGGGAAGGAATTTACGATTTGTGTTGAAGACAATACAAATCGTAAATTTGTAATATTCAAGAGGTAGTGCAGTTCCAATATCGAATTGTATGATTAGTGTGGTGACGTTTAGAATACGGCGACAATCGTAGTTAGAAAATGAGTCGTTTTCGTTCGATATATTTGATCAATTGTTTTGAACGACCCTCCAGTCAACTTTCCGCCAACAACTGTGTCTGATCAAGAAAAAAAAAGAGAGTCGCTACCGAGATGTATTTCACCCGTTTTAGTGTTAAAAGAGAATTGTTTTGGACAAGTGGTATGTCGACGTAAAAAGCTTAATGTCTTGGCTGCTGTTGGATGACAATATCGCGACTACTGATGTAATGCTTCGCTATCAGGTGGTTAAAAAAGAGCTTTTTTTCTCATTTTCATTCAGTCATACGCTGACACATTGTAAACACTGTTTTTTGTTGTTGCTGTATTTATATAACGCCACCTATCTTAAAATATTTTAACTCCTGTTGTGAAAAACAAAACAAAACAACTTTTCCACACGTGCGTTTAGACTGTTTGCAAATCTTTTCTAACACGTGACAAATGGTTTTATTTGAATTTAGTCAAGGTTATACTCGTTTAGTTATGTAATGTCTTCTCGGCGTGGGCATTTTTTCCTAAAACAAATAGTTTGGATTGACACTTTTACGGACACGGTGAAATAGGCTATCCTCAATATGTAGAAACGTTAGAAGATCAACTTATAATTTTTCATTGACAAATCTATGGTTCAGTGAACAGAGTTATTATTGAAGGAAACATCTTAAGGCGTGACTTGTTAACAAGTGAGTGCATCTCTAATTTGCATAACAGTCATATATATTGAAAAAATACTTCCATGTTTTGAACACAGATATAAAAAATGAATGATGCATCAGATTCAAGTTGTTGTCTTATTTCAATTTAATATGTTCCATAACCACCTTTTCTTAATACTTTCGATTTCAAGATGGTCACAACTCCACCGTTAGAAGAAGGGGAAAAGAATATGATTTCCATAATATCCTTGTCAATAGCTTTAATTTGATAGGTCACACGACTATCTTCTCGAAACTTTTGATTTTCTGATCGGTGTTAACCCCATCCCCACGGCGAGGGTTGAAAATGTCATTTCTGTAATGTATTCATCGAGCCCTTCATATCAGTATCTCACATGCTTGGATTTGTTAAAAGGGAGACGTTTTTCGGCTCTGGTCGTGACCCCACCCCCACATAAAATGAAAGATGTCATTTTCGTAATGTATTCATCGAGCCTTCATATCAGTACCTCACATGCCTGGCTTTGTATAAAGAACGGCGTTTTTCGGCTCTGGTCGTGACCCCACCCCACGACGAGGGTTAAAATTACGATCTTCTTAATCCACTCGTAGAGACCTTCAATTTGATAGGTCACGTGACCACCTTCTCGAAACTTTCGATTTTTCTGATGGGCGTGACCCCCACCCCCACATAAAATGAAAAACGTCATTTCTGTAATGTATTCATCGAGCCCTTCATATTAATACCTCACATGCCTGGATTTGTGGAAAGGAAGACGTTTTTTCGGCTCTGGTCGTGACCCCACCCCACGACGAGGGTTAAAATTACGATCTTCCTAAACCACTCGTCGAGACCTTCAATTTGATAGGTCACGTGACCACCTTCTCGAAACTTTCGATTTTCTGATGGGTGTGACCCCCACCCCCACATAAAATGAAAAACGTAATTCTGTAATGTATTCATCAAGCCCTTCATATTAATACCTCACATGCCTGGATTTGTGAAAGGGAAGACGTTTTTCGGCTCTGGTCGTGACCCCACCCCATGAAGAGGGTTAAAATTACGATCTTCTTAATCCACTCGTCGAGACCTCCAATTTGATAGGTCACGTGACCACCTTCTCGAAACTTTCGATTTTCTGATGGGTGTGACCCCCACCCCCACATAAAATGAAAAACGTCATTTCTGTAATGTATTCATCGAGCCCTTGCCTGGATTTGTGAAAAGGAAGACGTTTTTCGACTCTGGTCGTGACCCCACCCCACGGCGAGGGTTAAAATTACGATCTTCTTAATCCTCTCGTCGAGACCTTCAATTTGATAGGTCACGTGACTACCTTCTGGAAACTTTCGCTTTTTCTGATGGGCGTGACCCCCCACCCCCTCATAAAATGAAAAACGTCATTTCTGTAATGTATTCATCGAGCCCTTCATATTAATACCTCACATGCCTGGATTTGTAAAAAGGAAGACGTTTTTCGACTCTGGTCGTGACCCCACCCCACGACGAGGGTTAAAATTACGATCTTCTTAATCCACTCGTCGAGACCTTCAATTTGATAGGTCACGTGACCACCTTCTCGAAACTTTCGATTTTTATGATGAGCGTGAACCCCCACCCACACATAAAATAAAAAAATGTTATTTTTGTAATGTATTCATCGAGCCCTTCATATTAATACCTCACATGCCTGGATTTGTAAAAAGGACGACGTTTTTCGTCTCTGGTCGTGACCCCACCCCACGACGAGGGTTAAAATTACGATCTTCTTAATCCACTCGTAGAGACCTTCAATTTGATAGGTCACGTGACCACCTTCTCGAAACTTTCGATTTTCTGATGGGTGTGACCCCCACCCCCACGACGAGGGGAGATAACTTTGTATGATTAAGTTTAGGTTATGAGAATCAAACAATCTGATTGGTTAATTAGCGTTAGGAACGTGAAGTGATTGGGTGATTACTTATTTCAAGCTCTTCAAGCTTTTGTTTTTTTTTGGGAACATTGCTTATACACTTTACACCCACTTCGCGCCGTTGGCGAACGTAGAGAAAACGTTTTGAGATCTTTCCTGCTCTAGAATCGGAAAATCATTTTCGCCGATCGGATCGCACCCTAGACCGTCCCAAACGCGATCGCGAACCTGGTGGTGGTCCAGAACTCTCAAACCGCATTTTTTTGATGTACCGGAGGCCGAAATCGGTTTTTAAAAAAAATCCTCGATGAGTAACTACACTTTACACTCACTTTTCACCGTTGGTGAACGTCGAGAAAAGGTTTTGAGGTCGATTTTCCTGGTCTGGAACTCTCAATCGTTTTTCGCCGATCGGATCGCACCCTCGACCGTCCGAAACGCGATCGCAAACGTAGGTGGTCCAGAACTCTCGAAACGCATTTTTGATGCTGGTCTGGAACTCTCAAAGCGTTTTTGCCTGCGTTCACCAACGATAGATCGAAGGTCTGATCCGTGATGGGAACGTCAACAAAAATTTTAAAATTTACATTTTCTTCAAATTTCATACATTTTTTCACTTCTGGGCTATGTGTCGAATTTCACACGTTCGCCAACGGTTGTTTGACAGTTAAAAGTGCGATCCGAACGGTCAAAAAAAAAAAACACCGAGAGTTCTAGACCACCATGAAAAAAACATTTTTTTACACTCTGTACACGATTTAACACTGAATCCCTATGGCGGTACACGTACATGTACGTGTACTTGTACAGTTTTTTGGAAAAGTGGTCGGGAACTCTCATTTATTACCTACTCATCGTGAGGGTTAAAGATTACATCATTGCGATGGGGTGAGCCAGGCACTCGGTGACAAAAATTCAGAACTGGCTGTGGGTGGCACGATACGCACGAAAGCTTGCCTCTGTTACCAGTGGGAGTTGCAAACAGCAAGGAAAATCTCCACCTGCTGCCGGGTCTCCCCTCCCCGAGATATAAATTTCGGGGAAAAAATGCTGGCTTCCCCATCCACATGTCACTGGTCGTCACGGACGGAACAGTTGTAAATTAAAAACCGAATTGTTCTGATTTCCAGCTCTCTATCTTTTCTACCTCCTCTATCTCATCAGACGCTCGACCAAAACTGATTGAAACAATCCTCATGCAAAGATGTGCACAAAACCTAAATAAGACCAAGGCAAGGTTTGAAACAATTTTGCCAGTAAACAGCCCTTTTAAGGGCTTTTTTGTTATTTATATATTTAGGGTTTTTGTTTTGTTTGTTTTTTGGGGGGAGGGGGCGGGGGTGGAGGGTGGAGGGTGGGTGGGGAGGTCATTTGGAATTCCCGAAGGATAACCAGATACCTCATAATCACATACGGCATCCTATCTCCCAGAAAGGTTTATGGATGACTCCCGGTTTTTCAAAACTAAACTGTTGGAGCTTTCTCCACTCCTTTTTTGTTACCGCTATGGTCATATACCGGGGCCGCTACCAAACCGGCGTTGCTGTTTGGTTTTCTTCTCTCTTTTTCCCTTAAATTTGCCATGCACAAAATTATATTCTGACTCGCCACCATGGTGGGAATCAAACCTCTACCATCGCCTAGCTGGAACCGAATAAAGCCCACCCTCTAATAGTCTTAATGGCGTTAAGGGATTGATTATTGACAATCTATCACTCCAACGTAATCTGCCGGAAATTCTAACCGCGTGCATACCACCTCAGACCCCATTTGAGGCAATAGGAAGCTAGGCCTGTGTGATGCAAGTGAAATAAGGTTAACAAGGTCGCGAGGGATTGGTAAATTCCACATCGTCCCTGCACGCCTTCGGCGCGCTAAAACCTTTCATTTGTCATCATCATTCCACCAGTTTGATGGTTCTTTTTCTTTTTTTCTAAAATAACCACCAAACTGCGGTTTCAGTATTACCATAAATTTGTCCACTTCTCTTAGCAAACACGGAGCAGAACTCTTGTAATTATGCAAATTCCTCGCCATTTTCCAGCTCGAGGTTCTGGGGGATCTCAACCCACTACCCTACTGCCAGTCGCACACTCACACTTAATAAGATTATCAGCTCTCGCTCCCGACTCGCGTGGATTTATAAGCAAATAAAGCTATAAAGCAAATAAAGTTATTAGGGTCGCAAGGGATTGCAATCACACATCGTCCCTGTGCGCTTTCGGCGCGCAGAAACTTTTCATTCAATCATTCCACCAGTCCGACATGGAAACTCTTCGGAGAGTAGAATACATTATATCCCGTCGCGACACACAACAAGTTCTATTTGAAGGTTACATCTACAACAAGCATGTCACCAGGAAGTCATGCCAGCACTGGACATGTGCTGTAACATCATGCAAAGGTCGCTGCACAACTATTGATGACTTCATTAGAAACACTTCAGAACACAACCACCCACCAGACAATACCACCATTACTAAATTTGTTAGCAACATGAGAAAACGAGCAAGAGACGAAATAGGCCTTCTGTTAATGATATACAATGATGAAATTGGACAGCTTGGTCAGACAGGTCGACAGGAAGGCATGATACCAAGCTACCCAAGTATGAGAAGTGCAAGTTATCGCCACGGAAGAACAACAATTCCAAATCTACCATCAAGTCTTTCAGAGGTGAATTCGAAGAACCTTAGATCAACACAATTGACGGTCGTCCATTTCGTCTTGTTAATGATGGTGACGCAGATAAAATTTTAGCATTTTCAATAGAAGAACAGCTTACTGCCCTACAGGCAGCAGAAACCATTTATATGGATGGCACCTTTTCATCATGTCCATCTCTTTGGAATCAGCTGTATACATTACATGTCAGAAAAGGATCTACAACATTTCCTTTGGTATATACATTACTTCCAGATCGACAAGCCAACACAAAGTAGACTATTTACGTGTTTAAAGGCTGCTGTTGACGAAAAACTAAATTATCAACTTCAACCTTTAACTGTGCAGACTGACTTTGAGATGACCGCAATACGAGCAACAGAGAGAGAGAGAGAGAGAGAGAGAGAGAGAGAGAGAGAGAGAGAGAGAGAAGGGGTGCTTCATTCATTTCACCAAGCTATTTGGAGAAAAGTTCAGAACTTGGGTCTGGCCACAGCCTATAGAGAAGATCACGAAACACAAGATTCCCCTTTTACCCACTGACGAAGTACAGGATGCATGGTTGGAAGCCATGGAGTTGGCACCTGATGGTCATAATACAACAGAAGTTAATGAGTGCATACATGGTAACAACGTGGGTAGATGAAGATGCTAGATTTCCCATTCCAGTGTGGAATCATTTCTCAACAACTGGGCCACGGACAAATAATAATTTAGAAAGCTTTCATCATAGAAAAAAAACAGATCAATACCACACCACCATCCTAATATTTATAGATTTATTGAGACAATAAGGAAATGGAAGTAGCTGAGTTGACCAAAATTCTGCAGTTGCAAATGGGTGCAGCACCTCCTCAAAGAAAACGATTGTATAAAGAGACTAAAAACAGATTAGTAAGACTAAAAGAACAGTTGTTGAGGAATGAAAAAAGTGATATGGACTTTCTTGATTGTGTTCGTCATCTGTTGAAGCTTGGTTAAAATGTGAAGTAAAAATTGTGTATTTATGTATATCTACTCTTTCTGACATTATTTGTGTTTGCTATATATTTTCACCATTTATTTATCTTATCAGATTAATTTGTTATATATTTTCTCTATTTATTTATCTGCTTTTTTACATCTATGTTTTATGTGTATTATTATCTTGTGTATTCAAAATATTACATTTCCATTATTTTATGTCTGTTATGTAATTTCAATATTTATTTATCTGTTTTTATTTGTTATATTTTCTTTATTTATTTATCTGCCATGTTTCATATCTATACATCAGTACATTTTGTTATTTAGCAATAAATATCAAAACTTATTTCATTTGTTGGGTTTTTTTTCTTAAATACCTTTCCTTGAATACCTTTTCCGACAATCATATGCAATGATGAAAACTGGTGACTGAATGAAAATTAATTCAGAACATACAAATAACACCATTAGAAGGTTTGCAAGGATAGTGTTTATTTTATGATTTAGAGTGTGTGATCAGTGGCATGTGTAACTTATGGGATGGTACCGTCCAGATGAAAAGGGATCAGATGTCGTGTCCCCGTGGGACCCCGGGAAGTGAAACGGCGTTTGTTTATTTTGGGAAACACGATCTGTTTTACTGGTAAAATAGTACCCAGTTACTACTGCTTGGGGAGGAAATCCTGAAAATGGGCAACATGGGTATAAACGAATGACTAAACTTGACCTTATCTCCATTAAATAAATTAATAATGTGATCGAGTCTCGTCTGTAGGACAGACCTGCAGAAATTAGATGAACGATCGTTTCATTCGCCTATCGATCTCCTCAAAAGAAACATGGCGACCGATGCTTTGTTCGCCGATAAATCTGTACCTTAAACAAATAACAAGATCATGTAATCACAGTGTCCCTAGTATTGATATATTATAAGTTACAGTACGTTTACTTGCTAGGTATCGCGTCATGTGAGGTGAAGTGAGATTAATATTAAGCGAGGCCATAGGCCGAGCCTTATACTGATCGCGCTCAGCCTCACATGACGGCATATCTGGCAAGTAAACGCCCTGTAACGTATTTATCGTGCCACAAAACGAATTAAATAATAAATTAAAATATCCGAATCGCTTCATTTTAAATATTTATCTGGAAACTGTCTTTTATTTGAGAACTTGAGGTGGGAAAATTAATTTGGAAACAAAATGATGCCCAGCAGAAGGGTGTGTATGTCCCTGGTAGTGTTTTTTACTCAGTCCGATAGCCTGTTCTCTCGTTCATTGGTCATATTAAATAAGTTGCATGATAATATGTAGTGTTCACTGATATTCGAGTTGGAGTGATGTTATGTAATACATTACTGGAAAGAGCCATGTGTATGAAATAAGCTTCAGTATTTGAGAAGTTGCTCATCTCAGTCGTAGCTATAATACGAGTAAACGTACCGGTATTGTTTTGTTTGTTATTGGGGTTTAGTGTCACGTGCAACAGTTTTACCGTGAATGAAGCCGGAGAGAACCATCCCATCGATCGACGACCAGTAACTTTCTAACTTACAAACCCGGTACAAGCAGGGTTACCATCGTCGAGGGCAAGTGCATCTTCAAACTGTGTCCTAAGCCTTGACATATAGCGCCACCATACCCCAACTTGGGAAATTAGAGTAAATTATCTTGTAGAAGGACGTAATTGTGATGACGCGAGTCAGCGTCGATTACTAAGGGGTCGCCCCAAAAAACTTTTGAAATTTTCACCAGCGCCCAAAATAATGATAAAAGGAGTAAATGAAGGCATATCATATATCAGAATAATGATAAGTGTACAAGGAAATGGAATATATCCACTTTTTAACGAAAAATATATTTTTAGGAGTTTCATGATAGATAATCTTCCAGAGGTATAAGTAACCATCAGCAAACCTCAAGAATAGATCGGAAATTTCCATGTCTGGGTTTCAAATAAAAGACTTCGGATTCCACACTCGGAGAAAGAATATTTTACCATATCGCCCCTGGTGTGTTACAAACGCCCCGAAGAAAATGCACGAAAACGAAATTTATTTATTGGGATTTAACGTCACTTTCGATAACCTGGGTCACCTAATGTCGGACAGTTTACGAGTGGAGAAAGTCGGAGTACGCTGAAAGAACTACCCAGCAACGGCGACCTGCCAGTCTCCCGACATACTAACTCCACACAAGCAGGGTTAGCAATGGTTGAAGAGAGACATGTGAACCTTCGACGTGTCGTACGTCTTAGTACACAGCGCTGCCGTGCCTCCACGGGGTCAACCGGGATAAAGTGTCTTTCCCGAGAACACAACGCAGTTACCCTTGCAGGGATTGAATCGTGGACCTTTCGGTTTGAAGTCCAATTCCGTAACCACCGAGCCACCGCGCTCCTACGAAAAAAGAAATAAGCTTCGATTTGAAAAACCATACGTGGGAGATCGGTCACATGGTGGTTTGTAGCCATATAAGGCAAATCGTGAACTTGGGCAAAATATTGTTTCCAGAGATCTGGGAACTGCAGAAACGATCACACTCTTCTCAAATCTGCAAGGCGATGGAATTGAAAACGCTCAATACATTCACGGAGTGAAGTTGCATTGACAATGACATTACTGCGAGATAAAGTCTAAATTTTGCAGGACAGCTTTTCGGTTTCCTCATGCAGGGATACCATTCTTAGAAATGGATCACTACGCATCGTAATATTATAATTTTGTTGTTGTCGGTATGTAAAATATAAAACTGGATAATTAAGTGTGAACACAAAAATAGGGCTGTATCTCAAAGCGTCGAAAAAATGAAAATCTGTACCGGTGTGTTTACACAAGAGAACAACAGGCTTAACCCTTTACCTAACATGAAAAGCAGACGACACTTGCAAAAATAATTCTTGAATAACTAATTTTTTTCATTTTTTGTCTCAAAAACATAGGTTATGACCCCTCGTTGGAACGAGCTCGACGAGCTCGTTCCGACGAGGGGTCATAACCTATGTTTTTGAGACAAAAAATGAAAAAAATAATGAAAATTAATTGGCGATTTTTGAGAATAGCGCTGGCCGGTTTTGGCCGTTACGTTAGGTAAAGGGTTAAGGCTATAGTTTATATCTAATTAGCATCGGGTATTTTGTGGGAAAGGTCAAAAACCATGTGGAGTAATTATCACTGACGTTTGAATGATTTGTAAAGCTTGATTCAATTCTTTTTTCACTCTGTGACCACAGACTGTGGTATAATAAGAGGTACATATATTTACATAATTATTTACATAACAGCGAGCATTGGGTGGAGCGTGATAGTAACAAGTAAAGTAATTATAACTTCGTGGATGTGTAACTCTCCCCCACTCAACTCAGCAGCGTACACAGCAGGGCATTTTTCACATCTAGAGATGCTTTTTTGTGTTAGACATCTTTCAGAACAATACGGACGTGGGTGTCACCGGGACCGGCTCATCAAAGCTTTGGCAGAAATGGACTACATACACATCTGCATGATACCACTGGTGAATGGTTACAAGATTTCTTTAAATTGGACTGGTCTTTGATAAATGGGCGGATTGTTGAGAGGCACAGTGTAAATCCCAGCGTCTTGTATATGAGTCCCCGATAGTCAAAGCTGAACGTACTCTATCGTCCACTAGCCAGGTACACAAATATGAATATATATCCTACATGCTTACCTCAAAACAATTCGAAATATAAAGTAAGCAGAGGAAGTCATAATTCTATATGTTTAACAATTTGTGCTTACTTACAGTACCGGGGCTAAGTGTAATATGGAACGCCCCCCCCCCCGCCCCCCTTAGGCAACCTAAAAAAAAAAACAAAACAAAAAAAAACAAAAAACAAAACAAAACAAAAAAAACAAGATTTCTTAGAAGGGCACCACATTCGACACTTGACGATATAGGATTTGCACACATGCACACACATACACACACAAATTTTCTACCCTCTTATACGCACCCACATACACCTACACACACTATACACAAATCACCTTCAAGTATCAGGCTGCATGCATTCATTTGTGGAAAACGTTCTACTTGAATTTATAAGTTAAGAGCTGCTGAGCGGTTGGTGGGGAGGGGGGGGGGGGGTTCTAGAGTCTGCAATTCTCTCCCTGCAGGTGGACCTGTTCTCGCTGGTCCCGCCCCAAGGAGAAAACCGGAGATTCTGTGGTGGTATGGGATTGAAGGATTTGAATAAGTCGTAACTTATGGTAATCCTGTTATAAGGTTGACGATTCTGATAAATTTGCACAACTGTCTGAGTACTGCATGGTCATTGCATGAGAAGAGTTCTCCGAATTTATTAGCTGATGGACGTGATTGCGTAAAGTGAGGTGGATACTTTATTCTTTCGCCTGAGAACTTCGTGCATTGCATTATGTAGTGGTACTCATCTCCCACATTCTCCGATGAGCACAACCTGCACACACGTTCGGTTCTGGGTATATTTTGCCAACGACCTATTTCAACCGGCAAGTGGTGATTAGATGTTATGAATTAAGCAAGAGTAAAAATATCAGTTTGGGGCAAACTAGATATGTAAAATTTCATTTCTGAGTTATGATCAAGTAATCTATATGCAATGTACATAGTCGATGCATTAACGTTCGACCATTACCCCTGTCGAAACTGGTCCACCATGGTTTTCTTTACTTCTGCGACTAACAGAGTTGGGTTCTCGCAGATCTGAGAGTCCCAAACATAGGATAACCCACAATTGTTTAAAATACTCTGTACATTAAGGAACAATTATTGGTTGTAGTGTTTATTGCTAGCCATCAGTACATTCAGGTACTTAAATAGGATGTAATTATTTTTTGTAGGGACCCCGTTTATCAGTCTGCACCAGTAACCAATGAGAAGTGCGTCTTTGTTTGCTCTCAATTTTTACCTCTGATTATCTTCAGAAAATTGATATGGATACCAATGACTTGTACGTATATTCAAAACGTGGGGAGTATATTATCACTAAATCACATGCAGAGTGGCGATTCCACCCAAGCAATGCTTGTAAATTTGTTGCAAAGCATAACAAGCACAAAGTTCCAGCCAATGGACCTCCGGGTTTTACCCAGAGGTCCATTGGCTGAAACATTAGTAGTAGGAGATGTATGAAACGGGCCAGGTTGGCAGGGCCCTGGAAGGACCCCCGAAGTGACGCCATGTCACGTGACCCGGTGTTGTGTTGCCATGGTAACCCGCGTGAGCGGCCATCTAGTGACGTCATCTCCATAGTGATGCCTGGTGTTAGTGCGCAAGCGCAGCGTGTGTTGTTACGGTGATACGTGTTTCCGTCGTCCATTTTGTATACTGGGGGCCGCCATCTTGGTTTCTATGATAGCACGTGGTTGCTATGTTACCCAATGGCTTATAAAAGGGCAGGGGCATGTTCGAGGGGTGTGTTCGATTGAATTGGAGTATCACGAATTACCCAAATAAACCCGACAAGTTTTACTATTTCGGATTCTTTCAGAATTCTCTGCTTCTATCTATATATGCAATAGTTTGTTTTCGTCTACCTGACAATGTTCCGTCCTTTGTTCTGGAGTATATTCCAGTAGCGTAGAAGGGCCCTTCCGTTGGAACAGTTTTAGGTTTTTGGTACTATTTTTAGCTTTTCTGGTGTGTTCTTGTTAGTTCTGACCCTATTCCGAGTACTCTTGTTTTTTTTTTCATTTATCTAGATCACCTAAGCAGTTCACTTTATTGACGCTAACTAACCAATCAGATTGATTGATTTCCCATAATCTGTACGCAGAGTTATCTCCCTTCTGTATATCAAAAAGGCCTATATCATTCCCAAAACCAATAAGCTATCGAGTTGTTAATGGAGTCATTGCTCGAACGACTCGAAGCCCATCGAGCAAATGAGCTTTAGAGTAATTGCTCGTTCGAGTGGCTCGACATACTGCTCGTCGACTCATTTCGGTATTTGAGGATACCTATGGCATGGTATTGCATTATTTGAGGATACTTATCTAAGGGTTCTATTACTTGTTTGGCCCAGAAGGTGGCCCAGCCTTCTGGGCCACCCCAGGACATACCTATCCCAAATTCCCCTTATAAGCTAAAGAGCCAAGAGAGTAATTGCTCCATGACCAATTGCTCGAAGGACTCAAAGCCCATCGAGCAAATGAGCTATAGAGTAACGGCTCGTTCGAGTGACTTCACATTCTGCCCATAGCCTCATCTGGGTATTTTAGGATACCTACGGTTTTGGACTATTGGACGGCAATTGTTGTTGAAACCTTACATCCGGGTACTTCATGCTACACCCGGGTACTTCTGTTGGGAAAGGTACAAAAAAACAAAAACAAAAAACCCCCAATATATATCACATTTTATTCATTTTTATTCGAGTACACAATTCAATTTCTCAAGGCATCATTTGTGCCTTTGTAGTTCTTCTCGCAAGGGCAAACCATTTCATCTTCTTGTGGGTTGGAGCTTCATCCCAGTGTCTGGCTAGGTTCTTGATAAAACACGTTCTCTCATTGATAGCTCGTAACTTGGCTTTGTTGGTTGCTTTAATTTCCTGTCTGCATCTTTGGGTTCCTCTTTCTTGTCTTTTAGCTGTTTCATAGTGGCAACAGGGGTATCTTCGTATATCAGATTCCTCAAATTCCTTTTTCATTCAGAAACTATTATACGGCTATCAAAAACTTCGCTCAACGATTGATTTTCGTATGCCGATCACCCTTACTTTGTTAAATCGATTATTAGCTGCCATACCCACTTGTGCAGCCAGCTATTTTGAGCAGATTTTATATCAGGCACTTTTTCCCACGGCCTTTTATGCGTTTGCATGCATCGGAGAACTATGCCTTACAAGTGACCCCCAACGAAAACATTTACTGCAATATTCGGACATATCCATGGAAGGATCTCACATTCTGCTGACTTTCCGCCACTTTGAACACAGCACATCAAACCAGCCGCATCTTATAGGTATCCGACAGCAACCCTCTAATCCATTCTGTCCTGTGGCTTTGCTTAAAACGTTTTACAGTGGCGAGGTCAGATCCCAGGCCCACTTTTTACTCATGGTGATGGTGGCGGTGTTCCGCGTAATACTTTCAACCAATTTTTTGAGGTGTGTGCTCAATATTTGTCACGTAGACAGTAATAGTTACAAGGGTCACAGTTTTAGGTTTGGAGCAGCTACCTTAGCTGCCGAACTTGGCTTCTCCGATGCACAAATACGTTTGATGGGCCGATGGAAATCCGACGCTTTTAAAAAGTACATTCGACCTCCCTCTCTCCTTTGACTACATTGCACTCAGCATTTCACATTCCCAGTAAACCTTTTAGCAATAACCTTTTGTTAATATGAAGATGGCAATGGCACCTCATTTTTTCTTTCTCTGTTAAGCGGCAAGATTGTATTTTGGTTACCTGTGAGGGCATTATTTGGGATGGTTGACCGACCGTGAAGATGGTGGGGTTAGCAATGGCACCACACCGTGGGCAGGCTTTGAAATTCACTAAAATCAAAATGTGTTATTAGCACAGGAATTAAGGATACATATACAATTCACAAGGAGAATCATGTTCATGACCCTTACTGAATTGCTTGGCCTGTCTGGGGAATTTATCGCGGGGGAGCTGGCATTCTCCCATAAATTTAGTTCCTTGGTGAGCTATATCATTTTCTGTCTCATTTCCATCAGTTTGTCAAAATTGCTATTGTTTGTTTAGTTGAATATTCTTTTGTCACTGTTTTGATTGGTCTATATTTTGAGGGGTTAGCAATGGCACCCCGTTTTGAATTTACCATTTTGCATCGGTTTCAACTGTGATGAATTATTTCACTTCAGACAAATTGCTCTTCGAGCCTCTGGTGTCATGTCCAACGTCTGATCATCTGTGGAATACATACCACTACCTCTTCCTCAGCAACACCAGTCTTTACAATTTTCATGTACTATATATCTCTAGGATTTACCGATCACTACCCATCATAATTTTGTGTGCTAACTGTATCACTGTTGAATCCAATGCATATTGCCCTCAGGGGCTGAATAACACCAATAATTTTCATGTATATTAACACCATTTATTCATTCCATTCTTTTCCGGAGTACTTTGCTACCATCTCCCTTACCGTTTGTAGACGTCCCCCCCCCCATTTTTGGCTCTTTGTGGGTGTATGAATCTGTATTCATGCTTTTGAGATCCCCCTAGACACGCATTTGCCGGCATCTTGGCGGTTTACACCCACTTTGTAAGGTGAAAATGGTGATATGGTTAATCTTTGTGTATATACATGTACTTCCTATCATTTTAGCAATAATTATTATGTATCCATTCCGCCCACAAATACTGTACAATTCTCCAATTAGTTACCATCTAGCATTTAATAAATTACGGCAACTATGTTGCCCTTTCTGGAATACACCGTTCTGTTATTATGTCCCTATTTATTACTGGTCGAAGCATAAATGCAATTTACAAAGTAATGAGATTTATGCTTCGTCCGGTGATGAGTTAATTATGTACACTAGTCAACATCTGGATCGTACTACTGCTCGTCAGTTTTTGGCAGGCCTGTGCAGACAAATGAGATCACTTCGCGATATTTTAAACCAATCAGAAGTAACATCAACAGGAAACTGGCCTGAAGACAGCTTCTTCTGGAAGAAACAATCATTCCTTTGTCCAGAACACAAAAGAAAAGTACTGGTTAATTCAGACGCTTTTCCCACCCACCCACCCACCCACCCACCCATTTTCATATGGTAGCACATTACTCTGGTGTTATTGTACATACTTGTAACTGACCGTTTTTTGAGCTAGTTTTTATCCCAAGCTTTTCCACTTTTTCTCCAGTAGGAGTTTTTTCTCTGGTTTTTAATGCAGGGACAAATGAGTGGCGGTTTACACCCACTTTGTAAGGTGAAAATGGTGATATGGTTAATCTTTGTGTATATACATGTACTTCGTATCATTATAACAATAATCATTATTTATACCATGCTCGCCAATGTTACTACCTGTGAAAAGCCAGTATGTTAAATTTTAGCTTTTAACCCCACTACCGGTTTAAAAAAATTTACAGCTATAGTCGGAAGGTCATCCAACTTGACCTTTGGCATGACGCAATTTGCCAACTTCGATACATTCACACTTCGCGATATGTTTCATTCAAACATACATTTTTCGGTACTATCTACTACGTGTAAATGACTCATTAAGTTTAAAATACCTACAATTGAATATTTAAAATAAATTTTAAGAATTGTTAATAATAATTTGATTGAAAAAGCCAGGAAAATTCAATCAACTTTGACGATGTGTCTAGCTGTCAATCAAGCATTCACGTACAGCCGGAAGTACTGCCCACCGGCGCAGATGTAAACAAAACAAACCTGTGTGTTTGCGGTAGAAAGTGTCGTGTTTTCTCCATTTTAAGTGACAAAGTCGATTATTAATTAATAGCATGGTATAAATAAAATAAATAAGTACTAGGGCCGGTAATCAGATTTAAACCACTAGTAGAATAAGGGTTTTAACCACTCGGCAAGCCGAGTGGTTAAAACCCTTATTCTACTAGTGGTTTAAATCTGATTACCGGCCCTAGTACCTATTTATTCTATATATATCCATTCCGCCCACAAATACTATACAATTCTCCAATTAGTTACCATCTAGCATTTAATAAATTACGGCAACTATGTTGTCCTTTCTGGAATACACTATTCTGTTATTATGTCCCTATTTATTACTGGTCGAAGCATAAATAGGGTTTTGTAACATATTTTCCTATTTCTGTCGTGGCCAAACTGGATTATTGGACCGAATCGTCTCGATAAAAAGGACATCCGCGAATTGTAGACGAGTCGAGTCGATTTTGCGTTCCGACTCGAGATTCGACTCGAAATTCGAGTAATTGAAGGGCCCTATTTGTTCATAGTTCTTTTTTGTTCTTGTTTTCAGTTCCATGTGATTGTGCCAGGTCCTGGAGGAAGAACGGTAAATTCTCATGTGGACATAATGGTGCTTCAAGTCCAAGGTGACTTTTTCGCTCCGCAAATAGTGAACTTGCCCAGTACAATAAATGTTCAGTTATCAGTGGCGGTTGGTACCATTTTATTTACAGTAAGGGCAGCGGAGGCAGATGCGCAAGTAAGTAATTTAAACATGAATCGCGTGACTAGTGACGTAATTTGTGACGTCATTGAGTAATTTCTCAAGAACAGAAATTACACCCACCCAAACTTTGCGAATTGTTTCGACGAATATCGACCCTTCAGCGAGTCGTGCATACATACACCAAAACTGAATCTGGAATACAAAAGGCTGGAGCACAATATATGCGACTACTTTTGTAAAAATATCCACTTTTGTAAGTGCCCGCGAACTTGTAATAGCTTTCACCCCATTTGTAGCTCACCAACGCATCGGCACTTGTGTTAAAGTTATTATACCAGTCCACTTTGACTTTCAGCCCTGTTCCTATGCACCTCATACTGTGTTTCTATGGCTTACAATTACCCACAGACCCTTACCGAGTGATATTTTATTGATTTTCAGTGTTTTTGAAATATTAGACTTTTGTCAGTGTGGACTTAGAAAATTTCTAACCTGTTTTGCTGTAATTGAGTGGAGGGTACCACCAGTATGCTGTGGCTTTTATATTTCATATATATGTTAAATGAGTCAATATAAGATGACATTAACACTTGGCCGGACATTGTTTTGGAGATTGTGGACTTTTTAATGCAATGTCAGACGTTTTTGTCACTGTGGACTCAGAAAATTTCTGACCTGTTTTGCTATGCATGTACATGACCGGACATTTTTTGCAGATTTGTAATAAGTCTTGATTTATTGCATGCCGTGCGTTGGCGAGCTAATGAGGATGGACACACCTCTCTTGTTGTAATGTGGACTTAGTGTTTTAATACAACGTCAGTTTCTCATCAGTTAAAGTTAGAGACAACGCCCCTTTTGTGATTAAAACGAACTAACTTACCAGTTTTGTAACACCAGTACCAGTATTGTGGTTCCGCAGAAATGAGCACACCCGTTAGAAACGTGTATTTGGGGTGTGGCCCAACATATCTTAAGAGGCGGACTGTAGGTCATAGGGATTTAGAGGGTTAATTGATGAGTTTCAGGGGTGGATGAGAGATAGTCTCGGATTACCAGAGTTTTTTCTGAGATACTTTCAGATGTTTATCTCAGTGGTAGTGCACAGTACAGTCGCCGTGGATTGGTCGTAATCCACGTGTGGGCAGTTCGTTCAGGGACGTGGCTAGAGGGTTGTTGTTGTGAGCTTTTCGGGAAGCCATGTTGTTATGCCATACCGGATGTGACATTATACAATGATGGAACATCACAGCGCGCCATTGATTATAGTAAGTTGTCAATGTAGTACATACAATTACGTCATAGCTAAAGTTTAAGGTTATTGCTACGGATCGATTACGTGATCAGTGACGACATGAATCGCGTGACCAGTGACGTAATTTGTGACGTCATTGAATAATTCGAAGAACAACCTTACATACAAATTCTTGCCACACACGGGTCCTCGAATGTTTGTGCAAAGTGTATATGCAACACTTTTGGTACATATACACATATGGTGAACATGGGATTTTTTATGAACAGTTAAATCATAGTTGGCTTTTGCATGTGAAAAACCGTAAGCTGGGCCACAAGCCAACTAATTTGTCATTGAGGTCGCATCTGATTCAACGGGAGTTGGGAGGTGATGCCATATTCGTGATATATGATGACTATCATGACAAACAATAGTGGCGGCTGTGTTGTGATGTTATAGCCATAATGTCACGTGGTGTTATACGCGTACCTGCTATTGATTTGACGTGGTGAGATTACTTGTGCTGTCATGATAATATACGTTGTGATACAATTTCACAACACATGATGTTGACACGTGTTGTCCCTGTAATGCGAATTCATAGCCATGATATCAGACCGCCAATATGAGATCGACCAAATGATTATTTACGTCACCAATCACTTGGTCAGTGACCCCATTGGCGATAAAATAAGTGAAATCATCAGATAAGCAGAGATGCTGCTGGCGCATATATATAATACATATAGTGTAAGTCTTGTGGAGAAACGGGGTAATATATATAATACATATAGTGTAAGTCTTGTGGAGAAACGGGGTTTCACTGGCTAAAACAGATAAAAAGGCGTATAGATCGTTCCTGAAGTACGATCATGTTTCTCTGTACATTCAAGGACAACTTCCACGGCACTAGACCAAGTCAAATGAGGCCATAAGAGGACAAATGGTCTCCACAGGGCTAAAAATGTACCAAAATGGATACAAACCAGCACTATTATACTTCCACGCACCCCACAGAGAAGAGACATAATCTCACCATTATAACAATGTTACACGCTAAAAACTAAAGTGTTAAAAACTACACTTGAAGTGCTGTATTTAACACTTACTGAGTGCTGAACAAGCACTTCGTTCAAGTGCAGATATCCCAGAACTTGACAGGTGTTTCAATAATACCACTTGACAAGTGTAATGTCGCGACACTTAAAAGGAAACAATGCAGATGACGCGGATCAGGCTTGAACTCTCGAGTCTGATCCGCGTCATCTGCGTTGTGCCCTTTTAATTTTGTACCCACCAAGCGCATATCAAATTATGGACGATTTTGGAAGAACCACCAATGCTAGACACATGGGAAGTGCCATCCATTCAAGTTTCAGATGTCTGACGATTGTAATGTCTAAGTGCTCAAAGCATTTCACTTTGAGTGTTAAAATCAAACCCTAAGAGTTAGAATGGGTTTAACACTTTGAAAGTGTCAGTTTTAACACTTTAGTTTTTAGTGTGTACAACATAGAGGATCAAGGGCGTTACCATATCAACCCTCATGACATCACCAGTCACGTGGATGATGGCATCGCTAGCGGTGACTTCACCAGTGTCTCCACAATACGATAAGCTCGAATTAACAATATAATAAAATGTGATAGTATTAGATAAAAGTAGTGTTTATAAATTGTGTGTCGAATCGATGGATGGACCCTGGGGCGTATTGCGGTATTGAAACTCTGTTGAAAGCCTTATAATTAGTATAATTAGCTTTTATTTCGGATATAAAAAAGAACAAACAGTCACCATTTCCAGCTTCCGGGCCAGCAGTTGGGACTGAATAATTTGACCATGAGGGGAAATCAGTACCGGGTTTGTCGACTGTCAGCCTAGATGGTCGTTACACTTTGTTAAATTTTTGTTTAATTAGATAGATGACTTAAGAGATCCAAGTTGAGAAACATAATGACTGAATATGCGAAATTTCACGCCAACAAAAGATCGATCCTCATAAATATATCGGTACAAACAGGGGGGGGGGGGGGGGGGGGCACCACAAATTTGCAAGACGTTACGTGGGGGTGGGTGGATCTCTTGAGTGCGCCAAAAATGTGCATTTCCAACTTATGCAATTTTTTGAATTTTTTAGAAATATATCAATATATCAGCTAATATATACCATCATTTGCGTTTCAAACCTTAAAGATGATGTTGTACATCACACTCTTAACATAAATACAACATCAGGAGGGTTTATATGTGAGAATATTGGGCGTAATCTGGGAAAATGTCACACGTTAGTAGGGGGTGGGTGTCTTGTTCGAAATGTAGAAAATGGGCAGACAATATTTTGAGAAAATTCTCTCTGATGCACTAAACTCAACCCAAGTTATTTATTTATTAATAGAATTTGTATGGATATAAGAGGAAAGTAGCAAACACCTGAGAATACTGACAGAACAATTCAAATGAAAATTTGTTCCCGTATATGTACACCTGCTCTGACCAAGCCTGATAATGAACAGCTTGTCATTTGTAGATTGGGGCCCACAGCGGCCCACAGAGGTTTAAATTGGTGGTACCAGTTTAAGAACAAATTAAGAAACCTCCCTTAAGACAGCTGTGCCTACTAAGCTTATAAGTTTATTTTGGATTTTAATGGGAGAGTGGGGGGGGGGGGGGGGGGGGGTCTGAGAAAGGTAGTAGAAAATTTGCACGTAGGGGTGGGTGGGTGTAAAAAGGAGCTGAATAAAAAATAGGACGTCACATCTTGCAAATTTTTAGTGCCCCCCCTCCCCCCGGTACAAACGTCTTTAATCATGTTCGACCACTATTTAGAACAGAACCAAATGGGTGTTATTTTCACAACATACACAAACAGTTTTTGTCACATACACAAAGCGGACCGGAACGATTACATCGTACATTTTAAAACCGTTCCCTCAAACTGTCCTTGACTTCTGCCTTTTTAATGGTTTGTCAACTGGATCACTTTTAAATTTCACGGAATCACAGGAGCTATCGCCTCTCGGAATCCTCTTCTACAGTTTCCCTCTCCGAGTTCCCGCGGATCCGAGCATTCTTTTGAACGCGTGTTTTCGCAAAGCCCTCGACCACCATGACGCCACACCTCCATCCACCTCTGAATCCCACCACTCGACCTGCATTTCATTCGAACTGCCTTGGTGAGGTATTATAAAATAAACGATACAACAAAAGTGGTTGTAAAACACGCCAGTAGAGGGAAATTGGGTATTCTGAACCAGCAAAAATTCATTTATTCACCACCCCAAAGTTTAACTTTAACCCTTTACCCAACAAAGACGATATCAAAATTTATTATTTTAACCCTTTACCTAACATGAAAAGCAGACGACACTTGCAAAAATAATTCTTGAATAACTAATTTTTTTCATTTTTTGTCTCAAAAACATAGGTTATGACCCCTCGTTGGAACGAGCTCGACGAGCTCGTTCCAACGAGGGGTCATAACTTATGTTTTTGAGACAAAAAATGAAAAAATAATGCAAATTAATTGGCGATTTTTGAGAATAGCGCTGGCCGGTTTTGAACGTTACGTTAGGTAAAGGGTTAAATATCATTTTTTTAAATTTTAAAAAAAATTTCAACAAAAACATATCATCTGACCCCTCGTTGGAACGGGCTCGACAAGCTCGTTCCAAAGAGGGGTTACATGATATGGTTTTGTTGAAATGTTTTTGTAAAATAGTATTTTTTCAGCTGCTAAATTTGCATATTATTGGGGAAAAGGTTAAAGCAATGGGAATTTAGCTTGAAAATTTTCTGGACCAGCTAAAATTGGACTTAGTCAAATCTAGACCACTTTTCTCCATGCCTAGTATTTTGGCAAAGCTTAATCCAGTGAGGATTTGTTTGTGAGCATAAGAAGAAAAGCTAAGCTTGAAGTGGCCTAGAAAAAACGATCTTTTTCCATGCAAATTTCCCATAGGAATGTGTAAAAGTTTGAATATCGCTCGCCTCGGACATTTGCGAAAAGGATTTTTTTCTGCACATGGTCGCCTTTTTACTCAATGTTATAGGAATGGAGACGTTATAAAGAGTTGTAGAGCGCTAACTTCGTTCTTACTTCCTCGGCGTGGCCCAGAAAAGATGATGTCGAAAACGCTGTGTTTCCATACAAATTTCCAATATGAATTTGGCAAGTGTCGCGATCTCGGCACCGTTCAGACAGGTGATATGGCGATTATTGCGTTTTGCTGCGTGTTATTGTAATGGGAAAATTGTTAAGCATTGTAATGGGTGACTACATAAAATGCCGCGACCTCAGGACTCGTCAGATGTTTCGCAGGCGTTTTACGGTCTCGTCAACGGATGTGGTCGATTTGACAGAGATTTCGTGAATGAGAGAAAATAATTTCCCCTTATTCGGTCGATCGCGATTCCTCTGTTTATAGTATTTCACCAGCAGATGAAGCAGAAGGTGGTTGATTCGACATAGATATCTCGGATGTGTGAGGTTCACAACCTAAAGGCACGAGGAATGACGAATGCTTGGATCCAAATGAGATGAGTGAATGTACGGCAAGAAATTCGTGTGGTGGAGCAGAGGTTCGACTATCATTTGACAACCATCTGGACTTTGATCGCAATGGATATATACGTTTCTGAGCAGATGAAAGCGAGATATCTTTCGATCTGAGGGATTAGTGAACATACCGTGAGGGAGTGGAGATCTCACCATTATTACTACCCAATTTCAGGAGATTGAAACATGACCAACATTCGAGCAAGTCATTCGTGAACATACTAAGATAGAGAGATACGACTGCTATCACCACAACATATTCAGGTGAGTGGAATATGACAAACATTCGGCAAGTGATTCATGAACATATTAAGATAGAGAGATCTGAATGCGACCACTCCTCCATTTTAGGAGAGTGGAACAAAACAAACTTTCGACAAGAGAGATTCGTAAACAACTGTGACAGAGTAGAGATCTGACTGCTATTACTACCCCATTTCAGGATATTGAAACATGATGACCAACATTCGAGCAAGTGATTCCTGAACATATTAAGATAGAGAGATCCAACTACTACCACCACGACATTTCAGGAGAGTGTAATAGTGATTCATGAACATTCTAAAATAGAGAGATCTCGCTGCTATTACTACATCATTTCATGAGATTGAAACATGACAAACTTTCGGGTAAGAAACTCATGGATGTACTGCGACAGCGTAGAGATTTGGCCGCTATCACTAAAACATTTCAGAAGAGTGGCACGTAAAGAGATTAGTGAACATACTGTGACAAAGTGGACATCTGACTATCGAAAAAAACGTTTTCCATACAAATGTCCCATAAGAATGTATAAAAGTGCCGCGATCTAGACAACCTCAGATTGAGTTCGAGCAGAGGATATCGAAAAACCTTTTTCCATACAAATTTTCCATAGGAATGTGTAAAAGTGTCGCGATCTCAACACACGTCAGAGTGAAAGTACGACAAGAAAATCGTGATGAGACTGAGATAGAGAGACCTGACTACCATTACTACCCGACTTCAAGAGAGTGGAATATGACAAACTTTCGGGTAAGAGATTACTTAACGTGCTGCGACAGAGCAGAGACCCGATTACTATTACTACCCCATTTCAGGAGAGTGGAATATGGCAGACATTCCGCAAGTAATTCGTGAACACACTGAGATGACGAGAGAGATCTGACTACTCTTACTATTCCATTTTGGGAAAGCGAAACATGACAAACACTTCGACAAGATCGTTGTGAAAGTACTGAGATAGAGAGATCCGACTGCTATCACCACAACATTTCAGGAGAGTGAAACATGACCAACTTTCAAGTAAGAGACTTGTGAATGTACTGCGACCTGACTTCTATTACTGCAACATTTCATTGGAGTGGAATATGACAAACATTTAAGTAAGAGATTACTAAATGTACTGCGATAGAGCACTGAGAGAGCGGACTGCCGAGAAAACCTTTTTCCATACAAATTTCCCATAGGAATGTATAAAAGTGCCGCGACTGAACACCCGTCAGAGTGAAATATGAAAATATGAAAAACTTTCGGGCAAGAGACGCGTGAACGTACTGTGATAGAGAGATCTGACAACTATTACTACCCCATTTCAGGAGATTGAGACATGACCGATTATCAGGTTACAGATTAGTGAACAAACTATGAGAGAGTAGAGACCTGACTACTATTACAACCTCATTTCAGGAGAGTGGAACATGACAACCAACAGGACTATGAACGTCACGGAAATTCCAAGTGGGCGATAACTCAGAGAATAAATAAGCAGAGCAACACCAGCATAGGCATCGATAAGCAGTACACTTGCATACTAAATATAACATCATTCCACCAAGTATGTTGAAAGTTATCGCCTGAACAACAAACACATTGGTAAAAAATACCAAGTCTATAAAGAGACATAACTCTGATAAGACAAAGGCGAATAACACCGACTGCATCATACTTGAGGCAAGACAAGGGAAAGATAAACTTGAACACCAAATATGACGCAATTCCACCAAATATTTTTAGAGTTATTGAGTTTAGAAAACTCGTTGGTCACAAGTATACATATAGAAAAAAACTTAACAAACACGAGCAATATGAGATAAACTACAGTGTTTTTGCTAATGGAAAAAACGCCATTTACCTGACACGCACGTAAAGGATTTTTACACAGAAGAAGAAAATACTGCATACGTGCACCCCACAACATATTATTGTTGTCCAGACGTGAATTTAAAAAATACTAAAATAATTTTGATGCTTTCTGAATATTTTTCAAAATTAAAATTTAACTTGTTTTAATCGTTGATGAAACGTTATGGAAGCACCCTTAAAGGTCCTTACCAACGCCAACCTTTCTACCATAGCGAACAGTCGCGGATATATTTGGTGTAGGATCCTTGTTCACAAGGCGTGGCCTCTCAACCACACACTTCATAAACGATCACAAGACACTAAGCGCGTGGCATCCAAATGACTAATATATGTGCCTTTCGCTCGTCAATTAGTCGAGAAGAGTCACACCAGCCCACATGCCTAGCAAAACAAAACAAAAAAAAAAAAAAAAAAAAAAGAAAATTGAAAACAATATAAGCCAAACATACACGCTTTAGTTCTTCACTATAATGAATTGAAGAAAATAATTCTTTTTTTTAAAAATATTCTTCTGGTGTACATATAATATCAGGTAAAACGAGAAATCATACTTTCCTTTAATGAAAACACCACGAGAAATACACAGAACGACACACGTATGTGAATGGGTTAATTGATATGGCACGAGTGCCAGTGCAGAAGGATGAAACGAGAGGCCACAGAGCTCGAGTTATATTCTTCTGCGATGACACAGGTGCCATATCGATTAACCCATTTACACACGTGTGTCGTTCTGTGTTATTACACGTCTTCACGACTATAAAAAACAATTTCTGGAAGGACACTCAGCAATTCATTGACAACTGTAGAATTCGAATATGAAGTAATGCCCCTCCCCGAGAGAAGGTGGGGCAAGAGCGTCAAAGAACGTCTCAATTTTTCGAAACATAGTCATTTAATACATGGAATGAATAGTTTCGACGCATAGAGTTCAAAAACTGAGGCAACTGACCCTCCCCAGCGTTCACGTGTATTGTTCACCAATGTCTACGACGTTGTTGCTCTGCTTATTTATTCTCAGAGGTATCGCTTACTTGGAATTTCCGTCACGTTCACAGTCATGTTGGTTGTCATGTTCCACTCTCCTGAAATGAGGTAATATTAGGAGTCAGGTCTCTACTTTGTCACAGTATATTCACTAATCTATAACATGAAAGTCGGTCATGTCTCAATCTCTGGAAATGGGGCAGTAAAAATAGTCAGATCTCTCTCTCAGTACGTTCACGTGCCTCTTTCTCGCAAATTTGTCATATTTCACTCTGACGGGTGTTCAGGTCGCGTCACTTTTACACATTCCTATGAGAAATTTGTATGGAAAAAGAGTTTTTGTTGACAGTCAGATCTTTTCTCTATCGCAGTACATTCAATAATCTCTTATGTTTGTCACATTCCATTCCCCTAGAATGTTGTAGTAATAGCAGTAAGGTCGCCGTACATTCTCAAGTCTCTTGCTCGAAAGGGGGCCATGCTTCTCGCTCCTCAAATGTCGTGGTGATAGCAGTCAGATCTCTCTATCTCAGTACGTTCACAGCATCTTGAGGAGATATTTAGCATGTTTCACATTCCCAAAATGGGGTAGTAATAGTAGTAAGATGCCTTTCTATCTTAGTATATTCGCGAATCATTTGATCGAAAGTTGGTCATGTTTCACACTCCTGAAATGGGGTAGTAATAGTAGTCATGTCTCTGATCTGTCGCAGTATATTCAGTAATCTTTCACCTGATAGTTTGTGATTTTTACTCTCCTGAAATAGGGTAGTTAAAATAGTCAGGTCCCTCTATCTCATTGTCTTTACGAATGTCTTGCCGTACTTTCATTCTGACGGGTGGTTGAGGTCGCGGCACTTTTACACGTTTCCATGTGAAATTTGTATGGAAAAGGAGGCTTTTGAGATATCCACTGTTCGGTTCGAACCAAATCTGACGGGTGTCGAGGTCGCGGCACTTTTACACATTCCTATGGAAAATTTGTATGGAAAAAGAGGTTTCTTTCGATAGTCAGATCTCAACTCTGTCACTGTATGTTCACTAATCTCATACCTGAAAGTTTGTCATGTTCCACCCCACTGAAAAGTGGTAGTGAGAGCAGTCAGATCTCCACTCTATCGCAGTGCATTCACGAGTCTCTTACCCGAAAGTTTGTCATGTTTCAATCTCATGAAATGGTGTAATAATAGCAGTCAGGTCTCTCTATAGTCCGGCCGCCATGCGCCATTTTTTCACCAAACCATGTTTTGTTGTATTAAGTTTTTTTCTCAACAGTTTTTATTAGTTCAGACACCCCTCTTACTAATTGTTCTCACTGGAAAGCTGACAGCATTGAGAATTTTTTTTTTAAATTGGGCCTTAAAGAGAGGTACTGTTGAAGGGGTCGAAAATTAATGTGGAAATTACAGATCCGAATGATTATTTCATCTTAACTCACTATATAAGCACAAAACGTGATGGAATTGTGTTTCGATATAGTAACTACATCCGCATTGGGTATTTGGTAGAAATTGAACGGATATTACACCGCTATTTATATCTATCAAAGCTATTATATCTAACAACGCTATTTATATGTGAACGCGTTTGGAGATTACGTCATATAACTGTTCTTTCTCTTTGATTTCTTAGAGCGAGGACGCATTATTGCAACTGCGCAATTGTGTCTCACAACACACCTCATAAACTTACAATTTTGTCTCTCTCGCCTTTTATCACTAGCGTTTCTATTTCTTCAACTTCACTCGATATAGCATCAGGTTCGGGCGACCTTTGCTTTGAAACGACATAGACTCTAACTCCGTCATGTCAGATGCTTGTTTTTTTCTCAACCGCGTTCGGTTGTGCTGAATCCTAGGAGCAAAGATCCTCTAATGAACGTGAAAGCAAAGCGAATTGAGAATATACTCAGGTGTAGTAGGATTTATAACAATGACTAACATATAGCTTTGCAGCATGGGTACGATGGAGACCCAGATTTGACTATGAGTTGCCATAAATACTGTGTTGAGAAGTATTTACACCCGAAGAATGCGAAGCAAGCAAGCATTCCTCATAGCACATCCCTAGATTCTGATGCTCCGCCTGAAAAACGACCCAAACGTTCACATAACGAATTTACTTTCAGGCGTCATTGCCTATTTTGCGGTGATGACTGCATAGTTGACCGGGATACGAAGAATCCTTCAAGGTGGAGGCCCGCCTACCTGTTTCGCCAAATAGGCACACATACACCGCATATGTCAGTTAGTGATGAAATAATTCGCATTTGTTGTCGTAGGGACGATAAATGGTCCGAAGAAGTAAAGCTTAGAGTGGGTGGTGCTGTTAGCGACTTACATGCTGCCGATGCTCGGTACCATGTTGACTGTAAGTCGAAATTTACGAACCCAAAATCGGTAGAATCATCTGCAAAACAGAAAATTGATCTTTCGTCACCACACAGTCAGGCCATACAATCTGTCATATCTTACATGAAAATTGACACATCCCCCTCGTGGAGTTCTGTCCAATTATTTGATTCTTTATCTGCAATCTGGTGGGACTTACAATTCCCGTCGATCATTTGTGTCTGATCTAGTCGATAGCTGCGGAGATGACATTTTGGTGTTGTCTTCTCCGGGAATCGCCACCGTTTTGGCAGACAAATCCAGAGCTGGCACCTTACTTAGGCACGTTAAAGACTCGGATGATGACAATATTGACAGTTCCATAAAGATGATGTCCGAATTGAGTAAAGCAATTGGCAAAGAAATCAAAGATATGGATCATGACAAAGATAACTACGCCACTGATGTTAACAGCGAGAGCGTATCCTCGTTTGTAAGTGGTACACTTCTCACATTACTAAGTCGTTCAGCTCCACAGTTGGACCACACATTACCTGCTCTGTTGATAGGAAACATAGTGACATCAGCGTTGTGTGGAAAATACACACCGCTTCAAATTCCGTGGGCAACACTGTTAAGAGATTCCAAAGAGCTGGTAAAAACCATGCATGATTTTGGTGTTACATGCTCATATGACGAGCTATTGAGATTCAAAAAATCTGCGACAGCTCTGGCTGCAAAGAATGCAAATGATACACCGATTTCGGATGCCAACAATGGCCTCATACAAGTGGTTGTTGACAACTTTGATGCTGAAATTGCTTCTCAAAATGGGAAGCTAAGCACCCATTCATTGGCAATCGCGATGGCTCAAAAGGACAATAATGATTCCGTTGAGTCTCAGACGATCCCAAGATTGAAAAAGTCAGATATGACAAAACCAACAGAGTATGAATTGGATGTTGTGCGTTTCAATGGACCCAAACGACCCGACATGCCCGCACCACATGTACGAAACACTGTTCCCCTTCTTTCAACATTGTGTCGCAGTGCAATGTCATTACGCAGAGCGATAGAACTTGACTTCGCATTTTTGAAAGATGTGATCAGTAACCAGAACTGTCCGGAGTTCAATGGGTATAATACCCGCATGACGAGAGACTCGGGTCAAGCAACGAACCCCCCCCCAAAAAACGAACGCAGCATACCTCCCTCTAATAGACATGACACCTGCTGATCCAGACGCTATCATGACAGGTATGGAAAAGGCAGAGCAACTGTCGTCAGATGCAGGGCAGCCGTTCAATGGGTATAATACCCGCAGGACGAGAGACTCGGGTCAAGCAACGAACCCAAAAACGAACGCAGCATACCTCCCTCTAATAGACATGACACCAGCTGATCCAGACACTATCATGACAGCTATGGAAAAGGCAGAGCAACTGTCGTCAGATGCAAGACAGCCGTTCACTATATTTACTGCCGATCAGCAGTTATACAAGATGGCAGTTCAGGTGTTATGGTCTTATCCAGACAAATTCGTGGCATTTGTTCCTCGATTGGGTGGTATGCATTTGCTCATGAGTTTCATTGGTTCAGTTGGAACGCTCATGGCCAATACTGGACTTTCAAATATACTTGAGTCAGTATTCGGTGGGGTTGAAAAGATGTTGACTGGGAAAAAGTTTCCAATGAATATGAGAGCCATGCGTTTGTTATCAGAAGAACTTTTGCGAACAGCTTTCGAGAATAATGATTTGCAGTGTGCAGAAGATTTATTTGCATTGCTAGAAGAGAAGGCGTGCAAAAGTCGCACGACAAAAATGTGGGTTGATGCTTTTTTTGAAACCATGCTTCCTCATGATGTTATACGTACGAGCGGGGAGAGAAGGTGACTGGCTTTTGCACATCGAAGCTGTGAAAAGCATGCTTCCTTATTTCTTTGCTTCTGGTCATGCAAATTACGCAAGATATGGGCTTTACTATCTGCGGCAGATGCAAAATATGCCACCGGATATTTTATCTCATTTCTTGAAGGGTGAACATGTGATGAGACACATACCTAGTCTATGGAATGGCATATGGAGCGATATGTATATCGAAACTACCTTCATGCGATATGGCCATGGCAAATCCGGTATAATAGGGATCACATTAAAGCCAGAAATACTAAAAATCTGGGCATTGAGTTTGCATGCATGTGGGAAGTTAGCTACCGGGATATCAAATTTGCGAGAAGATCGAGATAGTGACAAATTACAGATCGCGCATAAGGAAGAGGCCAAGTCTAGAATTGCAAGTGATTCTGTCGACCGTATGGGTCTGAGAAGTAAACTAGGAATGTGTATCGACCCACTGGATCCAAACGGACACCCCGAGACCATAATTAACATCGCAACTGGTAGGATAGGTCCAGCGTCTGTCAATGTCGATAAGATTGTCAGCCTCGGAGTTCAGAAGATGACGGAATTTGAAGAGGCCTTCCCGAGTGGATTTTATGAGTCAATTTCGAAACCAGTACAAACTATGGCAATCTTGAAAAAGTCGCTGAAGGTTGGGGAGGTCACAATATATGACACTAATCTCATTTATTCCAGAGTTATCGGACTTTTATGTAGTTCACGTGCATTTGATATCAAATATATCCTTTCCTTTGAACTGTCACCACTACCAACCGCCAAATTTGATGAATCCGGGGATATGCGCGTGTGCACATCAAAATCAGTATTGAAAAATAAAACAGTTGTTGAGAAACCAAAAAGAATGTCTGGTGTGGATAAGAAATCTGCAATTGTTATCGATGGCTATGCACTGCTCTGGATACCTCATTGGCCCGTGTCTACCAAAACCAGACCGGCCACTGTTCTAGACTTCATTACAACGTTTAAAGACAACATCAAACAGAAGTTGCGATCGAGTGATGTGTATTTGGTATTTGACAGATATGTTGACTACAGCACCAAGTGCGTGACAAGGGCACACAGAAAGGCCGATAGCTGACAGGTGTTTCAACTTGTACCCACCTCTCTGCTACATACCACAAAAACATGCGCTGACCGTAGTGGAGAACAAAAAGCAACTGATCTCCATTATATGTGATCAACTCACCACGGACAAAAGTTTTGCTGAGCAAAACTCACGAACTCACAAATTTGTAATTACTGGCCAACATGATGTTCCGGTTGAGGTTAGTTGTGGATCGGTGACAGATAGAGTAGATACGGCAACTAGTCACGAGGAAGCTGACAACATTATCGTTCAATAGGCAATATTGTTTGCTGCAACTGAATGTAATAACGTTGTGGTTGTTGATGACGACACTGACGTCCATTTGTTGTTGCTGCATCACTACCTTGAACAACAATTGACGGTTGCAATGACTATGGAGTCATCAATCCATGGACGGGTGGTGATAGATATACCTGCCGCAGTTGATACACACAAGAAAATTGTTCCTCAATTACTCGCTGCTCACGCACTTTCCGGGTGCGATACTGTAGGGGGATACTTTGGTATTGGGAAAGGGCGTGTACTGAAGGTTCTGCAAACTGGTGGGACACTGGAATCACTTGGTGAGAATAACGTGGAGATATCGGATGTTCTAGAACAAGCCACCAAGTTCATAGCATTATGCTATAGATCTCCTAAATCAACATCAATGTCCGATGCTCGTTTGTGCATATGGAGAACACGAATTGGGAATCCGACTGCAACACCTGCTCCTAAATTGTGCAGCCTAGCACTCACAACCGAGGCTATTACTGAGAATGTCAAACGGGCCTACTTGCAAACTTGTATATGGAAGCATGCCCTTCAACCTAACCCATCGCAGATGGTCCCAACTGTATTTGGATTCGAGAAAGACGTGAATACAAAATCTTTGAACCCTGTGACAGTCAAGTCCAACGTCAAGCCAGCAGCTGATGAAATACTGAAGATGATTAGGTGCACATGTTCGAGTAAAACGCCATGCAAATATTCGAAGTGTAAGTGTAATTCAGCAAATATGGCGTGTGCCATTTTCTGTGCGTGCAGTGTTTCAGAGGACTGCTGCAATGAACAGACATCGCTGACAGTAATGCGTAGTGATGAGTCGATCTAAGGAACTACACAGTCATTCAACTTGATATTCACTGCATCTTGTGTGGTCCTTATAAAGTACTTCACCAATGATATTTGCAAACATCTCTCTTGTTACAATTTCTCGTACATGTACATTTCAGTTCCCACCTCCGTTTTGAAGTCTTTAACACTACTGCTGAAAATAGCAAAATTACTAATTATGGTAGCCATTTTCATTTTTCTGGAAAATCTGGGGATAAGCTCACCCGCTTTGTGACAAACACAATCAGTTGGAAAATGCGTGTTGTACGTAATTGTTTAGTAAAGATTTTTGACTTTCAATTTCAATATTTTCAGTGGTATCGGCGGAAACTTGAATTTGGGGCCATCTTAGGTTTTGGCGGTTATAAGGAAATTGATCAACCCTGTCAGCTGCCCAGTAAAAGGAATCGCACGAGGAGACCATATAGTTATACGATATAGTGATGCGATAATACACCGAGAAAAAAACAGGTTAAGTGTATTGGCGACTGGACTATGGGCAGATGAGTGTAGAGTGTAATTGCATTGTTACTTTTCCAATTTTGGGGGCATTTTGGACGCCATATTGGTTTCTCAAACAATTCCTTTGATCATATATAACAAAAGAGCATCACCCCATATGACTACTTCATATCGGTAATCATGGTTGGACATTTCAAAATAATAGCGCCTAATAGCCGCCTATATTTGTAAGAAATGATGATTGTTTTGCCATATTTGCGGCCATTTTGGACGCCATCTTGGGTTTTGAGAGAATATATTTCATATGACACATGAGATGAACAGTAGGTTCATGAAAATGTGCCGATATGTGTATATACCTTACATTGTTTATACTTATAATATCGTTTAATTCCGACGGACATAACATAATACGCAACTTTTTTCGGATTGACTAGGTTATACCGGCGTTTATAAATAACGTGATACAGTGAGCAACACAATCCACTTCTGGTGGCTATTAGAGTACCAGTGTGTGCAGAAGTGGCCCCTTTGGTAAATAGAATTATTTAAGCATGCATATTTGTTAACATCTTAGCAACAATGTGAAGGATACGTGGTGAAATCTCAAAAAATGAGAAAAGTGTGACACATTGGCGGCCATCTTGGCCGCCATATTGGATTTTGGTAATCTTATTTTGGCCAATAAGTAACAATTATATATGTGTGCGATGAATCAAGAAGAAAAATCTTCAAAATTCCATATTATTTTACCAAACATTCCGATCCAAGTTATATAGTGATATTGTATTTTTTCATAGCGGCCACCTTGGCGGCCATCTTGGATTTTGTCGAATAAAAAAAATTGCTCAACACTGTCAGCTGTCCAGTAAGAAAAATCTCATCAAGGAGACCCTATAGAATAATAATCCGCCGAGAAAAAAACTTAATACAACAAAACCAGGTTCAGTGCCTCAGGGGCCGGGCTACTATCTTAGTATGTTCATGAATCACTTGCTGAATGTTTGTCATATTCCACTCTTCTGAAATGTCGTGGTGATAGCAGCCGAGTCTCTCTTAGTACATTCACAAATCACTTGCTCGAATGTTGGTCATGTTTCATTCTCCTGAAATGGGGTAGTAGTCAGATCTATACTCTTTCACAATATGTTTAGGGAACTCTCTTGTCGAAAAGCTTCTCGCTCTCATCTGCCCAGAAACGTATATATCCATCGCGATCATAGTCCTGTTGGTTGTCATATGATAGTCGAACATCTGCTCTATCCCAGTATGCTCACGAGTTTCTTGCCGTACTTTCGTTTATCCAATTTGGATCACAGGAGTCGCCATTCCGCATGCTATGAAGTTGAAAATCTCACACATCCGAGTTATTCTAACGAAACAACCACATCTGTTGATGAAACACTACAAAACAGACAGAACCGCGATCGATTAGAGGAGGGGGGGGGGGGATTATTTTCTCTCGTCCGAGAGAACTGTGGTAAATCGACCACATCCATTGAGGTGACACTGCAAAACGCAGGCGAAAAATCGGACGGGCGCTGAGGTCGCGGCACTTTATACAGTCACCCACTACAATTCTTAACAATTTCCTCATTAGAATAACACGGAGCAAAACGGGGATAATAAAAAAATCACCAGTCTGACGGGTACCGACGGAGATCGCAACACTTTACAAATTCCTGTGGGAAATTTGTATGGAAACAGAACGTTTTCGACATCGTCTTGTCAAGACCACTTTGAGGGGGTGAGATTGAAGGAGCGGTCTACCACTCTCTATAAAATCTCCTTTCCAATAACACTGAGCAAAAAGCCGACGATGTGCAGAAAAATTCGTTTTCGCAAATGTCCGAGGCGAGCGATCTTCGAACTTTTACACATTCCCATGGGACATTTGCATGAAAAAAGATAGTTTTCCTAGGCAACTTCGAGCTTAAAGTGTCTTCTTATTCTCACAAACGTATCCCCATTAGATTAACCGTAGCCGAAATACTAGACCAGGCGAAAGATTATCTAGAATTGACTAAGTCCGATTTTAGGTGGCTCAGAAATTTTTCAAGCCAAAGTCCCATTGCTTTCAAGCTTAAGTTTCGGGTAGACCAGAAAAGAATGTTTGCTAGCTCAGAATGGCCACGTTCTCTCTACTTACGCCCAGTGACATTTTAACGATTACCACTGAGTAGAAAGGCAATAAGAGGATGCTTTGAATCGACGGTATTAGAAATTCCATGTTAATCGTTAAAGGTCAGTGGTAATCTTTAAAGGTCAGTGGAGTAGGGTGAGACGGTGGATACGAGCACACCAAATCCTGTGCAAGAATCTTACTTCACCAGAAAACTTAGTTTTTCGGGCAAATTGCGTTGATCACGATATTCAGTTTCTCTAATGGTTGACTGGGGTCTGAATAAATTTCGACTAAATTTTTAATAAAAACGTTCAAAATTCACCGACTTAAAAATTCACTTTTAGGTTTGCTCGACAAATTTGACAACAACGTTTCTCGGGGAAACATTCACCTTTTCACAGAGGTAACACAGACTTGCATTTAGGTGATTTTTTCAAATTGGATATTACGTATTTTGCAAGATTGCGACCAGAGACAAGATTAGCACTGAGATTCCCATTGACAAAAATTAAATTGCCTTTGTGGATGGAAGACGAGTGATCTAACATCGATTCCTGTGGGAAAAATAGAGTCCGAATCAAACGGTGAATTTTATTTGGTGTGTCGGAACCCGCCCGCATTGACGTATGAGGTTTTTTGAACGTGGAGAGAGATCACTCATCTGCATCTAAAACATATGAGGTGTGCCCAAACCCTCTCCCCTGTGACGGATGATAAAAATTGTTTTTTAAAATATATATATATATAAAACAACATTCCAAAAAAAAAGAATACAAAAAAATAACTGTTTTTATCATATAAAAAATAAAATAAAATAAAACAAATGGAACAACGTTTCTACACATCGGAGATTCGAAGCGAAGGGACGAGCAGGTTCGCGAATTAATACTGAGTAAGGAGAATATTCAAGCACAGGATAGGGCCAGGCAATTGGGAGAGATGGGATTGAGACGAGAGGCGACCAGGTTGTTCAGACCCATCACCGAGGTTCAGGAACGAGCCAGGAAAGGGATCATCGAGGAATTAAGACCCATAAAAGAAGGTTCTCTGAGGATGGGTTCACACCCTGGTAGTTCTGCATCAAGAATTCCGTCTGGTTACACTCCAGAGAGAACCGAGACCGATCCGAGTAGTGTCGGTAGTATTACACTGAGAACTTTGTCCGAATACACTCCAGAGAGAATTGAGACCGATTCAAGTAACGTCGATAGTAATGACACTTTGAGCATTGTTAGCATCAGATCTGACGATAGAGGTGGAATCGTGAAAGATCCGAAAGACTATCGCATAAAACTTTCGTGGGTGACACACAAGTATCGCTCGAAGTTAGCTATTTGATCGCCGGTCTGAACAGGTATGAAATGACCAATGGACTGCATACTCTGCTCGCTGACCAGAGACCTGACGATTACACCGAGGAGGATTACAAAAAAAAATACGGAGACATTCTGATTCAGCCCCACGCCATAAAGAAGAACAACGATCCCAAAGAGACGAGACCGAAGGATAGGAGAAGTTACAAGTGAAAGAATGCAGTGGAACCAATATGAAAGGCAAACAAGTATTTCGTGAAATCGACGACTGGAAAGGGAATGACCGACACAATATTTCTTCCACGCGATCCCCATGCCTTGTGGGAGAGAATGAGATTGTTGATGGCTAGCAGAGAGATAGTGAGCATGTGCGACGAATTGTTGAGGCAGAAGGTCTTGACTAAGAAGGATTATCAAAAGTTGATGAATCATTTGAAATAATAAAATAGTAAGAAAAAAAAAATATAAAGTCAATAAAAAAAATATATATATTAAAAAAATAATAATAAAAAAATGTTAGTGATAAATAACAGTGGATATGCTAGATCTTACGTCTACGGTGGATCATGAATTCGATGATTTGATTTTTAACTCGTAAATTCACTGGGAATGCTGAGAAAGAGATCACCTCGAGCGCTCTCAAAATCAGAAAGAAGATGGCGATCGATGTAGGTAAGGAAGCTGCGACAGAAGCGAGTGGTAGAATAGCTTTGGAAGCTAGAAAGAGAGGTGCTGAAGCATTGATTAATAAATTGATAACTCCAAAACCTGCCAAATGGTCGAGAAAGCGAACTGAAAAGTTGAAGAGACTTCTATGATGATGTCGTACCAATACAAAACTTAGCTAAAATGCCGAAAGGATCAGGACTGAAAGTGATTTATAAATAAAAAAAACCCTTTTTATATATATATATAAAAAACACAAATTAAAAATAATAAAAAAAATAGAAAAAACATAATTCAAAACATAGTAAAAAAAACAAAAACTGAAGAAAAAAAATGGATATCAAAGACATGTCTTGGAATGACATGATGACCAAGAGGTAGAACGATGAGTTCTTTCCCAAGAGCATAAGTGGTTTGATAGTGGGAAAATCGAATTGTGGAAAGACCAATCTCTTGATGAATCTATTGTTGCGACCTGGCTGGTTGGATTATGACAGATTATTCGTTTTTGGTAAGAGTCTCTTTCAACTGGAATACAGATTGCTTCGAGAGTGCATGAATCATAAATTACCCAAGGATGTCATAGCGAGAATCTTCGACAATCGAGACGGATTCGAAGGGCACGAGACTTCGAATATATTGGAAGGGATGGCAAGAGAAATGACCAAGAGAAACGTCAAGTGTTCGAATATGGAATGTCTGTTTTACGAGAATGTCGACGACGTTTTCGATTCTAGATAGTTGAAGTTGGAGAATAAGAATCTTATGATCTTCGACGATCTGACGTTGGAGAGACAGACTCGATGCGAATCGTATTATGTTCGAGGACGTCACAGCAACGTGGATTGTTTCTATCTGTCTCAGAATTATTTTTGACTGCCCAGACAGACGATAAGGGAGAATGCTAATTTTCTGTGTTTCATTCGTCAGGATCTCAAGAATCTCAATCACATCTGCGGAGATCACATGGCCAATGACATGAGCAGGGAACAATTCAGGAGATTTTGTAAGAAGGTGTGGGACAAAGGACTTCACAATTTCCTGGTGATCGATTTGACTAGCGAATTTAACAATGGAAAATATCGAAGCAGATTCTGCCTTTTTTTTAAAATATTTCTGATAATAATAGAGAAGAAAATAAAATAAAAAATATCGATGAAATATAAAAAAATATATAATTAATGAATAATAATAAAAAAAAAACAAACTGTCAGAACACCTATTAGAACAGATAGTAGAGAATACAGCTGCAAAACAATCCTTTCAAATTGTAGTGAGTCATTACATGACTTGATTCAATACCAAATTCGAACCTTTCATAGAATTGAAGAAGGAAAAGAAATATGAAATGGCATTGGTTAATCTCGCGACTTACTATTCGTTTCCCAACATCACTGAAAAGAATAATGCATTCAAGTATTCCAACAGGAGTGGATTGGTTCAAGATTCGAATTCCAAAATGGAGTTACGACATAGACGATCTGAACTGTCACATCCAGATGAGACTGAAGACTGATGGTCGCAGAAGCAAGATGATAAGACTTGCTCCCAATATGAGTACTCTACAGACGATATTAGACTTGGGAGATAATTTTCGAGTGGATTTTAGTGCGGAAGACTCGATCAGCAAGATGATGGTATTTGATCGAAAGATTATCGAGGTCACACCGCGTCCAAAAATATGGTCGACATTCTCGCGGTCAATAGCATTTTAGTGAAATGTCAGTGTGATTGTGGAAGTTACGTCGATGGTAGCATTCAGCTTACGATCTGCTCATTCTTTCCAGATGTTTCGTCAGGTTACAAGATCGTGAAGCGACCTGGAAATCCCATCTATCTACCCATGATACTGGACACGTTGTGTAGCATCAAAACCACATTGACGGATCAGAATGGTGATCTGTTGGATCTTCGCGGAGAGAGAGTGGCTATATGATTTCACATCAGAGAGATATAAAAAAAAATATTAAGTAAATAAAAATAATAATAATAAATATAATTTAAAAAAAAAATAATGTTTTTTTTTAAATTTTTTTATATATTTATATAAGAAATAAAAAAAAAAATAAAAAAAAAAATAAACTTATAATATTCATAATAATAAAAAAACTTATAATATTCCTAATTAAGAAACATATAAAGATCCAGTGAAAAAAATAACAAATATGAGTAGTAGTTGATACATCAATAAAAACGTCAACATATCCGAAGGACAGAAAGCTAAACTTTGCAGAGCATTGAGTCATCAAGGCAAGGCCATTAATTTAAATTCAGTTATGAAGATTTGGTGAGTGGCGGTAGCGATCGGATCGCTTGGACTAAAACTCAAATCAAAAGTATGGAAAAAGTGATTCATAATCTAACGGGAATGACGGTGAAACTGAGTCCCGCTCAATTGAGATACAATCTGAGAATGAAAGGGGGTTTCTTACTGCTATTGGCGGGACTCATCGCCAAAGCATTACCCATTCTCACGAAGACGGTGTTACCAGCTTTTGTGTGGGAGCTCTCTCGGGAGTGACAAATTAAGTAGAGAGTAGAGGATTGTTTTTGAAGAAGAGAGGAAATGGACTGTTTTTGAAGAAGGGAGGAGTCGTTTGTCGCATAGACGTTGAAGGTAAAGGATTGTATCTAGGACCTGCAAGAAAGGGCAGTGGTGATGCTTTCCACAGAGACAGTCTCTATCTGAAACATGAGAGAATGTGGAACCGATCGGTGAAGGTTTGTTGTTCAGTCAGAATTCACCATTTAAGAATATAACCCTTTTGGGTATGTTATTAAAAAAAAAATAACATATAAAGAAATAACAATAAATGAAACAAAAGGCAAGAAAACGACTTCCAAACAGACATGTTCACAAGACATTCGTAATACAAAAAGCTTTTAACTTTTTCACAATATTTACATGAGTATGCATTAGAAACAATTCAATTGGGACAAATCATACATGGTGCGTGTTTAAACGGGTATGGAAAAATGTTTTCTTTAATATTGTTATTCATATTCCTAAATCGAAGCTATTTCAAAATGTGCAAAAACAAAATGTGTCTTACCAAGATTATTACACGATTATAGATGTTCTAGATCGTTTAAAATACAAAGTGACATCTTTAGAATGTTACAATTACGGGAAATATTGTTACATGATTTAAAACATTAACCTATTCGATCATGGTGGTGATATTGAAAAATCCATTCGCAAGTGTGTTGAATTTATTTGCAGATCACACTCGTTCACGTCAAATAGATCATGGATTGAATTTGCCGAAAGGTTAAAAATCATTATGGATTATTTCCCGAAGACAGAGGACTTGTTTTGGAATATTTGTTGGAAAAGGGGAGACTACCACTAAAAACATTTTCAAATGGGAATCACGTTTTTTTTAATTCCTTGTTGAAGGGAAGAAACCACTAAAAAGAATTTTGTCCATTAAATTTTAAGGGATGAGAATAATAAATACAAAAAAAATAATAATAGATAAAAATAAATAAATAAAATGAGAGTTACCAATATGGTTAACGTTAAAAAGTACTGACGAAAAATAAAAGTCCCATGCTTCGCAGAATGTGTAAAGTGTGCCGTTTGACCAAGATGCAATTCATCAAATGCAGTTCCGGTCTAACAAATAAATTGATTAATAATCTACCTGTCGAAATGCATCAACCAGGACTTTAATTCACAGGACTGGGCATTAAATTAAATAAGAGATTGAATCAAGATCTGACTCCTAAATCTTGGAGCAAACCCATCAATAGGGTGGATTCAACCGCTAACGGTCATGATCTATGCTATGCTAAACATACCAACATCGAGACTTGTAATCGAATCTGCGATAAAAACATGTTGACGACACTGAAAAATATACCGAATCCCACTAGGAGAGAGAGACTCGAACGTTCGCTGGTCGGTAAAGTGATTAGTACCAAATGTCGATTCAGATGGGGTCATAAAAAAATGTCCAGAAATCCTTATTAACAAATGCATTGGCGAATGAACTAAACAAACCCATCACACATAAATTTTCGAAGGAGAAGGATGTTCGTGAAGAGTCTGGATCAGATCTGGTTGGCCGATCTGGTCGACATGAAATCGGATTTGAGATGGAACGAGGGTGTTAAATACATACTGACAGTCACCGACGTGTTTCTGAAATATGGATGGATGAGACCTCTGAAGAATAAATCAGGAGCTTGTGTGGCTGAGGTTCTAAAGATCATATTCGCATCATCTTCTTGAAAACCAGATAAATTGTGGCTGGACAAGGGGAAGGAATTTTACAACAGTCATGTTCGTCCGTTGGTTGATCTCTATTCTATCGAAAACAATGGGAAAGCAAACATGATCGAACGTTGGAATAGAACCATGAAGGAAAAAATGCACAAGTATTTCATGGCCAATAAGACCAAGAAATATATTGACGTTCTAGACAAACTAGTCGAAAAATATAACAACACATGACACAGATTGATCAAGATGACTCCCGCAGAAGCTAGCGATCCTCAAAACGAAAAATGCGACTTCATGAATCTCTATCCCAAAAGGATCAAGACCAAGAAGAAGTCCAAACCGCCGAAATTTGCAGTCGGCGATCGAGTGAGAATCACTTCTTATAAGTCACTCTTCAAGAAAGGTTACACTCCTCGATGCACCGAGGAAATCTTTAAGATCATTAGAATAATTCACATGGATCCGGTGACTTACAAATTAGAAGCATTAGAGGATGACGAAGATGACAGCAGAGAAATCATTGGAACATTTTACAAACAAGAATTGCAGAAGACGCCGTTTTAAAAACCAACCCTTCAGTTTTTTTTAGTTTTTTACACATATATAGTAAAAGGAAAAAAATAAATAAATAAATAAAATAATAATTAAAAAAAAACAATTTATAATAAAAAAGCAAACAAATTAATAGAAACAAAAAAAAACATGACTAATATATTAGATATAACCAAAGGTATATTGAGAGATGATAGCATTCAAGAATACGAAGTTCATGAGTATGAACCAGTGACTGGAACCAGTCTGAACAATGCCGGTGAAATAAGAATGAACATCGAGACTCAATATCTGTTTGTTCATCCCAGCAAAAGTTACATAGTGATACAGAGACATCTCACCAAGGAAGATAGAAGCGATTACGCCGATGACAACGTAGTCACTCTAGCTAATAATGGCATAATGCAACTGTTTAGTAATATAAAATACATGCTCTCAGGACAAGAGATAGAATCCGTGTTTAATCCCAGACAAGCCACCACGGTGTATGGACTCTTGACGAATTTTCGAAATCTAAAGGACTAAATCAATTGTGGGTAAAAGACACCATCGCTGACATGAGTGCAGCTAATACCAGTGCCGCCACGAGATTCGACTACGTCATCAAGACATCGAGACCCAGAGGAACGTTTTCATTCAGGATACCTCTGAAACACATATTCGGATTTGCAGAAGATTATGATAAGATTCTCTATGGATTCAAACACAATCTAACGTTGATTTAAAAAGGAAACGACGAAGCCATCATGTGACCCGCCGCGACTGATGCAGGTAAGATACATCTGAACAAGATATCTTGGTTCGTTCTGCACATGCTGCCTGTTGTTGCAGAGAAAGTACGTCTGTACAAGATCATTGAATCGAAGAGTAAATTACCAGTGGAATTTAGAATGAGACAGTGCGACACGGCTAGTATTCCATCATCCAGCAATCACTTTGATTGGAGACTGACTGTGAAATCTGCTTCGGAAAGACCACGATTCATTGTAGTGGCATTCCAAACCAACTGGGATGTGTCTCAAGAGAAAAATTCTTCCCTGTTCGATCATTGTAACTTGAGAAACATGCAGGTGTTTCTAAACACCATGAGATATCCACCCATCGATTACAATGCCTATTTCAATAAAAACGATTTTTGCTGACTATATGGTGATGCCACCAATTTCAGAAAGAAATATCATCGACTGGACGAATTGATGGGTAAGCCTAACATCACTCCCAGTGAATACAAATCTATGTATCCCCTGTTCGTATTCGATGTCAGTAAACAGAGCAAGCGACTCAATAGTAGCATCTTAGACATTCAGATCAAGATGCAATTCGACAGGAATTTGCCAAGGAAAACCGAGGTTTTTGCCCTAGTCCTGTCAGATAGACAGTTAGAATTCGAATCAGACAGACAAAAAATGTCCATCGATCAATGAAAAAAAAAAATTATGTACCAAAAATGAACCTTTGGATGCAAAAGATTTTGAAGAATTAGGAATTGTGCATTTTATAAATCCAAAAGTTGTAGATTATAGACTGAAAGAGGACAGAGTGAGAAGTTTTACCAAAGGATGGCCCGTAAATAAGTCTCAAACTCCAGAAGAAATAGCAGATGCCGGATTCTATTACGTAGAAGATCAAGAGGATTTGGTGAAATGTTTCTGTTGTGGAGAGGGTTTGAAAAATTGGAAAACGTTTTTATCCACCATGTAATAATATGAAATTGATCAAGGGCATAAAATTTAAAAGAAGGGAGAAGAGTCCAACGTGTGTGAAATCTAATTTAGACATTAAATTACAAGCTGTGTTAGATGCAGGTTTTTCAAAGTAGGGTGTGGGACATTTATTGAAGATATTCAATAAAAATCTGAAAGATGTTTCGAACGTTTCAGATTTAACACGTTTCTTGTTGGATTTCAGACAAGACATAACACATTTACAATCCACCGACGAGGAAGAAAATGAGGAAATGTGTAGCGTATGTTTTCAATATGAAATTGACATTTTATTTATTCCCTGTAGACATTTGACAGCGTGTACAATTTGTTCTATGATGTTGACCTGTTGTCCAATTTGTAGGAATGACATAAAAGGATATGTTAAAATGAAAAGAAAAAACAATACCCACCCCAAAAATAATATGAAAACAATAACAAAAAAAAAATGTAATTGGATTTTGATTTAGTCTCTCTCAAAATGCAATTACATTTGTTTTTTTTGAGTTGTCTCCTTTACATCACAAAAAAGTGATTATTTCAGTTTGTTTTCACTGTTTGTTCAGAGGATCGAGTTCAATCAACAGAGAGACCACAGAAGTGGTGGCTTCGGGATTATTGGTTTTCATCTTGAAATTGATCCTATCCCCCATCTGCACCTTGAGAGATGAGAAGATGCTAGTGTTCGAGTGTTGCTCCTTCATCGTTTCGACTCTATATCTCTTAGTGGTTTCCACACTGTTCACCACGAGAGTGATGACTGCTCTATTGCTCAAGTCCGTAGAAATCAGACTCACCCTAATGATATCACCACCATCATGGGATATCCTATCAGACCGTGCAGTAGTCTGTTACCTCCATTTCCAAAAGACCATTCGGCTTTTTCAACATCTAACATGCTACTCTCCTTGGCCCAGATGGTGATCAATTGTCTAGCATATTTTATCTTTTCCACTACGGAGATCAGATTACAGGCATCCATCATGTGCATGGGATCTGGCAGATTCGTGAGTGGATGTCCTCTCATGTCCAGTTCGCCTTCCATGATATCACCTTTTCTCCAAACCGTATTTTCGTCCAAGTACTGTCTGCTGACCGCATTGGAAGCAAATTCCGATTTGTCATCGAGACCAAATAGATTGTGACCATCCATGTCAATGCCAGCTTCCATGGTTCCTCCCCATTTTTTGTTCAGATACAATTTATCGGCTTGAGATTCCAGATAGGATTGAGTTTCCTGTAGGGCAGAATCCACGTAGCCTTTGTTGACAACTGTCGAGTCTTCATCCTCATCGTCGATCTGGGACAGATTCAATATCTTGTTGAGTCACGCATCCAGATCTGATTTTATTTTTAGCTCATTGATGTTATTCTTTCTCAGTTCAATTCTACGTATTGTTTGGTCACCGCAACTTTGGGATTCAATAGATTGGGTACGTTGATTATCTTGTTAGAATTCATGTTTAATTCTGACTGCATGATTTTAGTAACGTAGCAATCTTTCAGATGGTTACTGAATCTCACGTGAGCGTTGTCTGCATATCTTTTAGTGGCGACATCGGTTGAATCTCTAGGATCAGCTACATTCACCACTTGTTTAGATTTCATGTCAAGATGGTCCGTCATGTCTTTATTCTCGTAATTATCTCTCATCATCTGCTGGAAATTTTCATCTCCTCTATTGACATATTATTTAGTTGCAGCATGCGACTGATCGATCGGTTCGGGAAGATTGTAGATTTTCTTATTGTTTAAGTTTAAAGGTTCTTCTCGAGGTTCGTATCTCCGAATGTATCATTTGCCCAAGTTGACAATGTCACCGCCACCAACAACTTCGACTGTAGTTCTTCTTTTCTTTCTAGAGAAACCTTCATTATCGTCAGCATGACGGAATTTATTGACTGTCATGTTTGTGTGTTTTTTATTATTATTATTTAAAAATTGTATTTTTTTTTATTATCTTAAATAATGCAACCAAAATTTTTTATTTATATATCTCTCTATATATATATCAAAAAAAAATAATGTAAATCGTTGAGAATATTTTGAAAGTGATCTCCTTCCGACCATCTCTTGAGAATGTAGAGGCACATGTGACCACAAAACACTCGATCTGGCACTTGAACTCATTCGGTATTGGAAATAACTGACATTAAATAGTTTCTTATTTCTATTGGTGGTGAGATTCCATAGCTATCAAAATAATAATTTTTATAATTTGAAAACCACGAAACCCAATGCGAGCCCTCACCTATGATATCGTCCAGATTTGAAATTCCACATTCCGAATTATCAAGGTTTTTTCTCAGTAAGGCATCTCTAGAAAACACACCTCGTTTGATTTTTAAATCTTTTGACAGACCAATGTTGGATAAGGGTTCGTTGGGTAAGACAACACCTTCTACGGATATGTGTTTTATTTTCTTCTTATTCATAAATATGTTTGTTTTGTTTTTTTATATTTATTATTTTTTTCTATTCTCTTTTTAATTTATAAACTCACGAGTTTTTTGAAACTTACGACATTTTGATGTTCTCAGTCATACTCCATTCATCATCCTCTCGATTTTGTTGAAATATCGCAAATAATGTCCAAGTGTGAAAGTGTGTATTTTATCCTCGCATATAATTCTCTTATCGTCGTCAGCCATCAATGCAATCTTATTGATTTCTTTGGTGTACATCTCATGCATTTCACTTTGAATCACAGTCATCTTTTTATACACTGCCGAACCTTCAAAAAGATACTCTTTATACTCTTTGAAAGTGATGCTTTTATTCATTACACATGCTTCAACGCCTTTACATCTCTTAATCTTTTCACCGTCGAGGAGATAAGCTTACAATTTTGGTATCAAACCCACGAATTCGGTGATCTGTCTTTCACCACTCTCATCTTTGAATTTACCCAACACATTTTTATTGACGCCCTTTGGAATCTTAGATGGGTAATCGTTGGGATAATTACTCATATCAAACCATTCGTTCACGTCTGGCACTATGTCCTTGTAGACATCTCTAGTTTCTATCTCGTAAGTCAGACTGTCCATGTTGGTGAACAATAGTTTAGCTTTCGAATCGAATTTGGATTTGACATAATCGTAGTGAAACTCACACATCAACTGCTTGCTGACGTCTAAGATGATCGCTCCGACATAACAGGGTTTGTCAAACTTTAGACATGTCTTTTGCATGTGCATGGCCACTAGATTTTCATTGAATATGGTTCTATGTTGATAATTTGGTTTTGCGATTAATTTTCTAGACGTCTCTTCAGACGTGACGAGTTGAACGCCGGTTCTATTCCTAATGTTTTCCATAGATTTCCCGTACACACAATTGTTCATGAGTTTGAAGAAATCTTCTTCAATGTTGCTCTTAGTCTGCATTCTTAAATTCGTGTTGAGATCGATGTACTTTTTTTATCCAAGGCTCCTTGTTGAATCGAATGATTCGATGCACATCAATCAATCTCATTCTGCGATCGATGTAATGTTTCAGATTTTCACAAATAAACCACGTACTAGCATTTGCAATCTAAATTGGGAACAAGTTTTTTGATGCCATTCACTTCTATTCATTCGGGAGCCAGCGGATAATCATTGTGTGGATCGTGTAATGTTTCTAGATAATCCACATCGACCTCTAGAATACAAGGATAGTCTCACCATTTTTTGTTTTTCGTCCGACATTTCTACCCATTTGAAAATTCCGATCGGTAAAGGATGACTCATGGCCCAACCATACAAATTATTAGCTTCCCAATGCTGTATTTATTTATTCGTTTTTCCAAATCGAAATATTTTCCTATGTGATAATTATTAGCTTTGGCATATCTGGTGGAAATCATAGAGATGCCACCCCTCACAGCTTTTTCAAACATGAGCAACATGTCGGTGTCCAATAATAATTCCAATCAAACTTTGGTTGTCTTCAAAAGAGCGTCCCAAGCGAGTCTGGGTGCCATTAAATACCAAGCCAGATCTAGTTTGTAATTTTAACGACATACTGATCAAAAATTTTTGAACACATCAGCCAAGAGAAGCACATTGGTTTTCAAATAGAGGTCATGATATTCTCTCATGGATTTCATGTCGAATAATGTCCACACTTTTTGCACGTGTTCGTAATCGTCATCGGAAATGTGAGACTGGTATAATTTCAAATAAAAATCTTCTTTGGGAGGTAGAGTGACATCGTCAAATTTCTCGAGATCACTCATGTAATTGTAAGGGTAGACGCCTTTCCTCAAAATAACGTCCACCAATTCTCGTCGATCATCAAAATGTTTACTCATGATTTTAAATTTCTCCCTATTCAAACTGTTGATTAATTTTTCCAGACTGGCCAACATGAATTTATAACTGTCAATGAAATGTATCTCTCTATGGATGGGACTCATTTTCTCACTCAATCTATTGACGACTCTCTTTTTATTGACGACCTTCTATTTAGTGAAGGTAATGTATTTTTCGTCGCTTTGCGTGATACAGCTCAACTCCCCCTCACTGACACCCATATTTTTAACGAACTGGTGACTGAGGAAACCAAGAGATTGTGAAATATCACCAGATAGAATTGAGCATCTCAAAATCTTAAATTACATTTGTTGTGAGTCACGCTGCGAAGTAGACCAGTGCAATGATCGTGATCTGTAACCTTTTTTTATTATTTTCAGACTGATTATCGAATAATTGTCTACAGATGTGACATTTGGTGGTTTCGTTGTATTCTCGCTGTTGCTCTGGTGTGATGATCATGTCTTTAAGTTCATTAAATTTGTCATTTAATATTTGAATTTTCGATTCTAACTCTTCCATGAATCTTTGAGCCACATCGTCGTCATCTGAACGTTTGGTGTAGACGAATGTACCTGATGATTCTCAGTCGTCGAAAGAACATTTCCCGTAATAACAATAGCCTGAAGGTATATGCTTCTGATATTTTTCGGTGTAACTTCTATGCTTGTCGTGTTGGCAAGAATTTATTTTTGTGATGAAACATTCGAAATCGGCATAGACAACAAATGGCGGTTTTAATCTTCTATTGTGGTGACGAAAGTCCATGTAAGTGTTAAGTTTAGGCATTTCGATGGCAACACCTTGCTTTTTGCTCAATATTCCCGATGACACGTCAACGATTCTTGACAACGGAATGAATTCATGCAGTTGAAACAGAAAAATCTCTCACACTCATGTTTACTAATCTGCTTTGACAGCAAATGACTCATATTTTTAATCCAGCAATAATGCTGCTTGTCACCCTTGGAAATTAATAACAAATTAACAATATGTTCTCTCTCTTTGTGTGAAGTCAGTCTGAGAGGACAGACTATTTCTTTTGTATCGTTTCCCTCGTATCCCAAGACGTTCATGGCCACAGTGGGATTTAGCTTTTCGAAACCTTCGATGTCTTTCAACCACGTTAGGAAAGCCACTCCCATCCAATCGAGATTTTTACAAATCTTTGAGTACTTGGAAACTCTCTGAGGGTTCTTTCCTATGGGATACAAGGCCTATGTGATCGCCCATTTGAAACACTCGTTATCATGTTCATTTTTCATTTTAATCACAGCTTCTTTTTTAAATATGAAATAAGGTAATTTTATATCGGAAGATGCTTTCAAAGGATCGTGTTTATCTTCGTGAATCTCGAGATTCAATATCTTCTCGAACGTCCAACCACTTTCCTTACCTTGATAAATAGCCATAAATTCCAACATCTTGTCTTTAATCACTTCATAAATGTCGGCTAATTTGTCATCTCTAAATACAATCTCGTTTTAGATCGGAAATAGGTATCTTCCACCACGCTCCCACACGTCTTCGTGTTGACCTTTTTCATCAGACAATGCAAGATCATTTTTATTTTTAAACCCTTTGCTAGATGTTTTCGAAATATGTCCAACACTCCACCCTTCACCCATTCCAAGAACGATTTGGGATCGAGTTTTGTGAGACCGGGTTTCACATCGAAAGTTTTAAACCATCCTTTGATGGCTTCGTCTCGCTCTATCGAAATCAATGGTGACTCCAATGCTTCGATTACAATTTCCATTATCAGGTCCATTTTTTTCATTCATCACTCTCATTTTTTTCTAACAAATCCTCATCTCGAACCCTGTTGCTTTTCATTTTTTTATTATTCTCTCTCAAAACCTTCTGCTGCTCCACCACTTTTCGTTTAACAGTCACCCTCGTCTTCTTAGTTCCCATCAAAGTCGTTTGTTGACGTTGTTGTTGGTTTGTTGTCACTGTCTTCTCATCTTATTTTTCACGATCCGTGTTGTTTTTGTCACTACTGCAGATCTTTCATCCATTCCCTTTCCATTGAGCAAATGACCGAAGCATTTGTCTTTTTTCATGTATTTGACACCTTTCAATTTCAATGACTGATGCACATTGGCTTGTAATTTCACCAGTGATAGATCACAGGTCTCTTTGCGCTCGGCTTTGATCAATCGTTCTTTGGTTCTGTGACGGTTGTTATTTTTAATTCCTAGATTTTTATAGTACTTTTTCAACTGGGGTATGGTAGACAAATATAATTTTTTTCCATGATATACATTTTTATTTTTGGCATTTTTTTCGTGTGTTAAACTTCTTTTAACTTTAAAGCTATCGTCTCCCCATTGATAAAACCATCGGAAAGCTAGATTCACCCTCTCGAACGTTCGTTCTTAACCAATGATCAGATTCAATTTGTTGGCCACTTCTTTAGAGACCTTCGGATATATATTACTCCCGTAGGTGAGCGACAGATCGTCTGGATCGAAATTTTCTATCTTCTTCAAGAGGATGGCTACTAGATCGTCTTGACATTCGTACATTAATTCCAAGGCGGTCTCATTCAATTTCAAAGGCAATGTATATTTGTCGTATTCCTCTCTCAGTCCACTCGTCTCCATGTCCTTCAATTCAATGGCATTGTGCGGTTGTAGTCTATAAATTTTACCAAACTTCGAATATCTCTCGACTCTCTTCAATTTTAATGCTGATTGTTTAGGTACAGACGATTTCATGACTGATTATTTTTTTTAAATGATAATAATTATTAACTGTAAAAAATATTTTTTGTTTTTGTTTTTCTTTTACTTCTTATTATATATATAAAAATAACAACTTTTTTTTACAGTTTTTTTCCTTTAATGACAAAAAACAATTATTAAATTTTGTGTGTGTGTTTTTTTTAAATGCCAATAATTATTAATTGTGGAAATATTTTTTTTTTTCTTCTTATTATATATGTAAAAAATAAAATAACAATTTTTTTTTACAGTTTTTTTTCTTTAATGACAAAAACGGTTATTAAATTTTGTGTGTGTATTTTTTTTAATAATAATAATTATTAATTGTAAAAAAATTTTTAATTTTTTTTTTTACTTCTTGTTGTATATGTAAAAAATAACAACCTTTTTTTACAGTTTTTTTTCTTCAATGACAAAAACAGTTATTATTATGACGTTTTTCGGCTCTATCGGATAGAACTTCTTTGTAATAAGGGGAGATAACTCTGTACGGTTAAGTACAGGTTATGGGAATCAAGCAATCTGATTTGTTAGTCAAAAAAAACCTTCCTGCATCATCGCGGGAGGGTTCGGGCACACCTCATACGTTTTAGACTCGGACGAGCGATCTCTCTCCGTGTCCAAAATAACCTCATACATCATCGTGGGTGGGTTCCGGCACACCAAATAAAATTCACCGCCCGATTCGGACTCTATTTTTCCCGCATGAATCGACGTTAGATCTCTCGTCTTCATCCACGACGGCAATGTTTTTTTTTAGTTTTTGTCAATGTAAATCTCAGTGCTAATCTTCTCTCTGGTCGCAATCTTGCAAAATACGTAGTATCCAATTCGAAAAAAATCACCTAAAATGCAAGTCCGTGTTACCTGTGCAAAAGGGTGAATGTTTTCCGGAGAAACGTCGTTGTCAAATTTGTCAAGCACACCTAAAAGTGAATTTTTAAGTCGGTGAATTTTTAACGTTTTTATTAAAAAATCCGTCGAAATTTAGTCAGACCCCAGTCAACCGTTAGAGAAATTGAACGTTGAACCCACGACACCTCTTCTACCACCACCACTGTAAAAAACAGGAGAAAGTGTCGATGTGAACGCACCGTACATGTCCATAGATTTCAATCATGACGAACGCAATTTGCTCGAAAAACTAAGTTTTCGGGGGTGGTAAGATTCTTGCTCAGGATTTGGTGTGCTTGTATCCCCCGTTTCACCCTACTCCACTGACCTTTAAAGATTACCACTGACCTTTAACGATTACCATGAAATTTCTAATACCGACGATTCAAAGCATCCCCTTACTGCCTTTCAATTGGTTTGCCAAATTGTTCATTTCTGAATTTCATGGAATCACTGGAACATACAAACCTCTTTTTCGAAGCCTCTTTCAAAACGCCTTCTTTAGATACCTTTCCCGCCATTCTGCGTCTTGCTTTGAATATGTCGTGGCCATTTACCAACAGGCGTGGTTGGCCAAGGTCTCTCATTCTCGTGTTAAATCAGTCGCTCGACGGTTCGATCCTCAGCTCCCACACTTTACTTCACAGTATACTTTACTGTACCTTATGCCAATATACCTTTTCTCTTGAACTCTCACAAAACAAGAAAACTAGCGCAGCGGTAAATTTATGTGTTTATGTATTGCGGTTCAACGAAACTTTCGACAGCCAGAGTCACCTCGTGTCGGACAGTTTTTCGTGCAGAGGAAGCCATAGTACCTGAAGAGAACCTCCGACCAGTGCAATCATCTGTCAGATTGTCCCAAAATACTAACTTCCCACAAGCAGGGTGCAGTGCGCTTTAGTGCATAGCTCCCTCCACGCGTGGTCACACGGGATTAAGTGCCTTACCCAAGGAAACAACAGAGTAATCCCCCCCCCCCAGGTTGGGATTAACCCATAGGGCCTTTGGTTTGAAATCCAAGGCCGTGACCACTCGGCCACCGCGATCCCCAGAGATGGACTCGGAGATGCTTTGATATTAGTATTGTCACGCTGATCATTCGATTAATGCTGTTGTAAAAGTAACTGATTGCTGGGAAAACTGGGATTCAAGATCAGTTCAAAGGTAAAGATGATGTCAAAGGACAGACCAATGCCAAGTGATGTCATGCCAAAGCAAGGCCAGTTCAAAAGTTAACCTGACCTGACCTTGACTTTAGACTTGACCTTGCCTTGTCTGTTGACATGGCCTTGATATTTTTACCCGAAATTAACCTGGTGTTGAACTTACCTTTGACCTGACCTTTGACCTGATCTTATCCTTTGGCCTGACCTTGTCTTCACAAGACATCACATCTTGGTATTGACCTTGCATTGACCTCACGCAACCTTTGATCTTTGACTTGAACTTGCCCTGGCTTGATTGTTGTGTCGACCTCCACTTCACCTTGAACCACACACTGAATTGTTTTTCCTTTTTAGGAGTCTGTTTTGTTTTGATCACTCGAGATTGCAATGCCATGGAGGTGGTGGTGGTTGTGGTGGTGGTAGTAGTAGTGGTGTTTGATGTGGAGGTGGATACGATGATGTTGCATGTTATTATGGTGGTGATGTGAATGTGGTGGTGATGTGTGTGATGTTGGAGGTGGACTTTTGAATATATTGGAAAGCGAACACGTTCACAAACATTTTTAGTCATCAAAGTGTTCGAATTGGCCAATGGGGGATTAGTTGGGGTGTATCCAATAACATTTATGAGATCTTAAAACGTTCAGAATGGTCAATGTGGGATTGAGCAGGGTGTGTCCGATGTTACCTCTTGATAGGGAAATTTGTGACTTCCTCTGCCCTCGATTCTAATGACCTAATTCTGCCTGCATGGAATATATTCACACAGCAATCAGCTGCCCATGTTCCCCACATTAAAGATAGAATTGTATTTACTTATTCGCGTGCATTTTACAGTGAATTTATCAGGCGCAGGAATCTGGAAGGACATGTCCGAAAATAATCAACTAGGTGTCGAAAAATGCCATCACGTCCACACAGGAAAGCACACAGGGGCAAATAATCGAAATTCGGAGGTAAAAATAGAAGATGGATTCACCAGATTTCAACAAAATTAAAAAGGTGGGTGATCATTTTCGGCTGGCTCTTTCGAATATTTTGGCAAACAAATTGGATGGACACATGGAGACACTAGTGGATGTAGATCTCAACTAGATACCCCTAGATCCTCTGGACGTCGTGGGTTGGGGCATAATATACTCTCCCAAAAAAGAAAGTGTGCATGCTAAAAAATAACACTAAAAAAAGATATATATCATTTTCATTCATGGAAATTTTATTCAATCACAGATGAATCAATTTGTGATCAACACAAGAAATTTCATTACGCTACGACGAATACTCTTAGTGCCATGGAGAGTCAAAGACACTAAGGGTCAAACACAAAAGTCACACACTCAATATCTGGTATGACCTCCGTCTGCATCGACTACTGCTGTGCATCTACGCCTCATGGAAGCGAACAAGTTAGCATGGAAGTGTTGTGGGATGTTGTTCCATATTCTGATAAGCTGTCTTTGGAGTTCCACAAGCGTTGACGGTGCATGGGGAAGCCGGCGTAGCTGACGTTTCATTTCGTCCCATACGTGCTCAATGGGTGAGATATCGGGCGAATTTGCGGGCGAGGGAAGAACATCCACTTGTTGTTGCTGCAGATACTGTTGAACAACGCGAGCTGCGTGGGGTCGGGCGTTGTCCTGCTGTAGAATGACGCCGGGGCCGTGACGTTGCAGAAATGGGACAACAACAGGTGTAAGCACTTCATCACGATATCTGGCTGCATTGAGATTGCCATCAATAATGACCAGCTCAGTTCTGTTACGGGCAGTGATGCCACCCCATACCATGAGAGATCCTCCCCCATAACGGTTTCGCTCCACGACACATGGATCTGCGTAGCGTTCGTTTCGACGTCTGTACACTCTCTGACGGCCATCTGATGGCGAAAGATGGAAACGACATTCATCTGTGAATAAAACACGTCGCCACCAGTGCAAGGGGTGCCTGAGATGTTGTCTACACCAATGCAGTCGAGCACGACGATGACGTAACGTCAACATCGGACGAATTGCAGGTCTTCGAGGACGTAAGCCGTATTCTCTCAGCCGGTTGATTACTGTTTGAGGATGTATCCGTCTCAGGTTAGGGATGTTCCTGGCTGTCGTCGTTGCTGTTTGTTGCCGGTTCCGGAGATGGACGACACGGATATACCGATCTTGTGCAGGGGTGGTAACTCGGGGTTTCCCGGAGCGGGGTCGGTCTCGAACGTCATCATGTTGTGCATGTCGATGGACTAGCCTGTCTACAGTGTAACGGTGGCAGTTCAAATGCTGGGCAACCTCTCTGTGTGTTCTGCCAGCTCTAATCATACCCAGGGCAAGGAGACGTTGATTCATTGTCAATCTTGGCATGCTAATGGCATGCCAATGCGGAGTCGTTTTAACAGCAGCGCAAGTTTGAATGTGAACGATAGGAAGGCCTTACTTTAGTGTTTAAATACCCAATGATATTCACACTGCTGCATGAATTTTCAGACTCTCCACGTGCAAAACATGCCTTTTCACAAACGTGCAGCACGTCATTTAACGTTAATGCAATTTTAACGGGGAAAGCTGTTTTTGTGTTCAATATTACTTATTCATGAACAGGTTAACACTCTTTATACCTGTGAAATTATTTATTTCTGCAATGCACACTTTCTTTTTTGGGCGAGTATAATAGCAAAATTAATCCAAGATTTGGATAGTCTGTAATTAGCATAGACTGGCTTCTCCATGGGAATCCTCAGATGAGCAGCAGTGTTTGTTTACTGCGTTAACCAAGTTTACTGCTAAAATAAGATCCACTAACCAACGCCTGGATGAAGAGAGGAGGGTCTGTAATAGAGTCTGTCCCCCACCTAATCTTCCGGGTACCATATGGACACTACGCGCACTGGCGGTGGTGAACTCTTACAGTTACTTGTGTTAAAATTCCTCAACGATAAAGTGGGCTAAACTGGAATATATTTACATGTATTGTGTCTGAAATGACCTTAAACACAATGCGAAGTCGAGTTTGGCAACTCGTCCTCTGAGTTCCAATGTGTTCTGTGTGCCTACTGGCACACAGAGCACATTGGAACCCAGGGGACGAACTTTTAATGCGTAAACATTTCTATACTTTTGTGCTATACACTTGTCTGACCTGTATGGTCTATTAAGTATCTCTATTGGATAGGGCCTTGCGAATATTCGGTATTCGAAATAATATTCGATTCGACGGTAGTATTAGATTCGAATTCGATTCAGCAATAGGTGCCGAGTATCTATCAAATGTCTCCGATTGTCTTTGCAATCTTTCTCTGTGGCGGAATGCACCGAATATCTACGGAAGAAAAGCATGTTTTAAAAACAGGCACACACTTCAACTTAAAAATGGATTCTATCTCACGCCAATAGTTCTGTCGACGGATTTAGTTTAAACAATATTTATTCAAAGGATATGCTATATATTACAGAAATGAACAAGAACAGAAAAGTAACAGCACCAGACACAGTTGCTCGCAGTATAACATATATTTAACTCAAAACAAATTGCTAATTAACGAGGGATTTGACAGGAAGCTTGGAGCGTATGTGAGTCATCTCCCTAAATTTATCCATTGCTCGTTCTTCCTATTTCAGATATCCGTCGCTGGCACATGAAATAGGAAGTTCGGTCTGACATGGTTATATGTTCCGGACTCAAGACGATGTTAGTAGTATAGCTCGTATGTTTGAGTCCTCATTGGCAGGACCTCGGTGCAGGACCTCGGAAGTGACGTCATGTCACGTGACGTAGTGGCGCCATGTTGTGTTGTCATGGTAACCCGCGTGAGCGGCCATGTTGTGACGTCATCTCCATAGTGATACGTGGTGTGAGTGCGCATGCGCAGCGCGTGTTGTTAGGGTGATACGTGTTTCCGTCGTCCATTTTGTATACTGGAGGCCGCCATCTTGGTTTCTATGGTAGCACGTGATTGCTATGTTACCCAATTTTTCTGCAATAAGACGGGGTATGTTTTGAGGGTGTGTTCGATTGAATCGGAGTATTTTCTGGAACGAATTTTCTGGATAATTACCACAAACAACCCGACAACTTGTATTATTTCAGAATTCTCTGCTTCTATCTATATATGCAATAGTTTACATCTACCTAGGAATGTTCCTTTATTCTAGAGTATACTCCAGTAGCGTAGAAGAATCTATCAACTGGAACAGTTTACCTTATTATTGCTATATTTAGCAATTTATGGTCTATTCTTGTTAGTTCTGCCCCTATTCTAAGTACTCTTGTTGTTTCATTTATCTAGATCATTTATATAAATTATAATTAACCAATCAGATTGCTTGATTTCCCATAATCTGTATGCAGGGTTATCTCCCTTCTGTATAACAAAAGACTATATCCAATGGCCATATCCCATGGAATCCCATTTTTGCAAAACACCTGTGGCTATGGAATCCTTTTTTGTCGTATGAGGCCATGAGGGCTATGTAAAAGCCCTCAATGAGTCCTCATTTATTATCCCTCATACCCTCGTTGAATTTTGAGGTTATGAGGACCTTGAAAAATCCCTCAATGAGGTATAATTAACAGGTATATCCTATGGAATCCCATTTTGGAAAACGCCCGTGGAATCCCTTTTTGTCGTATGAGGCCATGAGGGCGATGTAAAAGCCCTCAATGAGTCATCATTTACTATCCCTCATAGCCTCATTGAATTTTGAGGTTATGAGGACCATTAAAAATCCCTCAATGAGGCATAATTTACTACGACTCTTAGCCTCATCTCGGTATTTGAGGATACCCATGGCCTGGTATTGTATTATTCGAGGATACCTATCGAGGATACCTTTTATAGGATACTTATCTGAGGATACTATATAGGCTGTTCATATCCCTATAGGTCTCTTGCTGGCCCTTAGTACTATTAATCCACCTGATGCTTTATGTTATCCTATGACTGGTATAGCTAGTATGCAATGCTAGGCATAGGGGTATTGTGGGTAGGGGTACTGCCTGGTAGTTTAGAACGGTACTATAGTATGGGCGGTATATACACTTATAGGCCCCTGTTAGTGCTTGGTACTATTAACCAACCGATTGCTTTGTTTTATTATATGGCTGGTATATGTAGTACGTTATGGTAGACCTAGTGATTTTGTGGGGGTGGGGGTAATGCTTGGTAGTTTAGAACGGTAGTATAGCATAGGCTGTACATATCTCTGTAGGTCTCTTGCTGGTCCTTGGTTCTACTGATCCACCAGATGCTTCATATTATTGAGCGGTATTCTGGGGTGGGGTCAATGCCTGGTAATACAGAACGGTAGCAGAGTATGGTTGGTATATTACCCTATAGGTCCCATCCTAACCGTTCATAGTATTAACCTACCAAATGCTTTGTATCATCCTGTTACTGGTAAGGTGGTACGTAATACCAGTAGTTCCTACCTTATTCCGAGTACTCTTGTTGTTTCATTTATCTAGATCATTTATATAAATTATAATTAACCAACTAGATTGCTTGATTTCCCATAACCTGTACGTAATCGTACAGAGTTATCTCCCTTCTGTATAATAAAAACCTACATCAATGGCAATATCCCCGGCACCCCAATTTCGGAACCCCTTTTTTGAAAAGCATATGGCTTCGGCACCTCTTTTTTCTGAAATGAGGATAAGAGTCGTATTAAAAGTCCCTCATTGAGGTCTAATTTACTACGACTCTTATCCTCATTTCAGAAAAATGGGATTCTCCAGAAGGCACCCCAATTTCGGCACCCCTTTTTTGAAAAACATATGGCCTTCGGCATCCCTTTTTTCTGAAATGAAGATAAGAGTCGTATTAAAAATCCCTCAATGAGGGGGGGGGGGGGGAGGAGGGGGCAAGGGGCTTTGTGTAAGTGGATTTTACACTCTTTTTTTCACCCTTAATCCCAAAAAGAATGATCAAATTATCATCTATTTACAAGAAATAATTTTGAAAAGTATTTAAGTATTCATATTTGTATTCATGAATACATTGTAAAGTATTCGTATTCGTATTCAAATACATTTGAAATTTGTGTATTCGTATTCATAAAATTTCAAAGTATTCGTATTCGTATGCAATACATTTACAATGCATTCGCCCCAACCCTGATTTTCTTTCCATTCAATATCGGACTCCCATCCCATTCTCCAGTCAGTTTTTGATGAAATTCTTCATATTGAGGGGGTAACCTTTGTTAAAAATGTTTCTAAATGGCCTTTATGGCCAATTGGTGACATTTTGTTAATGTTTGGGGCTAAAATATGCAATAATAGTGAAAAAGGAAAAAAAAATGCATTACCGCTTTACACACATTTTTTTGCACTTGACCACCCACCCACCCCATCTATGTCCACGCACCCCCCCCCCCCCCTGTTCGTAATGATATAATATTTATGAAAACTAACCATTACCAATAAAATAACTTCCTTGAAGGAGTATTAATATATAAACGAAAAAATATATATAGCTGGAGAAAATTACTGCAGCTCCCCAATTCGCCCCCTGCAGTAGGCCAACAGTCGCCGTGGAGTGGTCAAAATCCGCTGGTGGGCGTTTTCTACGTAATAACAATTACCAGTAGAAATTTTTTTTTTATCGGATATAACCAAGTCGACGTGTTTAGTGGTAGTATTTTGCGTTATTCCCGAAAATCAGCAGTTACGTCACACCTTGTGCTATTCCGAAAACATACATTATAAGTTATTGTGATGAATTGACGGTAACATGGTCTGAGGTTTGTGGATCGGAGCTTATGTTTAACCGAGACGCGAAGCGTCGAGGTCAAACATACACTCCGAGACGCAAGCCTCAGACCATGTTACCGTCAACTCATCACAATAACGTATATGTTCTAATACGACCCTACCTTAGCCTAAAACCTTTATCGTGAAACACGAAAGTCTTATTTCCTGAACTTGTGGTCGTTCAAGGCAACTTGTAACGATTACACGTTTAGTAAATGAACCTCTCGTGTACCCCACGACAGTAGTGAATTAATTATCAATACATCAGATAAACGCTTTCCATCTTAGTTCAGATCGTAAATTTGTTTGTAATTTAAACAACACGTCATTCGGAACACTGTCTGCTACACGTGTGAAAAATCCAGAAAAATGGAGCGGCTTGCTTATCACTCCGTTGATGAAGTAATTACGAAACGGGTGACGTCATTTCAAATATTTCGCGTTGTGACGTCAGACGGTAACATTTGCCACTTGAGCCGTAAACATAAAATATACTGAGCGAGCTCGTCCAATTAGAGGAAGAGGATTTTAGTCTTATTGGAACATAAGTTACCATTAAAAAAAGAGCGTGGCGCGGGGCTACATCGACTGGTATTTGATAATTAGCGTTAATGCATACTGAACTATTCAAAGACTTTGATCAACCTTTTTCTTTTTGGTAAAGATTTGAATGCTGTTTCCGAGAAGCGCTGTGCATCACTTGTTAATGTTGACTGTTCAAGTCAGTTTTAAAAGATACCTTATTTTTTTCCTACAGGCTAATATTCAATTCCAGATCGTGGCTTCTTGCCCAGTACAGAACTTTTTCAACATAAATGCTTATACTGGGCAAATCAGACTCTCCAGATCTTTGGCAGATGACCAGCAAAACAACGTACAGTACTATGTAAGTATAGGTTTCATTAATGTTATTTTATCGTGTTTTATTACACTGTGGAATTTGATATTGATAGTTCGCGTCCATTGAATGTCACCGTATTCCAATTACACACAGTACGCCGTGGACTGGTCACCTTCCACGGGTGGGCATGGACGCAATAACATTAGATTCCAAACACTAATTATGGGAATAATAATAAAAAAAAATGATTAACCCTTTACTCAACGTAACGGTCAAAACCGGCCAGCGCTATTCTTAAAAATCGCCAATTAATTTTCATTATTTTTTCATTTTTTGTCTCAAAAACATAGGTTATGACCCCTCATTGGTACGTTCTCGTCGAGCTCGTTCCAATGAGGGGTCATAACCTATGTTTTTGAGACAAAAAATGAAAAAAATTAGTTATTCAAGAATTTTTTTTGCAAGTGTCGTCTGCTTTTCATGTTAGGCAAAGGGTTAATGAAGCACCGGGTACAACCCGGTGCTTTGTGAATTGAAAAATACCCGATGATGATGTTTTTACCTGGCAAAGGCATGCGCGGACCTTACTGACCATACGTGATGTCCACCAGTCCACGGCGGTTGTACTGCAATCATCACACATGTCGATGCATGAACCATGACGTACAGTATTTCCTACAAGGTATGATATATATGACTTTGCAGGATTTTATTTTACATAAGAAGACTAAAGAACCACAAGTAGATGTAACCATTCATTCCTACTAATTTTCTAACAGTCTAAATTGTGGCATGATCTTTGTTATTTGACGGAAGAATGCACAATGTTTGTATTTCGTTAACTTTTTCTGGTGAACGTGAAACTATCGTAGTTATGGAATCAAAAATGAAACCAATTCTAATTTGTGGGACAAATTACGGGCTTTCCCAATTTTTTAATGTGAAAGGGCTGACTGCTTATAGCAAAGTAATGTGTTTGAAATTTACCCTTTCAAAAATGATAGAAAAACAGCACCCAAATTTGGCCAATTTTGTCATTTTCAAATGATACTCTTTTTATTGCTATTGGTGTCCTGGGGGGTTAAATGTGAGACTAAAACAGGAACAACAATGTTCCTCTACATGTGCAAAACATTTTTCGGCAAACAGTTAGTTACTTTAATAGTCATTTCAGCGAAAATAAAGTTATGTGGGTTTGGATTTAATGACAGGAAAATGAGTATACATGTAGAATGCACTAAAATTTACTAAAATGAAGTTGTTTTCTGGATAAGGCTGTCAAAACATGTGTTGGATTATGCGTGACGCCAAAACTTATCACAGAAAATTTGTTTCCCTATAACACACAATACACATATGCAAAGGAAAATAGACTATTCCAATCCCACTCAGGGAATCTGGGTACAGAAAGTACGAAATCAATCGGAAAATAGATTGTCTGACGGTACTCATGTTTGTACAGCCCAAACCGGTATAGAATAAAGCGGAACACAAAAAAATATAACATAAAATGTGTTCGCTATTGACTTTGTATGCAGTTATGGAATGCACATTGAGCTATTTCTTTCTTGTTTCTGGACAAATGAGTACAGAAATTTGCAAGATTCACTAAAATCCATTTTTGCCGACAGTACTATTCTTTAATTGGCCAAAGCGTATGTTTGGTTACGCCCCAGAGTATAACTTACCACAGCGGATTTCTTCAAGCATCTCTACATATAGCAAAGCAAGGTGTTTGAAATGAACCCTTTCCAAAATGTTAGACCCAAGCAACCAAAGTTGGCTGGTTTTGGAATTTTCAAATTGTAATCTCATTCTCGCCATCATTGTGCTTGAGGGTTAAATCTGTTGTTAAAAGGAAACAGTAACTTTTTTTCTGCAATCATTGTTGCATCTATCCATACCAAAATAATTGTTACAACAGCCTTGCAATTAGACAAATTTGCCCATGAAGTTCGTCAATATTGAAATTCATATCAATTTTGGCCAATAGGGGTTAATTTTGAAATATTTGTGTTGTGATTTTGGTTTCTCATATTAAGCACTAGATGTGTGGACATCATTCACAGACTGAGTTCCTGATAAGAGACATGGAAGAATCTTGAATCTTGGTATTTGAATGAACATGTACAAGTTGATGGTACTCTAGTTCATAGCCTGACAACTGGGTTAGGGTTAAAACTTTGAATAAAACATTTTACAGCAAAATTGTTCTTGGATGAATGCTCGATCTTCTCATGTGAAACGTTTTGAGAAAATATGGCTCCAGTGCTGAGAAATCGCATGTAAAAGTTGGCGAAATAACAATTATTTCGACAGTACCCTTATGGGAAGTCTCAAATCTGCCAAGGGTTAAACTTTTAATAATAACATATAAAACAAAATTTGTCATACTTTGGCAGCTGCATGCAGCCATAGAAAACATTCAGCGCTCAATAAATTAAAATGGAATAAATTATCACTTAAACTTACCAAATTCTGAAGAAATGGGAGCTTTTTTGGACGGTGCCTACTTTTATGCAACCAGAATGAGCTTAGGGGTAAACTTTACAACCAAACTTACACAGCAGATATGTTCGGTAGTCAATTGTGAATACGGGCAAACGAAGTATTTGAATTTAACCCATTCCAAAACGATAGAAAAAAACAACCACAATTGTTTAATTTTGACATTTTCAAACGGTACTCTTATTCTCACCCTCCTAAGATTAAAAAATAAACAGTAACTTTCTTCTGCAATCATTGTTGCATCTATCCATACCAAAAATGTTTTACCACAACCCTGCAATTAGAGACATTTGTCCTTGAAGTTGGTCAATTGTGAAGACAAAAATTTTATATTCATATCATTTTTGGCAAATAGGGGTTAATTTTGAAATATTTGTGTGGTGATTGTGGTGTATCATATTATGCTCTAAATGTTTGTAAAATTTGAGCTAGATAACTGTAAACAATTTTGAGACTTTCGAAAAATGGTGAAAGTTTTATGGTTTTCGCAGAAAATTTTGAAAATAAGCGATCTCACGAATATACCTGTACATCATTTCACTAGATTTTGTGACAGTACATAAGTTTGCCAAATTTGATTGAAATTTGATTGAAATTGTACAGCTTGTTTCTCAGCTAGGTTGAAAAATGGTGAAAGTTTGAAGATTTTGGCAGAATATTCTGAAAATAAGCATTTTCACAGACATGACCATACCTCATTTCACTAGATTTTATGGCATAAGTATGCCAAATTTGGTTAAATCGTACAGCTTGTCTTTGAGCAGTGCAACAGACAAAATTTACAGCGAAAAAAAAAAAAATTAAAAGTAAACAGTAACTTTCTACTGTAATCATTGTTGCATCCATCCTCACCAAAATAATTGTTACAATAGCCTTGCAATTTAGACAAATTTGCCCATGAAGTTAGTCAATTTTGAAATTCATATCAGTTTTGGCAAATAGGGGTTAATTTTGAAATATTTGTGTTGTGATTTTGGTGTTTCATATTACACCCTAAATGTGTTCTTGGATAAATGCCCTATATTCTGATGGGAAACGTTTTGAGAAAATATGGCTCCCGTGCTGAGAAATCGCATGTAAAAGTTAAAAATAACAATTATTCAGACAGTACCCTTATGGGAAGTCTCAAAATCTGCCAAGGGTTAAACTTTTAACAATAACATATAAAACAAAATTTGTCATACTTTGACTGCTGCATACAGCCATAGAAAACATTCAGCACTTAATCAATTAGAAATGGAGTAAGTTGTCACTTAAATTCTGAAAAATGGGAGCTTTTTCGGACGGTACCCACCTTTATGCTTCCAGAATGGGCATAGGGTTAAACTTTACAACCAAACTTACACAGCAAATATGCTCGGTAGTCAATTGTGAATACAGACATGCAAAGAATTTGAATTTAATCCATTCAAAAATGATAGAAAAAAGCAAACAAAGTTGTTTAATTTTGGCATTTTCAAACGGTACTCTTATTCTCGCCCTACTTGAGGGTTAAATCTAATATTGAAAAATAAACAGTACCTTTCTTCTGTAATCGTTGTTACATCCATACCAAACCAAAAATATGTTATGACAACCTTGCAATTAGAGAAATTTGCCCTTGAATTTAGTCAATTTGGAAGACAAAAATTCAAAATTCATATCATATATTTTTGGCCAATAGGGGTTAATTTTGAAATATTTGTGTGATGATTTTGTTGTATCATATTATGCTCTAAATGTTTGGAAAATTTCCGCAAGATAACTGTAAACAATTTTGAGACTTTTGAAAAATAGTGAAATTTTGATGGCTTTGGCAGAAAATTTGAGAAATAAGCGTTTTCAAGAATATGACGATACCTCATGCGTCTAGATTTTGTAACAATACGTAAGTTTGCCAAATTTAGTTGAAATCGTACAACTTGTTTTTGAGCTATGTTGAAAAATGGTGAAATATTGAAGGTTTTGGCAGAATATTTTGAAAATAAGCGTATTCACAGACATGACGATACTTCATTTCATTAGATTTGATGAAGTATATAAGTATGCCAAATTTGGTTAAAATCGTACAGCTTGTTTTTGAGTAGTACAACAGACAAAAATGACGGCGGAAAAAAAATCTGAAAAAAAGAATGAAGAAATTTTTTTGAAAAAGAATAAAAGAATCTTTCCTAAAATGGGTTTGGGAAAGCCTAATAAACCAGAGTGTTGAGAGGTTCCAAAATTGACTTTTCAGGGGGAATTGTAAAACCGACGTCAAGGCCTAGATTTACTGCGCCTCTAATGTTTTTGCAACAGTCGTCATAATCATCACCAACAAAAAGGGAATCGTCTATGTCAGAATCATTTAATTGCCCCATAGACCTGAGATGTCCGTAACAAAACATGTGACATTTTTGTGAATATTCGTGGGCCTGAAGAAAGCCCATTTTGGAGTTCACACACCGATATTTCAACCCATCCCAATAAAATCTCAAATAATTTTGAGAGACTCTTTTATTGATTTTAAATAATAGGCATCTTTCCAATCCACTTATGCCATAAAACAATTCGGTGTTAAGGAAGACTGGGTACTTTGCATCTTAAAATGTTTCTTTTCAAGATTTTCATTTAAAAGTTTCAGATTAAAAATTATCCTAAATGCCTAGTCTTTTTTTTCTGTCGGACAAAAATATTGGACATATATCAGGGACGTTGCTAAGATTTCTTATTGAAGGGTCCATATTTTGTTGTGGGGTGCCAGGTCGATATATGCCACAGGCATATCCGAAAGCCGTAGGCCTGTAGATGGAGTGAGTATGGCCCTTCCATTTATAGAGGTTAGGAGGTGGCTCGGGCCTACGGTATTCCCTTCCCATTGGTGGGGGTTTTGAAAAATTCAATGCCCTGAGGGTGAATATGGGAATATGGGACCCTCTGGTGCTTTCATTTTCTCATTTTGAGGGGGGGGCATTTTAGGGGACCATGCCCCCCACCCCCTAGCCCCCCCCCCCCACTTGGCTACGCCGCTGAAATATATTCACCCATGCAGTCTGACGCGACTGGTCCGATTAATAATTGGTAATTTCTTTATGAATAACGTGGGGTTCTTGTTTATTAACCCTTTACCTAACCTGAAAAGCAGACGACACTTTGCAAAAATAATTCTTGAATAACTAATCTTTTTCATTTTTTGTCTCAAAAACATAGGTTTTTGAGACAAAAAATGAAAAAAAATAATGAAAATTAATGGGCGATTTTTGAGAATAGCGCTGGCCGGTTTTGGCCGGTTTTGGCCGTTAAGTTAGGTAAAGGGTTAAACGTAATTGTACGAAGTTGAAAGGACTGAGATAGTTCAAGATTAAAACTCGATGTAAATACAAGTGAGGATATTTAACTCCCATGGGTCAGCTCAGATCTTTCGCCAATTATGGATATGACGTTGCAACTTTCCTGCATTGAAACTGTTCACGAAGCAGAATAATTTTGACGTAAGTTGATTAATGTAGTTAGGCCAAGAGGAAAAAGACTTGCTCATTTGCTGTTGGTTGTCCTGTTCGGCATTTTTTTATGCGTAGTCCTTGGGGCGGTTCAAGTCGCCATCGGAGAACTTCGGGCCCTCCACTAGAAACTTTTGTCGGTCTTCTGGTATGGATTTCCCTGACGGTCTTGTTGCCGGTGTCCTAAAAAATGACCTTTTCCTTTCTCGGCAGATTTGTTGCTTCCTATAAGCTGTTTACTGCTGTCCCTCTGATAGTATACATTCCGGTTGGTGACATCACTTCCAACGACCAGTCAAGGCGAACTATGAATATAGACCGAAGCGAATCTGAGATCATTATTGCACATGAGGGGTTGACAGGCTGGTCCACAAACTGCCATACGGCTCCCAAATTCGTGCAATATTTCTCTTTGTGGTTTTTATTTGGGTTTAACGCCATTTCCACAGCCAGGGTCACCTCGTGTAGGACGGGAAAACTGTCTTGCATAAAGATTATACCTCCCTACAAGCTGGTCGAACGAATCCATTGAGAATCCCAAATTTATTCTGCAAAGATAAAATAGTTATCGCTTCGGAACATAACATCTCATATTTTCCTTCCACTCACCTTTTAGAGACAGTACGTATTTGGCCGTCACGAATTCTTATGACGTACTTATGTATATTATAAGTAGTATCTCTCGCACTGTTCGTGCCGGATCGGTGGGCTCCGAGGTGGGGGGGGGGGGGGCGCTGCAAAGGGACCCCCGGACGTGAAGTGATAGTCACGTGTCCCTGTTACGTCATGTTGTTGTCATGGTAGCTCGCGTGTACGCCCATGTCACAACCCTTATTATATTGGTTACATGTGGTGTTAGTGTGCATATGCAGCACGTGCCGTTAGGGCGACACAAGTTTCCATTTTCCAGGCCTCCGTCTCGGGTTTCTGTAATGACACATATTTGCTATGAGCCTGGGACTTGACGGTACGAGTACCGAAAAGTACCCATCACATTCGAAACGGACCGAAAGGGATCAGACAAAGCCGCCATCTAGTTTGAATAAGAGTAGCAAGTAGTGCTATAGTACTGTGGGGTGTCGTTCCTTAGCATACGGTTAAATCAGAATAACACAAACAACCTGACAACTATCTGTTTATCTCGGATTCTCTTAAAATCCTCGATTTCTGCCCATCCGATCGTCTCTCTGTTCTTGACTTGTTCAGCCTATTAGTATGTTATTACTTCTCTGTTCGACCAATTCTGACTTTCCCAGATACAGCACAGGAGCTTATCCTCATTACAGAAAAAGGTAAGCGATTCTACAACCTCAGACATTTCTCAAAAGGGATCCTCTTTGTGGGACTCCGAAAAAAGGATTTGCGTGGGGTCTAGTAAGTGGGATTACAAACTCCTATAAGGATTTGCCACATAGTAGTCTTACCATAGGCTTCTTTCTTCCGTGACCTCAGCTATGTTTCCCATGAGTTGCCGCCACTTTCTGCTCCGATACTATAGTATACTACCACCATTGAAGACTCAACCATGCAGCTGTACTTCACGCTTCCTGTCTCTGGCCGGGCCTGTTTGGTCTTTTCCCTCGCTCATGCCGTTAAAAGATTTAATCTGATCGCTCCATAAATCCAAGCCCGACTGGATCTTTATATTTCCCTCTGCATGCTAGGGAACCTCACATATCACAACCATGACAGGCCAACATGACAGGAAAAGATCACGTGATTATGATGTCACATCCGAATCCACCGCGGGGTTCTGATCATGCACAAAAGTGGCGAGACATACAACTATTATAACGACCGACCTATTGCCACTTCACTAAGCGTCACATAGTACAATATGAACCGGAGAAATTACAAGACACAAAGGGAAAAAATGAAACACCGGAGTTTAATGTTTGTATTTATATCGAATATTTGTATCGAATACACACACATTGACTAGGTATTCAAGTGAAACTCGAGGATCTCAAGTGCACATATCCAGCTTACTGATATTTGCGTAAGTCTCTGCAATAGGATTGAGAAGCGTTTACTGTTTACCAATGTCTCGTGTGAACTAAATAGTGAAAAGTTGTGTTTGGCTCTCAACGTAAGTTTGTACCTACTCGCAGGTATCGAAATGTTCGTCTTTTTATTTGTCGCGGACAGGTAAAATTTGTCAGCATCTTGTTACTTAATGCAAGTGACTTCATAGGCCATTTATTGGTCTAAACAATGCTACATTTTCAACCTCAAAAATTATGAAACTATGTAGCTACCCACAATAAAAAAGTCAAATATTTTGTGTCGAAAACACCCTTATCGGTCTGCACGTGGTATTTCGATTTGAGAAACTTAAAAGCAAAAAAAAAAAAAAAAAGAAAAAGGTAAGAGCAAACATCCGGGACAAACGTCGGTCGATGCAATGATTCTGGCTACTTCATTATGAGCGCGTGCTGTAAATAAAATGTACTTAGTAAATATCTTCCATGTTCTATGTTATGAAACAACGGAGAGGTTACATGTAACCCTTTACATAATAGAAGTCGACCCTTAAAAGTAGCTATTTAGCTAACACAAATAGAAGAAGCAACTTGCAGAAAAGCATCTGATCACACATTGGAACGAGCTCGATGAGCTTGTTCAAATGTGGAGTCATAAACTATGTTTTGAGTTAAAGAATTGTAATGGGCAATTTTGTAAATAGCTGCAGACGGATATCCCTGCCCAGCACAGGATTTCTTTTGTTATTGAAATAAGTGTAATTCGGCCATTTTTAATAAAAGTTTCCCCTATAAATTGAATGGATTTTTGTACCAATGATCCCTGGTGTTACATTTAGATTTAACTTTTCATCACAGCAGCTCGATGAAAAATATGTTGAAAATACTCAGCAGGTCAAGAGTGAAATGTCGGGCAAAGAAGTGACATGATGGCACAGGTTAATGGCTGGCCTTTTGTGTAATGCCTGACATAGCCTCTGCGATATGATATTAAAGATTAATGTCGGTAATAATCAATAATCCTTGAATTATTTCTTGGTCAACTTGTTTTAGTTAACATTGTTGGACTCCTGAAATTTAGGAGACACATTCCCCGATAAGACCACCTTTCTCACTGCATTTATTTATTATTTATTTATTGGTGTTTAAGGTCAAATACTTATGCACAATGGCTAATCGTGACCGTAGCAGTTTTACAGGTGGAGGAAGCCGGAGTACCAGAAGAGAACCACCGAGCATCGACGAGCAACTGTCAGCTCCTCAACATTCTAACTCTGTTCAAGCTCTGCTCAAGCAGAGTTACTGAGGTGAAGACATGTGCACCATCGGCGTGCAGTACGCCTTAGTGCACGGCGTCATCGCACCCCCGTGTAGGCAACCGGGATAAAGTGCCGTGCCCAAGGACACAACGCGGGTCGTCCCGGACGGGGATCGAACTCGGGACCTCTAGCATAGAAGTCCAATCTCACTGCATTTAAAAAGATAAACTCTGCACTGTTTAAAGTTCGTTATTGATATCCGCGACGTAACATTTAATTGGCTTCTTGTCATCTTGGCGCCGCAGGTTTTGCTATAGCGACTATCGGAAAGTGAACTGTCGTTCTTGGACGAACTCCTGACAGTTGGTATTTGCGCTGCTGTAATCACACCATTTTATAGCATACTTTCAAGTTTATCCAAAGGAGAGCACCGTAGGACCCCCCTTAGCCCATTGCACTAAAAGTTTGATTTGGCACTGAAAATATGATATTGGCTAAACTTTTGCCACCGAAATTTCCTCGGATACATGACGAAACATCATTGCAGCAGTGAAGGGCGCAATTGATGACAAAACAAACAATAAATTTGTTTTGTTACTTTCAACGTTCAAGTGTTCAGTTTTATCCCTTTCGGTACCGATCAATCAGCCGTTACTTGGGAACACAGAACATGTTAAAACGATTGTCTAAAATTGACTTCCCCCATGTTGCGTTCATGATATAGCCAAATATGATGAAAGTGACCTTAAATAAATAATTAAATCTTGTTTACACTAATTTTAACCTTGATAATGGACACTCAAATTCTGTTAGGATAACAAAACACCGGTTTCTTCCAACAGGCTATCGGGTTAATGTCGGAGGTACAGCGCATGACAGTTTTCTAGTGACGCTATCGAGAGCAGGGCATTGTTGAGAAGTGTGGCACTATCTCGTGCCAGAGGTCGAGCCCAGCGTACAACTTATCGGGTGGGAACGAACGTTAAAATGGATGTGCCCCTAGCCCCCCCCCCCCCCCCCCCCACACACACACACGGAAAGCTGTGGAAAAAATAATCCCTTCGTCATATTTGATAAGAAATTTCGCAACGGAGGCCATCCCACAAATCCTTGCCAGTGAGCCAAGGGGAAGCGTTAATACAGTGAAATCCTATAAATGGAGCAGGGTCGATGGCAGAGAAAATCGTTCAATTACGGGTATCTAATTATCATGCATTTTCTTACTTTACTTTGTTGTAGATATAAAATGGGGATTTATCCTATAATAACTGGAGCTGTCAAATAAGGTAGCATAGATTAAATGCATGTATTGTATGTATTGAGGCCAAATAGGTCTTTAAATACGGGGATTTGGTGATTGTCAGGGAACATTCTCGACATTTTAAGTTTTTTTATTCAAGTAACAGGAGTTTACCCTATAACCTGCATGCAAATAACTGATCAATTTGTACTGAAGGTGTGGTTAATAGTTTTCTGTTCAGACATAATAGTCAATTGACGGGATTATTAAATTTAAGAGACATACAATAAATTTATTTAGTGGGATCCACTGCATATAAGTTGTTGAATTTGGTCGATAAGGCCTCACAAGGTGGATCTTCTGTTTCGCAGGCCATTGCATTCGGGTGGGTGGTTTTTTATTTTATTTTTTATTTTTGTAATTATTTCTTTGCCATCAAAAGTGCATGTTCTTAGTTTGTTTTATGTTTTAGGTGTCATTGTCTACAAAATAACATCTGTGGTGGTGTATTTCGTCCCTTGAGTGCAAGAAGACTTTGCAATGCGAAAGCATTACAGTCTTCTTGCAGTCAAGGGACAAATTTTCAAATTTATTAACTTGGGTTAAATATCAGACATAAACCATTTATATATATATTTTTCAAATTTGCATTGGTTATAAAAAGAGAGCACGTGGCAGCCAAAAGGACCATGCAGGAGGGCCCGAGAAACACGTTTGTAAGTTTTTTTTTATGCCTAACCCTTGTAAAATAAGTATACTTGAATGTATTACTCCTTCACGAAATATAGGCCAGGAAATCTACTTCACGGGTGTCTTGGTGGCACGAACTCTTCACTTATAACCCTTGCTTACCCACTTGTTGTGGGGTTTGCATGCAGATTACGGTTGGTTTAATGTGACGTCCCTTCACTCACAAATATATGCAGATATTCTTTCGTTCTCCGGTTATGGATCTTCCAATCAATAAGTAGTACTTAATTCGCCATGAAAAGACCAGAATATTAAAACAGTTTGTGGAATTACGCGGCGTAATCCTAAAACTACGGCTGTGATGTGTGTTCATTTATACTTAGTAAGGTGACATGTCTAATAGTATTGGTAAAGACCTTAAAAAAATCAGTTAAATCAAGTCTCGATTGAGAAACATTTCTTAAGTTGATGCAAAGAAAATGATTGTTTATGGTACTTTTAATATTCACTCGTTTTGAATATTTCAGTTGATCGCTAAAGCGAACTGTAGATTCGCTTTTCCGATCAGGTGAAATATTCCGGAAGAATGGTTGTAAACGTAGGTGGTGGAATATTTAAATGCTAGACTGATTCCATGCAATAACAGCTATTAGGGTCGTCTTCCTTACAAATTTTGACTGATACCAGGCTAGGAGTTTGGTATTCCAGGTTTTTGGGGACAATGTCATGGTATATGGAGGACGCAGTCTCCTTGATGATTAAAGTAGTACTTTCAGGTCCCTGCCTCCCCCCTCCCCGCACCATCAAAATTCCACGGTCCGCTCCTGTATATTAGTCATTTGTAGAGGAGTGGGGTTGTATATTGCTAACGAAAAATGTACGAAAACGAGCCAACCCGCCAGTACATATTACAAGACTGTTGTCGCTAATAATTAACTGGAAATATAAGTGTCCGCAGCCTGATTGAAAACGATTGTTTCTGTGTAACTGTTATTTTTTACAGATTCGTGTACAAGCTTATGACAGTGCAAACCCATCATCGAAAGACGAAGAAACTTTAACAGTTGTTGTGATCCGAAATCTCAATTCGCCAGTATTTGTGCAATCCCGTTATACGTCTCTCATTGCCGACACCTCAGCTACTGGCACGTTGGTTTTGGGAGTTACAGCTGTCGACTCGGATGGTGTAAGTTTTGTCTTTCTTTTCATTATTTCTAGTTTTTCGGCGTAAAGCAGAGACACTCAAGTTTTTTAGAATCCTAATTGAAAAAGTATTCGATTCTTTCCAACAGATTTGGATTGCAGAGTGTTCGGAACTTCGTGAAATAACCATGTCTAGTAGGTTACCATTTCAAATTTGCAGGTTGAGTTTTTGATTTTTCATGAAAGCGTTGATAACAGATTTATATTGTTAGTACTGGATAAAAGATTTTATGTTGTGGAATAAAATTATATCTAGTTTATAGGGATGTGCGATGCTTCGAGCTTTGGTTCGATTAGAAATCAACCCGATCATTCGATTCGGTTTGAGTCGCGCGGATTCGAAAATATTCGAATCATCGATATATTTTCTGAACACTTCGAAGTCTCTCCTTATGAAGTCTTCTTCTATGATCAGGTTTTCGTTACATGATATCTGATAACAGGATATTTATTTATTTATTTATTGGGTTTTAACGACACTTCCGACAGCCAGGGTAACCTCATGTCGGACAGTTTTACAGGCGAGGAAACCGAAGTACCTGGAGAAAACTATCGAGCAATGGCAAGCAACGAGCAGACTCCCCAACGTACTAATTCCACACAGACAGGGTTAGCATTGGTTGAAGACAAGTGCACCATCGACGTGCAGTATGCCTTAGTGCACAACGCCAGCGTTGCCCCACATGGGCAATTAGGATTAAATGTCTTGCCCAGGGACACAACGCGGTTGCCGCAGGTGGGATTCGAACCGAAGGCCTCTCGGCTTGCAGCCTACATCTCTACCTTCTGACCCACCGCGCTCCAAACAGGAGATTAGTTGAAGGTGTGTATGCACCCGAAACTGCTTCCGTGTCTGGAATATTTCGCATTTTTTTTCTGATTGATTTGATAAAAAAGACGAGTTACCCTCGAACACAGTATAACACTAGCAAGCTTGGACATAGCTTACATCGTAACCCATTATGGGGAGCACTGGCGAAACGAGACCGGTTCTCGTTAGATAACCGAAGTTAAACAACGTCGATCCCGGTTAATCCTTGGATGGGTGACCATTCGGAGATTGATTCTGGTGCTTCCCATAGTAGTTGCTGGTGTGCGATCAGCGAAGTTTGAATGTGTGATTCTGCGACGTTGCATCACATGCAGCTGTGAACGTTGGGAATGTTCACCAGTACTACGTTTACCAGTACTACAGTACACCCGCCGTGGAATGTAACTTTTTCACGTGTCCACGGTGGACGCCCACGGTCATTCCATAGTTTTTTATTGAAACTAAAATACCGTGGGCACCGTGGACAGTAAAGACAGCTTAAATTTAACCGTGGACAGACGTGGAAGGGATTAAAGCGTGGCAAGAAGTCTTTTAAGACGAGCAGTCAACATGTCCACGGAAGTAATCCGTAACACGGTGTGCCCACGGAAATCAATACTATAAAGGAGCCGAGTTGGTTGGTTTGTTTGTTGGTTTGCATGTTTGTCTGTTTGTTTTCTCTGCACGCAACAACCGCTGGGTGGATTCGGGTGAAATTTGGTATGAGTGATCATTGGGTCACTGGAACGTCCCTATTTTTTTTTTTTACAGAATTTAAAAAAAATTGGGGCCGAGTGTATCGGGTATTTTTCTTTTCTTCCCCCCCCCCCCCCCCCCTTCATTGACACCCGACAGAAGTCGGGTACCCTGTTAGTACACGCTATTAAATATTGGAAACCAATGCATGATTTCGACTGCCATTATGTTCAGAGCGAGAGGATTGGGTAAATTTGCAAGCTTTAATATAAGCTTTTAGAAAGCTTGCCTTATTTTTAAACTGAGAAAATAGTCGAAGTTGGTCAAACTTTTATAAACGTTTATAGTTTTGTACCGGTATTTGTAATTTGGCCAAACTCAGAGAGAGAGAGAGAGCGAGAGAGAGAGAGAGAGAGAGAGAGAGAGAGAGAGAGAGGTGGAAAAGGAGAAGAGAGGAGGGAGAGAACGAGAGAGAGATGTGAGATAGAAAGAGATGGAGAGAGAGGGAGATATGGGGGTGGAAAATGAGAGGTGAGGAGAGAGAGAGAGAGAGAGAGAGAGAGAGAGAGAGAGAGAGATAATTGACACAAAATCAATGGACTACGCAGGCCACTCAGAAAAAATCAGAGCCCAGAGCAATGTGCCTCCCATCTGGGAAGCAACTGAGTGTTTATTAAATGATTCTACTTTCTTATCGTAATTAATTTAATCAAGCAATGAGCAGTGTCAACAACGCAAGATGAACAGTCCGTGGTGCTTTGTTATTTCGTGTGTGTGTAGGGATGGGGTGGGGGGGAGGTGGGCGCTATATTGAAACACCTCAGACGAGCTTACCCTTACAAATGCCTCGGTACACCACTATACTGGCCAGAAATACCCTGTACACCAGAATGTTTCTTTTGGATAATACATTGGTATAACACGGCAATCTTTATCGACTAACAAACATTTTGTTAACCCTTTATCCAACAAGGGTAGAAGGCGACACTTGCAAAATAAATTAATGAATAACTAAAGAATTTTATTTTTTCTCTCAAAAAACATAACTTATGGCCCTCATAGGAACGAGTACTACGAGCTCTTTCCAACGAGGGGTCAAAAGCTATGTTTTTTTAGACGAAAATAAAAATGATAATAAAATTTGAATTTACATGTATATATCTACATGTAGCATTCAGAAGACACAATTTAAGGACTCATTAATAAAGAGGGCTTTACACGAGTTTTCGACTCTTCATTGTGTTTTTGTCAAGTGGTAAAGAAACTATCTATCTATACCACTTGTCAAAGACGCCAAGAAGAGTCGAAAGCTTGTGTAAAACTTTCTATTAATGAGTCCCAAAATGTTTGTTGTTACAACTTTACAACTGAGGCTAATCCATTTAATTATGTCCACATTTAATTGATTCTCAATCTCATTACTGTTACCTAAATAATAAATAAATGACACGCTTAGGCACCAGGGCTAATTAGTTAAATCATTTTGTTAAGAGATTTTGAGGTTTTAAAAAATGTGAATGGCGGTGCTGGTTTTGGCCGTTAACCCTTTACCCAACACCATTAAATACTCATTGATAGAGAGATTAACACGAGCTTTCGACTCTTCTTGGAGTCTTTGTCAGGTGGTATAGAAACTAGCGTTATCTATACATCTTGACAAAGACACCAAGAAGAGTCGAAAGCTTGTGTATAAGCTTTCTATTAACCCTTTACCAAACGTAACGGGAAAAGCTGACCAGTGAGATTCACAAAAATCGCCATTCAAATTTTTGTTACGTTTTCATTTTTTGTCTCAAAAACATAGCTTATGACCATTTATTGGAACGAGCTCGTTCCAATGAGTGGTCATAAGCTGTTTTTGAAACAAAAATAGAAATTTTTTAGTTATTCATAATACATGTAAACTTGCTCACTGCATACATGTGCATGACAGCATACCAAATAAACTGTTAATCGTGTTCATTGTGCTATGTAGTTTTTTGTCGCCATTATGTTTATATTTTGTTAGTGTAATAGGATTTCCAGTTCAAATATAGTGAATAAAAAGTATTAATTTTATCTTTTTTCAATTTGAAGGTTTTTTCCTTACCCATGCAAAAAAGGTGAGAGTGTTTTCTTAAGGTTTTTTTTCGTGAGGGTTTTTTCCGTGAAGTGGTTTTTCCGTGAGGTTTGTTTTCGTATACCCACTCATTATACCCATTATCCAACGTAACAAAAATCGCTATTCACATTAGAATGCGTTTGCATTTTTTTCCTAAAAAACAGAGTTTATGCCCCATGATTGGAATGAGCTTGTTCCAATTAGGGTCATAAGCTATGTTTTTAAGACGAAAATTGAAATTTTTAAACTTTTGAGCATTGCACCCCACCCCCACCACCCACCCACGCCCGTGTTTGTGTCTATCTATTAATCTAAGCACTACCTTCAGTATTTTCTGTCACTCAATTAGTTGAAATATTCAGTGAATGCATCATTCCCTGAAATTGTTTGTTTATGTCATCATCTGTAAACTTATCTTCAAAATATTGAATGCTTTCCCCCCTCGATTGCTCTTTAAAGAATCTATAATTCAAATCAATTCAGTGAATCGATTGACAAGTACTATAACCTATCAAAAATAACGAAGGCTGTCCCTCAGCCTCAGTTATAAATTTTTGTTTTAGAATGAAGCAATTGCTTTACAACCCTCGGACATCAAAGCTATATTAAATATATAATTTACACAGGCACTGTCAGATATTAAGCCTATGAAACGAACAAAGGTACAAAAACAAGTGTGCCAGTTGATGTCATAAAAGTTCAATCTTTTCTTAGTTAACTGGAATAAAGCTTCCGACTAATTGGTGAATTAATCATTGTCTGATTGATTAGCTCAGAGAGTTGTCTTTACAGAAGCATCCAAATAACAACGCCACAAATTTAACAAGATCAGATAAACTGCCTTCTGATTGATTGGAGGTATCTAAATCACTGTGGTTTCTAACAAAATATGTTAGAAATAAATGTCTAGACGCACGTATGTTTCCTTCTCCGCAACCGTTAGAAGAAGATAAAATCGAAATAATGAAAGGGACTCATTCTTACCCAAGAATTTTCGGTTGGAAGAGATATTTTTATATGTGACGTGGCCGGGGATGGGTCCACTTCTGAGATTCTAATCCCCCCCCCCCCCACACACACGCCCTCTTATTATAATAACCTGAGTTAAGAACACAAAATAGTGTTATAGCATGTCAAACTTGGCGCTCGGGGGTGTGGGGGATGACTCGGGATGAAATTATATAATTATATCCTTGGTTATCGGAAATAAAAATAGAAATAAAATCCTCCCTCCCTCATTGAATCTAAAAATATATTTGAGAAACAAATCATTTATTTTTGTTGGCCTTACATCTTATGGGTAAATAGTATGCCTAACCCCCACGCCCCACGCCCCACCACCACCCCCCCCCCCCCATGAGTTTAGTATGGCGGAGACCTAGTAAATACAAATTTCATTTCGTTCATCGCGGCGTCGGGTTAATTTAATTGCGTTTCAGTTCGATGTTGACTTTACATGTGGGGTTAAGCAAGTAACAACGTAATCACAAAATATTTAACTTGGATTAATCAGCGAAAAGAAAATATATTATCGGAATGAAATTTGCATTGACTGGAACAGTCAAGAAGAGACAACCGTCGCTTTAATCCCAAACACGGAAATGGCCGTGTTACAGATTAGCGCCATGGACACCAGAAAGTCGTCCACGCCGTCTATTTTCTTCTGTCCACGGTACTCGCCGTGGGCATATCCAATTGGATTTGTCCACGGCTGTTCACGTCCACCGTGGGCACGTGGAAAAGTTACATTCCACAGCGGGTGTACTGTACGCAATCCCCACCGTACCTAGGTGTAAAATAGGGACCTGTTGAGGTACTTGCCTTGTGTGCCCGTCTGTGGAGAACGGCAGTATGCTCCGTTGAGTTGAGCTGAGAATGTCACAGAGTGAACACCAGTGATACGGAGTAATAATCTAAGTCAGAGAGGGCTGCGGTGGATTCTAGATGTTAACATTGCATTATTATTAGCAGGTTACGTTATATAACGTGTTGGTAACCTATAGGAAAAGTGTTGTGGTGCTTTTCAGCCCCATCTGTTTTTTCCTACGCCAGGAATGCTGTTTGCATCTTAACAGAATTTGCACCAAAATAGATACCAACAACTAACGATAGCTTTGGCGAGGTAACGCGTTCGTTGCTGCTATTTATTTTGACAGAAAGTCTATTAAGATGTAAACGGCCTGCCTCTCTATTCATTGTATGGATGTAATGCGCCACCTTTGAGTCGAGTTTTAGTCTTGAAGGAATGCCAGGTCTGACTGATAAACCGTGCGGGACAAGGTGTGCAATGTATGTTGTATTATTTTGTCGTAACCTGCTGTCGTTCGAGTGTTTTGCAATTGACGTAACCACCACGTAAACTAAACGATCATTCCAGGCTTATTTCCAGGCCTGACTTGGGATGTTTACGGTTCTGTAAAGGTGCAACATCCAAAACTTGAAGATTCTGCAATACACCTGTGGGATGTACTACAGTTAAAACTAGAAGTCCTGTCATGAAATGCGCACAAATAGCACGTCGATCTGCGCGTTAATCTAAGCGTTATGACCATAGTAGGGCTACCAAATTCTGTACATATGGCCTTTGCACAAGCAATGTTTCAGCCAATGGACCTCCGGGTAACCCGGAGGTCCATTGGCAGAAACATTGCCTGTGTTTGCTATGAGTAACCAGGAGAACCTACCATGCTTTGGATGCCATTCGATATACCAATTGCGCGCAATTCCTAAGCGCACCCGGAGGTCCATTGGCAGAAACATTGCCTGTGTTTGCTATGAGTAACCAGGAGAAACTGCCATGCTTTGGATGCCATTCGATATACCAATTGCGCACAATTCCTAAGCGAAATTAAGCCTAGATAAGCGCACACAGTTCATGACAGGACTTCTCGTTTTAACTGTAAGTAGAACTGGGAAGATTCGATTTTTTTAGCTTGGGTTTCGGTTCTGTTTCAGGAAAAAAACCTCGGTTTCGGTTAAGTTTTTCTATGTGTTAAGAACATACAGTAAATAACACTTTACTTTCCCTAACTTGGAAAAAAAATCTGCAATAGTTTGTGCGACACCAATCACCACAAAAAGCCCTGTCTGTAAATATCTCAATCGGGTTCAACCTAACTTCCCTTTAACCCTTTACCCAACGTAACGGCCAAAACCGGCCAGCGCTATTCTCACAAATCGCCAATTAATTTTCAAAATATTTTCATTTTTTTGTCTCAAAAACATAGGTTATGACCCCTCGTTGGAACGAGCTCGTCGAGCTCGTTCCAACGAGGGGTCATAACCTATGTTTTTGAGACAAAAAATGAAAAAATTTAGTTATTCAAGAATTTTTTTTGCAAGTGTCGTCTGCTTTTCATGTTAGGTAAAGGGTTAATCATTCGTAGGCTTTTAGGTGACCAATTGCTAAGCTTATCGAGTCAGAATGAAACATAAATTAGGGTAACAAATGAATGAAATTCATCTAATCTGTGTTGCGTTCTCGTTGTCACATTTCTACCTTATTGACTTGTTCGGTGGACGAGACAATAAGGGGGGGGGGGGGGATGTGACAAAGAAAACATTACGTATTCGCCCCTTAGTCGAAAAGACTAAGTGTCGAGAGTCTTTAGAAGCCACTAGTCCAGTTCCCTCTCAGTAAGATAGTTTGACCTATCCATGCATAAACACAGTAACACCGTTTGGACAGTTTTTGCTGGGTCTTGCGACTCAGTTTCCCAATATCCCGCAAAAACTGAAACTGAACCGGAAAGAAATACACCCCACCAAAAAAAACACCTAAAATCCAGTCTGGTGTTTAGTAAATATTTCTGATATATATGTCCATTTTTATCTAACTTTGTTTGTCGTCCCGATGGAGTAGACTTGTAGGGAGAACAATATTCAGTGCTTCTATAATTTCTGAAAATGTCTTCATAATTTTCGAAAACTGACACGAATTTTCTCCGGCCGTAACAATAGATATACTGTCAAAGCCTTTCTTTTCTTGGTGGTCCAAGTTTTTGTTTTGTTTTCGTGGCTGATTTAATCCACGATTTTAAAAAAACCCTCCAGGAACATGCTTTCAACGGCTAGTTCGTCCCTTGGGTGCAACTTGGGGGCATCAGCTGCAATGCTAAAACACTGCATTTGGTACATTGTTGCACTCAAGTAACGATTTTTTACTTTGTCAAAACATCGTAAAGTCGGTAGATTTCAGCCAACTATCATCATCATGCAGGCCTTAATCCAGAAATAAAGGTGTTTACAGTATTTAGTATGAATTCTTAGACACGTATCCGCTAGTCCAAAAGCTTTCTACTTCCTTGATGGGTACTACAATGTTGTACATTTTACTTTCTTAAATTCTTCAATACATTTGTGGTCCAGACTCGGTGGATCAGTAAAAGAAGAACAGTTTTAGGACACCGCGCAGTCTTAGGCAGTTGCGTAGCTACGGAGGTGTGTATGTGTGTGTGTGTGTGTGTGTGTGTGGGGGGGGGGGGGGGGGGGTATTTACTCACGAATAGAGCTCAATTGAGTCCAATGTTATCGCAGCTTAAAATACTAATATAATCCTGCTGTCAAGTCTTCTTAACTGGTTGAGTGCTAGAAACCACTATCAGGGCTTTCAAAAATGAGGATACCAGAGCAAAAGCCAACACTTTCCTTGCTTATATTTCATATTCAGTCAAACACGAATAATATTTTGTTTGTATATTTTGTTTTATTACAAATTATTGGAGATTGCCTGTGGGCACTGTCTAATAATTTGTAATAAAACAAGTTTTTGAATAACAAATTCAGACCAGCAAAAATAAACTAGCCCTCAACCAGATATCACCAATGTGAAAAATATCTTGTAATTTGTACTTTCCGACGTTTGACGTAGCATTTTGATAGACGTTGAAGAAACTGAACTCCCAGTGACGTTTGAACGTCAGGATAATTAACCCTTTACCCAACGAATCGGCCGCATCCGCCCACGTAATAATTCAGTAGTTGAAAAAATATTATTTTTCAAAAAATTTCAACAAAACCATATCATGTGACCCCTCGTTGGAACGAGCTCGACGAGCTCGTTCCAACGAGGGGTCACATGATATGGTTTTGTTGAAATTTTTTGAAAAATTTGAAAAAATTCTATTTAAAATAATAAATTTTGATATCGTCTGCGTTGGGTAAAGTGTTAAAGTCTCAAAAGGTTAATAAACAAAAAACAACAGACAGCTCAAGAGATATAACCTTATCGAAACTCAATTTTCATGACGATTTTAGTCAGGGTTGAGATTTGCTATTTTTTCCTGGGATGAATAAAAATTTGAAAATTACTCTAAAACAATTGTCGGGACTTTTTGGGTAATTACATTGACTCTTCCACAAAGGGGGGCGTCTTACGTCTTATAGCACTGCGTGCTACTCTTATAAGTTCAAAATGGGCCCTCTGCAAGTCCCTTACTGTAATTTTGGGTGGTTTTAGTAATGAGGGGGACATTGTCGGGTTGTCTGTGGTAATTAGATTTGCTCCTGCTAAATCGAACACACCTTCTGACCATACCCCCCATCCTATGATCACGGGATAACCATTCGTGTGAAGGGAGCAGTTGGGGAGGGGGTGCCCTAAAATAAATACATTGAAAATAAATAAAAATCCGGAATTCTACGCTCTGCATGGGGTGTCAACTCAAAAAATTGCTGATTACACTTCACGCGCGATGAGCATCGTGCCTCAAAATGTCTTCAATGAAATAGCACTATTTGGAGGTTATATTTTTACATTTCTTCAGGGAGGCCCACACATGATCCTCCCTGGGTGAATTTGAATAAAAATTTCACCCAGCTACTTAACACGAGAGGAAAACCATAACCACACCTTTCACCCAACTCCGGATTTCGATCTTCGTAATATGCCTTCAAAACAAAAATGCTGTGCCACCCAAAAGATTTCTGTGCCCACCTTTATACAGATTCTTGGCTGTGCGCCTATTACAAGTGTCTCGTACAGCCACAAAGAGGGGTGGGGGAGGAAAATATAAAATACCGCCTTCTTCAGTTCCATGGCGTGGGTACCTTCACAATCTGCAATGGATGTGATAAATAGGTATTAAGAATTAACCACAGTAGTGGAAGATTGAGTGTTCTGGGTCAGTAAAAATGCATTTTCGGGTCACCCCAAATTTAACCTTAAAAGCAATGAGAATTAGCTTGAAACATTTTCTTGGTCAACTAAAAAAGACGTTGTCAATTCTAGGTCAATTTCCGTTTGAGCTAGTAAGGTTAATCCAATGGGGATTTATTTTGGAAAATAAAAAAACAATTTAAAGTCGAAGTGTGCTAGAAAAGATCCCCAAAACATTTTTTTCCATACAAATTTCTCATAGGAATAAGATCGCTCGCCTCAAACATGTGCGAAAATATTTTTTTCCCCATCATCGCCTTTTTGCCCAGTGTTATTCCAATAGGGATTTTTTCGAAAATTCTAGAGAATATGGTTTTTCTTCTTTCATTTTACACATTGTAGCCCACAGATTTCCAATTTTTACCGTTTTGCTCAGTGCTAATCCAAGGGGAAATTTTGAAGACGTGTAAAAGACGACAAGTCTGCTAGAAAAGACAATCTCGAAAAATTTTTTTTTCCTTACAAATTTCCCATAGAATGTGTAAAAGTACCGCGACCTTGGCAAACGTCAGCGACCCGTCAGATTTGTATTTTTTCCCCACTTATCGCCGTTTTTGCTTAGTGCAATTCTGATGGGAAATTTGGAAGAATTGCGGCGGATTGTTCTCCCTTTTTGAGACATCGCGAAGTTGAGAGGTATTTTGACGTCGTCATTGTCTCAAAGAGTGAAAAGAATTATCAGCTGTTTTTTTCTTTTCTATTAAATTAGAGAAGAAGAAAACAAATAAAATTAAAAAAAAACTTCAAAAAGCATGTCATTTTTAAAGATCAAAGATCCTAGGTTGAGAGACAAGAAGTTCGTTGATTTCTAGAATTGAAGAGGAATATTCGAGAGAGGAATATGGCTAAACGAATGGGCGATATCGAGATGAAATGAGAGACGACCAAGTTGTTCAAACGTGTGACAGAAACTGAAGAAGAAATGAAAAAAGAGATCGTCAAAGAATTGACACCTTTGAGAGAGAAAAACAGGACACCTAGTTATAGACCTTCCGTTTACGAACCTTTTGATCCGATTTATGGTTACTGACCTTTCGGTCAACCTCGTTATACACCATCGTTTCCCGCATACACACACCCTTCTCTTCATGTTCAGTATCAACACTTCTCGCCCTTCCGATATAGACAGAACTGATACCGTTTCGGAGAGTGAACTATCGACGGTTACTACCGCGAGCACGATCGGCTATGCGCAGAGATTATGCGAATTTATATAAAACGAATCCGGTGCGGACTCTTTTTTCGGTTTGCATGAGGGAGACGATGGCAATCTCTGCATAGGTGACAAACTAGTGGAAATAAGCGACGACTATAATCTGATCGTCGAAGATTGAGAATACGAAAGTAGTAAAGGATTGTGGAATTTGCTCGTGCTGGCTAAACCTAACGATTATGAGGAAGAGGATTAAAAACATACGGCGATCAACTGGTAAGGACGAATCTCCTGAAAAAAACCCATCGATTCAAGAGAGACGTGACCGAAAGCGAGCAATATTTCGAATTGCCTTGAACATCAAGCAAGAAAGTTACCATACTGCCTCCAGAGGTGATATTTTATGAAGAAATACCAGTTTTATTCACTGAATTCAAGTTAAATCATGGTATAAATACTGGACTCAACTCGGATAGATCTACGGGGATATTCAACAACCATTGTTGGAGATTTTCCTGCATTTCAGGCGCGCTTTGGCGTTCGTGAAATACAGGAAAAACTCCAACTCGGGTCGTTGATTCCAGCCCCCACTTCTCCACCCCGTTGTGTTCTGTCGTTGTGTTCTGTCTTATGAACCCGTTTTTTCAAGATCCAGAAAAAAACTGAACGCTGCAACTATGTGTTGTTTCAACTTGAATGTTTCCAATGATACATGCACAAAAAGTAATGTGGTTTCATACTTTAATAATTATACGTTTGAGAAGAGTTTTTTCCTTTCCTAAAAAAGACATATACGGGCTCCCACAAACGCCTGTCGAAAGCGTGTAAAGTGCTATAAATAACAATATAAACAAATCGCAACTAAACACGCGCTAGTATACTGCGGTTGTATGATACAGATTTTGTATCAGGGGTCCCTGATACACGATGTCTTTTGGACTGTAAAATAAAAACATTGTTCATTTACAAAAATTAATAATCTGTAAATTGTTCAACATTTCCAGGACACAATCACATATTCTGTTACTAGAGATGGACCAGGAAGTGCTGCCAGAGAATTCTTCTTTCTGGATGGAGAAACAGGGGAGCTTTATGTAAGAAAATCTCTCGAACAAACGGCAGTGTCCAACTACACAGTAAGTTTTAGAAATCTATTCCAATAAGTGGTGACAATCCCGAGAGGGTGAGCGCTGAACTTGTCTTGTACTGTTGTACATCACAAACTTGTTACATCGCAGACGGTATTCCCGAAATTGTGATTAAGTGAACATGGAATTCCGTCGTAATAGTTAAGGAGGGAGGAGAGCAAACTCTACTCTTTGCCGGAAGCTGGGGAATTCGGTGCGCTTTTTGTAGAAAAGTGGCATGGTATACCAAAGTATTGTCTCAAAAAAGTTTGGTATCAGTGGCGTAGCCATGGGTGTAGGGAGGAGGAGCCCCCCCCCCCCCCAAAAAAATCATTCCCCCACAAAAAAAATCAAAACAAAAACATTGGGCCAGTGCAACTTTCACATAACAAAGAACACTAAAACAACCTCCATTATAGGGCTACACACGCCACAAATGCTTCATATTCGATCTCTGTGTACTGATTTTTGTAAAACTTTTTCGGGGGAGGGGGAGTGGCTAGGCCTAACTACGACCACCCGGTCGTTACCCCATCCTCCCCCACTTCCCTTCACAACAGCCTTCCAAATATAATGTTTGACCCCCCCCCCACGGCTAGTACACTCTCTATTATAAAGTCCTGGCCACGCGCCTCCTCTGTAATTCAAGTTATTACTTAAGCTCCCAATTAACCATTCAAATTGTTGAAATACTCTGCCCCCGTTGCCGCCAGGAAATAGTCTAACCATGGAATAGTCAATCGCCCAGTTTTAGATTCAATCGGATGGAATATTTCAGGTGGTTGAAAAAGCGAGCCTCATGGTTCGTTTTACCGACCAACAGAAATATTTCATCCAACCGAATTTGAAACACCCCAAACATTCATTTTCTTTGACTCAACACATGAAATGTTTTTAACGCTTTGAACCCGAGCGGCCGCTTTTCCGCTCAGAAACATGATACATCATAATGTCATTAAATATGATGGCTGTAAAAAGCCCCAAGGCCGCACGTTGAAAATATTGATTGGTCAACCCCAAGTAATGAATATGGACTCTTCCAATTGCTGCCATTGAACTGACATGGCAGATACCGCTAGCGCTCAAAGGGTTAATCAAAACCTGAAATTAGCGATCCGCCATGACATTGCCACTGTTATTTGATACGATTGTTTACCATTATTGAAGACTTTCTTTCTTTCTTTCTTTCTTTCTTTCTTTCTTTCTTTCTTTCTTTCTTTCTTTCTTTCTCTTATTCAGACCAAAAGTTATCGTACTTCCCCTTAACCCACACTCACGATATTTGCCACACGAATCCGAACAAAGAAACGCTCGCTCGGACAATCGTTTCCCGATATTCTATCCGCGATGAGAGCGATGCGGATTTCTTTTTTTTCATATTTTTCATTATTGTTATTATAAATGCCTTTATCAAACTCCTCTCTTTCAAACTTTGCATTAAACATTTCCTGTAACATCATGTCTCAAAATGTGTTTACTCAATTTCTCATGTGACGTTATAGGGGTCATAAGTCGGAAAAATTAACTTTGTCTGAATTTTCTGAAATTTTAATATGTTGTAGAAGTCGGAACATTAAGAGACACCTGGGTTTTTTGTTTGTTGAGGTTCCACCATTTTTGACGTTTTTACGTCACTTCAAATTTTATGATTTTATGTCAATTTTGAGACATGCATAGCCCCATAGTTCTGAAAGCTACAGGTTTGAAACTTTCCACAAATATTTCTGATCATTTGCAGATATGCAGAATAATTTTTCATTTCAAATTGAGACCTGATGCCAGCGATGCTAATGTTACGTTTTTTTCTATTTCTTTCATTTCCAACCTCATTTTAAGCCTTAGCGTTTCAATATTTTTGGAATGTGATCTCCACAATATGACATATCTACAAATGTCGTGCCGTCCTAGAAAATACTCAACCGTTATGGCCGTACTTTGTTCGATGACTCAGAGAGCCCTTTCCAACAATTAATCAGATGATAGAGTTTCAAGTATCTCATAAATTTTATTAAAGTTCCTCGCATACAGGCGTACATAGAGGTCCTCCATGTATGGCTAAAGTGGGCGTGGCAATAAAACAGTTAAAGGCAAAAGCTATACTCACGAAATTCGGCATACGTGTTAAGGAAGACCTGGATCGATATGTAATGGAGCTCCATTTTCGTTTTTCGACCCTTCCCCCAAACAATACCTAATTAAATTAAAAAAAAAAATATTTTAACCCTTTGAACGCAAGCGACGTTTTTTCCGGCCAGGAACATGATACGTTATAAGGACATTATATAATGGCTTTTCAGAAAATGTGAGGGAGGGGGTGGGGTGGGGGATGGGGGTGGACCAAGCAATATTTTCAACGTGAGGCCCGGAGGCTGCACGTTGAGAATATTGATCGGTCTACAACTAATATTGAATATGGACTCTTCTAAACGCTGCCATTGAACTAGCATGGACGATACCACTAGAGTTCAAAGGTTTATATCAACTTCTATATCAGGCTTCTGTCTTCAAATTTCGGAAATATAATCTACGATACAAACTATTTCTAAAATATGGTGCTGTCCTGGGAAATTTCAAACTTTATGGCCGAACTCTGAGGTGACGTCATAGAGTGCCTTAGGTTTAAAAATTGAAATGCGTCCAATTATTTTGAAATTTTAATATGTTGTAAAGCTAAAAATAATAAGAAGTAGCTGTTGCTTTGTTTTTTGCTTTTATCGCCATTATTAACATTTTTACGTCATTTCAAATTTAGAGGTTATTTTGCACATTTTTCATTGAAAAAACACTGATTTTCAATAACACAGCTCAGTATAAATAATACACACATTTATGAAAGGTCACAAGTCTTCACTTTCATGATGGCTCTATTAAATGCATTTTTTACAATTTAAAAGATAACCCTTTATTCAAAACAATGTCAGTTTGAGGTTTTTTTCATCGACGTTCAATAAGTGCCAGATTGTTCAACGCTCTCACACCAGGCTCACATTAGAAGTTTTGCATATATATTCTGCAATAAAAAACGTTATCTACAATGGCATTCGTTTTCAGCAGACGAACAATTTTTTCTGGGCTGCCACTGAGGTGACGCCAGGATGTCAACGTCCAAAGAATTAAAGTTTGTCCGATTTATATGAAATTTTAGTACACTGTAGAGCTCGAAAAAATAGATATCTGTTTTTGGATTTTTCAGTTGAACGCCATTTTCGATGTATTTGCATCACTTTATATTTTAACCCCCCCCCCCCCCCCCCCCTCCCATTTTGTAATAAGTCTGCGCCACAAAATACAAAAGATCTCCTATGAAAATTAAACACGCATCTCAAGAGATAGTTGGAAAAATGTTGTGGCACAATTATATGCTCATTGACGCAACAAACTCGACGCTATGACGTCAAATGTGACTGCAGTGGAAAAAAAAACGCAAAAATTAAATTCCACTTTCGGAAGGTTTGACCTTGTTATCTTTTAGCATTCATGGTCCAAAACACAAGGTTGAAACAAAAAATTAAATTCAGTCGTTGGTTACCTGAGACGGCGTGAACAATGTCGGGGGTGCACCCCTCTCATTTACTGACACCCCTATCGGGGCTTATAATTCGGCGAGAATTATTATAATCCCTGATGGGTACGGGTGTGGGATGGGAAAATCTCACCCGAGGGCAAGATATTTGGGTCAGACACGAGACTTGCCGAGTGTCTGGCCCAAATATCTTGTCCCGAGGGTGAGATTTTCCCATCCCACACCCGTACCCATCAGGGATTATTTTTCTCCCCCCACCATACAGCGGTAATGTTGGCCAGAGGTAATCGGCGGTCACGTGCAGATATAATCAACTAATTTGGTATTCGTTGTTTTGAAAAACTAATGACACCATCGGAAAGAGCATGCAAAAGTTATGTATATACCAAAGGGATATACCACGAAATCAATTAGGAATGATTATAAATGTATAACGTCACGTGGGTGGGGTGGGATTCATCTGTCTCTCCCTGCTATCTCACCCTGGACAGACGTATGTTACACATGCAGTGGGGGAGAAATTACTCTCCCTGATGGGGGTGGGGGTGAGATGTGGAAATCTCACCCGAGGGTAGGATATTTGGGCCAGAGACGAGGCTTGCCGAGTGTCTGAGCCAAATATCTTATCCGGAGGGTAAGAATTAAGAGATAGCTGTTTGTTTTTTTTAGATTTGACGCTATTTTGAAGTTTTAAGTCACTTCAAAGATGAGCCTATTTTTACTTGCAAAGGACTATGCTTTCCTGAACAGCTTAGTATGTTAAAAAGCAACAGACACCTTCTCTATGTTGTTCGGACGTTCAGCGTTGGTTGTGTTTCGTGGGATGTCTCCTAGAAATTCGCTGTGCAATATCAAAACCATCTATATGGTATATTAATGTGTTTCAAGGTGAATTAAATACTTGTTGCTTGTAAAATCTGTAACTGGAGCCCGAAGGAATTTGTATATGTTTGTGAATGAAGAGACGCTATACCAACGGGTGTCTGTTCGCAGGTTCCACAAAATGTCGATATTCTGTTGTTTGAATGGAGATTCTGAGGGATTATGGGTATATCACGGCGTATTTCAGTGTTTAGGCACAAGGATAATTCTCATGGGAAGTTAACAGGTAACTTCAGCCCTTGTAAACTCGTTATAACTACGAAATTACATGGGTCATATAGTAGATAGAAAAATATCCGAAATTTTTTTCACTTCAATTTTAAATAAAAAGCAGTTAAAACCCACTGAACTGTTTCCAAAACAATTTCAGTGTTCAGGCATGTGGATAATTCCCGTGAGAAGAAGAGAACAGGTAACCCCAGCTCTGACAATAGTGATTTAAATTCGAAATTAAATGGGCCTTGAACGTAATCTATATTTCAAAACGTCCAGAATTTTCTTTAGTTCAGTTGAGACCCACGGAGTCGTTTTACTGTGACCGGAAACAATTTCAGTGTTTATGGGCACACGGATAATTCCCGAGAGAAAAAAAAAACGTTGACAGATAATTCCAGTCCTGGTACTTCTACCAAAACAACAATTACAACATCGATCTTTATATACCAACGGCCACAAATACTACACGGACAACTACTCCAAAATCTGATACAGCAACACCCATAATATCTACATCTACTACAACTATAATCGGACAACACCACCAATCACCAAAATACTACACCGACAACTACTCAAACAATTGATACAACACCAGGGGATGCGGTGGCGTCGCAGTAACCGGTTCTCGTCAGATCACCGAAGTTAAGCAACGTCGAGCCCGGTTAGTCCTCGGATGGGTGACCGTCCGAGCGATCGATTCGGACTCCCGCGTTGTCTCTTTGGGCAAGGCACTTAACCCCCGATTGTCTACATGGGAGCACGATTACGCCGTGTACTAAGGCGTACTGCACGTCGATGGTGCACATGTCTTGAACCAATCTAACACTGCGTGTGGTGCAGTGTGGAGTTACGGTGTTGGGGAGCTGACAGCTGCAAGTCGTTGCTCGGTGGTTCTCTCCGGGTACTCCGGCTTCGTTCACTCGTAAAATTGTCACGGTCATGATTATCCATTGTGTATAAGTATATGACCTTAAACACCAATAAATAAATAAATAGATACAACACCATCCATAATAGCTAAATCTACTAGAACTAAAGCCGGACAACATCACCACTCATCAAAATACTACACCGGCAACCACAACACTAATCGCTGCAACTACTCCACTCACCACTATACCATCTACAACACCTACAGCACCAATTAAAACACGAACCTCCACATGTACAACACCAGTCACTACAATAACTAAACCAATTACAACACTAACCGTTGTAGCACCAACAACTATAATGTGACTAAAGCAGCTACAGCACTGACTACTACAGCTGCAACACCAAACACCAAAAACACCAACTATAACAACTGCTGCAAGCCGAGAAGTCCTCGGGTCGAATCCCACCTACGGCAACCGCCTTGTGTCCTTGGGCAAGACACTTCACCTTCATTGCTCCAAATAATTAATATGGACTCTTCCAATTGCTTCACCCCCCCTCCCGATTCCCCACTTGTGGACACGGTGGCATTGTGAACTAAGACGTACTGCACGTCGAATGTGCACCCGTCTTCAACCAATACTAACCCTGCTTCTGTGGAGTTAGTATGTTGGGGAGCTGTCAGTTGCTCGCCGTTGCTCGGTGGTTCTGTCGGGGTACTCCGGCTTCCTCCACCCATAAAACTCTCGCGGTCATGATTAGCCATTGTACAGAAATATGTGACCTTAAACACCAACAAATAAATAAATAACTATAACAACTATTTCACCAACAACTACGAAACCATCCGCCACAGCACAAACCACACAAACAACATCCATAATACCAACCACTACTGAACTGTCCAACACTTCAACACCTCCCCCCCTGGGAGCTAGGGGAAGTGAAGCAGTGCTTATTTACTGTGGTAAACAAGCTCCGTTTTACTAATAATATAGGACCCGGTAACCAATGCTTGGTGAGGAAGTGCTCTAAATGGACAACATGGATGTAAACGATTGACTGGACTGACTTGAGCACCACTTCAACCACTACATCTTCTAAGCCCACTACAATACCAACCACTACAGCTACAACAACAACAACTGTCTTAAGTCCACAATAGTTCTATTTTCCTCTGCCCTTAAATGTCTCGAGTAGTTCCCAAACCACTAAGATCAGTCTCCAAAGCGTGGCCACTAATAGTACCCAAACTACTATCTTTTGAGTTCTGACATCAGTCCCCAGTGGTCCGAATAATTCCCAAACTTTTGAAGAGTCCACAAATATCTATACTAGTCCAAACATGGTCTTCGGAGTCCCAATGGCGGCCATAATCTGGTATCTAGGAGTCGCAAAGGCTATAATGTAGAGGCTCTTCTACGGTACTGAAGTGCACTCCAGAACAATCGAAATGCAGGTAAATAGTATAAAACCAACAGGGCGGTAAATTAGATGGCGTAAGAAGTCTAAAGGGGCCAAAAGGTACAGACAGTCCATAGTATGCTACCATACTAAACAGCCGAGCATCATCAACACTATCGAACTCCATAGTATTACGAACTATCCATAGCAACCACTGGATAGTAAAAAGCTTAACATGACTGGCTAGTGTCAATGGCTAACATTAGACTAACACGGATACACACAATCCATCCAATACTACCGTACTAGGCACCCAATCGTACTCAACATAACGACATGGCAAGATTCTAAATTGTATTTACAAGTTATTGATTAACTTGTAATTACAAGTTAGCTAACTTGAAATTACAAGTTAACTCATTTGAAGTTTCAAGATAACTTTTAATTAAAGGATAGTATCTTCTAATTATAAAATAACTGAAGGTCAGTGGTGGCTCTACGCTACCGTGGATTGGCTCTGAAGCGCTACGTTGAAAATATCCATGCTTGGGGTACGCTCTTGAAAGCCCAGATGACAGTCGGTAAGTCTTATGGTAATAGACCTGCACAAATTGGGCGAACGACCATTTCATTTCGCCTCCAAAGAAATATGGCGAGCAATTTTTCGTTCACCTACAACAGTGGACGATATACAATTAAGAAGAATGTATAACTGAATTGTCCCTGGAATTCATTTGTTAGGTCATCTAGGACCGTATTCCCCCTTTTTAGTAAAGCTAATACTAAGGCTGTGGAAAAGATGAAATGGCTCAGGTCTTCCAATTGATCCCACTTTTCATGCCCGAACCTAATGTTTTTTTATGAGCTCTTTGCAAAAAGATGTTTAAAACGATATCTGAAGATACTTACGTATCTGGAATCAAATACATGTACGCCGTGAATACAGGCAATATATTTCAACCATTCATCTAATCTGAAGAGTTGACGACACTAAACAGATCTCTTGAATAAGTATAAATTTTCAATTTTTGCCCCAAAAGAAATAGTATATAACCCTTCATCGGTGTAAGCTGGTCCCAATGAGGGGCCAAGCTGTGTTTTTGAGATCAAAAAATGAAAAAAAAAATAATAAAATTTGAATGACGGTGTTTGTAGATAGCACTGACCCCTTTTCCGTTACGTTGAGTAAAGTGTGAAGCGACTGTAAGAGAGAAAATATAAAAGAAATATAAAAAAATTCCGGCCGAACGACCCTGTTTTTCTCTTGCATGTAACCCGGACCATACCATTTATTTTTTTTTTCGCTTTAGTATTATCGGACTTCCGAGATAAAATTCTGTGATGTAATACACTGTTGGAAAGGGCTCATCGAGCACCGAATCTGCTCAACTTGTAAAGAATAATCTGTGGTATTCGATAAGTTGCTCACCCACCTCGGCTTCTCCACTCACACTTGGAATGTGTCAGTATCTCTTGACCTTTCTCTTCCTCAAAAATATAAAGGCTGCATGAACAAAATTAAGGTAACCCTTTCCCGACGTTACGATAATTTCTAATTCGTATAGATCTATGGTAAGATGCTAAATATTTAGGACTTGCTATTCTCCAATCGCTCCCTGGAATTAATCGCGCATTAGATCACAAATTATGCTTCATCATCAGAACACCTTCGGCACCGTCTGTTTGACAATGACATGGATACAGTGGGCTTACATGCCATTACCCGTTGATTAATATAATGACTTGATTGGCACAGTGCACCTTCTGTCCAACACCTTATAAACAAAGCTTCCCATGATTTCCCATCGGAGAATGCATGATGTGACATGAGACCTTATTCCCCATTCTAATAATGTTTCAGCAGTGTTATGGGAATTGTGTGGTGCTAAATCTTGGGTGAAACTCTTTGCGACTCATGGCAAATTGTTCCCCACTGAACAAATTGTTCTTGTTTCTTTGTAATTGTATGTTTACTATAGTTTACTTTGAAAATGGACCAGCGATGATACAAACCTCTGAAAAGATATTTGGTATTTTCGCTATTCTTTTTTCTATCCATCATTGATGCTGACTCTCCGTTCCATGTGAGGACAATGTTTCTGTTCTCCATCATTCTCGTTAGGATATGTTATCGCATTGGTTCACTATAAACTGCCAATGTGATAATATAATTCAGACTCAATAATTCCACACAGATATACTATATATACGATTGTACGGGTCGGTCGGTTTTTTTAAACCACAGGAGATCAACTTCCTGGAAGATGTTCTGGAGCACAGCTACCTCCTGAGTACAACAGTTATTTCAATGTAATGGGAAACCCTGTACTATAAGTTTTTCAGTACCAGCCATTGGGAGCTTTTAACCATCCGACGTTTTAATCCACCTTTCACAAGCTTTACTGTGTAAGAACAGGTACTGTGACTTACCCCCACCTCTATAAAATTTGTTGATATATCCTCTAATTTTATTGGCTAAGAATGTCACGTGCATACCGGCGATAAATCCCGTATACGGTGGGTGTCACTTTAATACACGTTGACTAGCCGCTATTACTATTTTGATGCATTTCCACTCCTTTCGAATTTTCAAAATTTGAATTAAAACAAACTAGAATTCAAAAAACAAAAATATTTTCAAGGTACCGTATTTATTGATTTAATACATTGAATATTTAGAAACTGAACAGAAAATATTATTTGTAGTAACAAAAGTTCTTGTTGCTTTTACGACTCTTTCTATTTCTCATGCTAAAAGCGCGAGTTAAGCGAACATTTTTTTACAGATTAATCAACAGATTTCAAGTCATTTTTGGAACATTTAGAAGTGCTTCGTTAACCCCTTTTCAGGTGGTAATGACAGTAAATGTACGTAAGGGTATTTCAGAAATGCTTGTGGTGATACGTTTCATTTTGTAAACAAATATCTCACTTTGAACAGCGACGATTGTTTACTGTCTCTATGGATAGGTACTGGTGCAAGTTACTGTTGGTGATTCTGCTGAAAGTCATCGGTGGGATAGATCCGTAACATAGTCAGCATGTGACCGGGAATGGGATGGTACCTATTCTGAAGGGTTTACACCAGCTCGGCTTCGCCTCAACTGGTATAAAACCTACAGACCAGGTACTGTGAGTTACGTCGTCAGCAATTTACTTTTATATTAATGGAAAGGACAATGTCTGCACATTGTTAACATAATGCACAGAAAAAAGGTACAAAACAACATCCGTTTTGTTATTTTTAAAACGGGTTAAACACAGAATAATAGTCAAATGTTCAAAGTCATTGGGAAAAATTGTATATTGCCAGCTTCTGTTTTATTATATTACTCATAGTAAAATCCTGAAGTTTGTGAAATGATGCTCACATCGATGATACAAATTCGCCAACATTTCGAACTTATAATCTTTATATAAAATTCCCACGTGTGGCGCGGTGGCTAGGTAGGGTGCAGGCAACAAGCCGAGAGGTGCTCGGTTCGAATCCCGCCTGCAGCAATCGCGTTGTGTCATTGGACAACACACTTCATCCCCATTTCCCACGTGGGTGCACGTTGGCGTTGTGGACTAAGGCGTACTGCATGTCGATGGTGCACCTGTCTTCAACCCATGCTAACTATGCTTCTGTGGAGTTAGTATACTGGGGAGCCTGACAGTTGCTCGTTGTTGCTCGGTGGTTCTCTCTGGGTACTTCGGCTTCCTCCACCCGTAAAACTGTCAGACACGAGGTGACCCGGGCTGTCGAAAGTGTCGTTAAACCCCAATAAATAAATAAATTCCCACATGCTTGGTGTTAAATTCACTGCTGCTTTAGAGTATTAAGGGAGCTAACTTCCCCGTACTTTCCTGCCAATGCAGGTCAATAGCGAAAATTGCCAGCCGTGGTGAAAATAAGGATTCTAGAAGCCATTTCAGTTCATCACGATTTTAAAGGTGATCATTTCTCGCTCTCTTCATGTTCAAATAAGGTTGGCGATGGAGGGCGATGTCGATCACTCGTCTCATTATGGCAGGCCTGGTTTTTATCAATAAATTTACTCAAGACTTACCCGAGCTTTATCTGAATAAGTATATTTACGCTATTTTAATGAAGATCGGGAATTATCTCATGAGTGTGGACCTGAAAGTTTTATTATACTACCCACTTGAAAAGTGGGTGGTATATAGTATTCACTGTGCCCGTCCGTATATAGTATTCACTGTGTCTGTCCGCACGCCCGTACGTCCGTCCGTCCGTCCGTCCGTCCGTCCGTTCGTTCGTCCGTCCGTCCGTCCGTCCGTCCGTCCGTCCGTTGCGCTTGGGGGGGGGGGGGGAGGGGGTACACATCTGCTATCCGCAACTCCTCCTAAACCAGTGAACGGATTTCATTGAACTCTCAGACATTCTTTTACATACATTGAAGATGTGCACCTCCTATTTTGTTTACAGATATTTTCATTTCTACAGTTTCCTGTATTGAAAAATGAATTTTGTCAAATTCTATTGACATTCTGTACAGATCTGCTATCCACAAATTCTCTCAAACCAGTTAACGGATTTCATTGAAACTTTCAGACATTCTTTTACATATATTGAAGATGTGCACCGCCTATTTTCTTTTCAGATATTTTCGTTTTTACAGTTTCCCGTATTGAAAAATGAACTTTGTCAAATTCAATTGGCATTCTGTACAGATCTGCTATCCGCAACTCCTCCTAAACCAGTGAACGGATTTCATTGAAATTTTCAGACATTCTTTTACATACATTGCAGATGTGCACCTCCTATTTTCTTTTCAGATGTTTTCATATTTACAGTTCCCCATATTCAAAAACGGTCTTTGTCAATTCAGATTTTAGTAGGGAGAGTATAGATCTGCTATCCGCTACTCCTCTTAACCCATTGACCAAACTCCATTGGAACTCTCAGACCTTCTTTTACATGCACTGAAGATGTGCACCTCCTATTTTTCTTTCAGTTATTTTCATATTTCGATGTCCGTCCTTCCGTCCATCTGTTACGCTTTAGGGATGTACACATCTGCTATCCGCAACTCCTCTTAAACCAGTGAACGGATTCCATTGAAACTCCCTGACATTCTTTTACATAAATTGAAGATGTGCACCTCCTGTTTTGTTTACAAATATTTTCATTTCTACAGTTTCCCATATTGAAAAATGAACTTTGTCAAATTCAATTGACATTCTGTACAGATCTGCTATCCACAACTTCTCTTAAACCAGTTAACGGATTTCATTGAAACTTTCACACATTCTTTACATATATTGAAGATGTGCACCTCCTGTTTTGTTTTGAGATATTTTCATTTTTAGGGTTTCCCATATTTAAAAATTGGCTTTGTCAATTCAAGCTTGCGTGGGGGGTGGGGGTTGTTGTTGACATTTGCTATCCGCGACCTCTTTTAAACTCGTGAATGGATTTCAATGAAACCTTCAAACATTCTTTTACATACAGTGAAGATGTGTACCTTCTATTATGTTTTGAGATATTTTCATTTTTACAGTTTCACATATTGAAAAATTCAAGCTTCGGGTGTAGGTGTGTGTGTGTGTAGGGGGGGGGGGGGGGGGGGTGTCAGTGTTTGTGCTCTCTGCATTAAAATGTAAAATGTTTCTTGGTGGGAGTGGGTGGTATCATTTAGTGAGCAGTGCACACAGTTTTTCTAGTTTTTTCATGCGCTCTTCCCGATATTCACTAAAATAGTGTAGATTTTCTTTTTTATATGCTACGTGACATTTTACTGCGCAATAGTCAGCCCAATTTGACTGCAAACACGTATGTTTCAAAACTACAACAAAGATCAGTTGATCGCTCCTTCGAGTCGACACGATGCGCCGAAACGTGATGTCATTTAGGAAGCTACTGAGAGATATTCCTCGTTATCCATCAAGTCAATGGATATCGAGAAATATCTTTTAGATGATTTGCGATAATTCACAGCTAGCATATAATAAAACGTATTTGACTTAAACTGTTGGATTGGAACTACGACAGGAAGGAAAACAACGCTCTTAAATTGAGTTACAGGGATTTGTTAAAAAAATCAAGAGCGAACACACTCTCATCAGCCTAATAACAATGTCGAAGCCATTATTAGTTTTAGAGAAAAAATCTCAACAACTACTATTATCTGGCAGTGAGGCATAGTTGGGAAAATGCAATCTATTTTTATTATTTCCAATCAAATACCTGACCACCACTATTGTTCAGCCTCACTAATATTAGGCAGGTAAGAGTAATTTATTTTCAGCAAAACCCTTCACTTTTTCAGTTCACCATTATCGCCGTAGACGGTCAAGTCCAGTTGAAAACCACGTCCGCGTTTGTAGAGATAATCATCAGACATAATCAGGAAACAACTACTCAAACAATGGACCAGGTTTGCTATTTGTTTTATTCTACAGAAAGAATAGAAAGTTGTTGATAAAGAACAGTATAATAATCCCCCAACACTTTACCCGACACGATTGGTATACGACACGAGTGGTATACGATACTTAAAAGAGAAATCACGAATAAAGAGCATGTTTTCATTTTTTGACCTCAAAATATAGCGTATTAACCCCCCCCCCCCCCCCCACCACCACACACACACACATACACACACCTTGGAACGAGCTTCATAGAGAAGGGCGCTATTGGAAGTATGAGTCCGGTATCGGTATTTTTGGGTTGGTATACCGTGGTTCGGTTTGGTATTCGATATCTGTCTTGACTTGACTGAGATTTACTGATAGAAGCAAAGGAGAATTCACATCAGGAAAATACTGATACAATTCTTCTTGTGTCATTCTTCGAGAGTCCTAGAAATATCATGCCCAGTGAGCTCAAAATTAGAATGCCTTTGTCAACACACCACACATCATATCTATGTGATTTTTTTAATTGGCCCCCAGACAATGAATATAGGCCCTTCCAACTGCTTAAACTGACACTGAAAATACCGTTAGGTGTCAAAAGGGTTAATGAAGCAGTCAATCTGTATATGAAAATGAAGCAATCGAGATGTCAATGAAATGAACTGATATGAGAATTTGTCCACGTATCACAGTCACAACGGTGTTTAAAGATGGATAATTATGTATAAGATAAATCACTTCAGCGACTTTACAAATGTTCGTTCAAATATTGCGACGTTAACGTTCATCATAGCGCGAAGCCATTGTTCATATAACACAGATGTTAAAGATAAAGTTTCCAAACGCATCACACTCTGTTCACACTTAATCTGCGAACGTGGGAGCGCAGTGACTCAGTGGTTGAAGTATTGAATTTCACACCGAGAGGTCCTCGGTTTGAATCTGACCTGAGGTAGCTGCGTTGGAGTCTTTGGGCAAGGTATCTAATCTCGAATGCCCAAAGAAGAGCATGGTGACGCTGTGTACTTAGACGTACTGCAGGTCGATTGTGCACTTGTTCTTAACCATTGCTAACCCTGCATGTGCGGAGTTCTTGCGTTAGAGGGTCTGACAGCTGTACGTCACTGTTCGGTGGCTCTCTCTCCGCGCACTCCGGCTTCCCCCACCGTAAAACAGCCTAATACACGTGCCGAACGGACATCGTTGAGCAGAGGATTGATCACTCGAAACTGAACCGATTTCGAAATAACTAAATAAAATGCCTAAAATTGGAGGATATGGCGAGTTGAATGTGTATGAAAATAGCGAAGAATAGATAGAATCGATATATGAATGGGTTGATGAATACCCACAAGACGAAGACGAGTATAAGTACGCAAATTTTGTTGGCGATAAAATGTGTTCCTTTTGTTGATTGTTGTCCTTCTAATAATTGTTTTTTATAGACGTAAAGACGTGTAATAACACAGAAGGACACGTGCGTGTGAATGGGTTAATCGATGTGGCACTTGTACCATCGCGGATGGGTAAAATCCTTCACCGCTTACACTCGTGCAGTATCGATTAATCCATTCACACGCGCGTGTCGTTCCGCGTATTTTCCGCCTACATGGATTAATTTCGACGTCCCTGAAAATGTATTGATTTTCGACTTTTATCCAAAACAGTTTCAATTGTAGGTGTTTTGCTTGATCATTTAACATCGGGGTCTGTATCAAGCCTCACTATTTCAACTTTTGTGCACTCATTTCAGACAAAAACATATCAATATCTGGTACCGACTAGGGAATTTCTCAACGGTTATGACCGAATTTTCGGGTTACCCTTTTCACATAAACGTCACAAAAAATTCTTATTTTTTTCTGTTTTTTTTTTTATTATTTACAGTTTTCACAGTAAATTACATTAACACATATATATGGACAAAACAAAAATACAATGTGTAAAGAATGAGTACAATCTACCGATCTGAATTCAGCATAGACATATGTTGTTATAGAAGACATTTAGATTGAACTAATTATTTTAGATATTGTTTCCCACCTCAATTTGATTTTTTTTGCCTTGCTGAACGAGTATAAATAGAGTGAGTATATATCGATAGCCCTGTAATTCTTTAAAACTTCTGTATACGCGGTATAGTTGGGAAGCCGGTTTTCAAGACTACATGCATATATATATTTTTTAAAATTTGTAAACATGTATTCAATATGTCGGATAACTGAGGTTCTATTTGTATTCCTAATATTACTTCCTTAAGACTGACCTGAACATTTGAATTACAAACAATATTGACCTTTTCTATGAGTTGGAATAAAACCATTTTTGAATATGAACAATCCTAAAAGAGATGTGTTCTTGATTCTTTTGAGTTAAAACAAAAGCTACAGAGCCGAGTTTCTGAAAGACCACTACGAAATAGTTTAGAATTGCTGTATAGGATACTGTGATTTATTTTGAACTGTAGTGTCTGTAAATATGTGTCACTGGTAGAAGTGAATGTTGTCTTGTATACATATTGCCATTCGTCTGTGCTTATATCATATCTAAGCTCATCGCTCCATTTGCTTTGGATTTTCTTGCAGGTATAGCTAAATACTTCAGAAAAAGATCGTAAATATCTTTACTAACTTTGGCAGTTGACTTTAAGCGGGATACTAATGAATTCTCCTCAACATCAATTTTTTGTGTACATTCTTGGATAATTTTTTTCCAGTTTTGGAGTATTGCATTTATCACCCCCAGATATGTAGGGAACGGGATATCTAAGTTATATTTGGTTTTAAAAGCACCATTTGTTAAGAAATTTCTGTTAGACTCAACAATATCGTTTATAAAAAACAAACCAGCTGAAAACCATTTTTCTAAATGATAGCATACATTGTTTAATTTGATACTTCTATTATAAAATATTGGTTGTGACCAAATATCTTTATACGTTGATATAGAATAGTCTTGAAGGCGTGACCACGAAATTACAACATTTCGTCAGAATAGGGGCATTGATTCCGATAATTTTTGTAAACCGTCTTTTGTAAAATGCCAAACATTGTTGAATCCAAATGTTTTAAAGTTATCAAGTGCCAGTGTTTTCCACTATGATGAGTTTTCCGGGTCTAAGAGCTTCTCTTTACCCAAACAATTTTTAATGAATTACATAGGGTTTCATTATGCGGGATTTTGAGATCCCCTTTCTCCACTGGGCTTATCATGATAGAGCGTTTGACTTTGTTTTTCTAATGTGACCAAAGGAATGTGAAAACTGTCGTAAAGCGTAACTTTGGGAAAATTAGCTCAGTAAAAACGCTTGTCAGCTTTCAATTTTTATTTACACTGGATGGCGGAATCCTGCCGTAGTCCGTTCACAGTCGGCATCCAGACTACTGCATTCCAAAAATAATACAATATATGCAGAACAGTTACTCGTAACAACGGTTACTAGTAAACACTTATATCCGAGACAATAATTAACCCATTTTAATATACATGATTAACCAAGGAGCGTGTGCCGTTATGCAAAGGACTAATCAATGATTATCAGCTTATGTAAACTCTTACACTGGACCACTAAACAAACCCAAAACAATTAGCAGTTATGTTTCCTTCAATCATTTAAAAAAATATAATTATTCTTCTAAAAAAAATAAAAAAGGAGCCTATAACAGCACACCCTGCCTGAAAAAAACTTTGGTCCCCAAAAGAGAACTCAAAATAAAATTATAAACCAGCGTCCGCTCTTTGAATAAGTTAACACGGTCAAGTCCTTCTCAGCCCGAAACTCGACATTGCTAAAATAAAAAGTTTGGTAAAACGAAATTTATTCGATACTGAGAAGTACTTGCGGAGCTGGAATATTGTTCAATGTCCGAGAAAGAAAATCTTATGTTTGTCCACAATTTCTTGTGGCACTAAATCTAAAGGCACCTTTTGATCCCGGGAACCATCATAATAATCAGCACAAACCCAAAGTTCTCCTCGTTCTCGGTATCCATACACAATATTTGGAATTTGGCTAGTGTCCTGTGTGCAGTCTACACGAAAGTTTCTATTTTGCTGCCGAGACCGTTGTCGTTTATAACTTTCTACCTTTTGTTGCCAAGCTTCGGCACGATCATAATTTTCTCTTTGTTGGTTTACCGTGTTTGCTGAAAGGAATTTAACACCATTGTCATTATTATCACGCTTTTTCAGTGATTTGGGCATTGAACTTGGACCAGGTATTCCATGTTTGTTTTCTTTAATATACTGACGTGCCGCGTCATCCAAATCTTTATCATGAACCCAGGAATTTTTGCTTGGTGGAAGGTCTCTCCATTTTATCAAATATTCAAGTCCAAAATCGACAGTCATGCAATATCTTTCTACCCTCTCCGTCACTCTTTTAGGCTCAGTACAATGTTTTATGCTGTTATCGAGACATGCAATTTTGGGCTCTTCTGGGGTGGTTTGGGTGGAAATAGTTGCCAACTGTGGCACACATTGAACAGATGTATTTGCGTGTTCAGGTTGAACCGTTGTGCCGCAATCAGTTTTTGATACATAAAAGGTTTGTGTACTCACATGTTCTTTTGTTTTCTCCTCCTTTTTCGAGACTAAATTACACAATACCGAATTTTTAACTTTGCTGTCAATAAAAGTGGCATTTTCCCGTTGTTTTCTTTCAATGAATTCATCCAAACGTTTCCTGTCTCTACACAAATTTGACTTTGATTTGAATTTTCTGAAATGATCCGATGCTTTCCTCCATGTTAACGTCAGGCGGGTTTCGTAAGTTTCTACCTGAAGTCCCCATGATAGATGATGTTGGTCCAGGTTTATTGTCCGTAACATGCTTTGAACATTAGAAGGAATTAAGTTTTCCATGTTGATTATCTTTAGAAAAGTGTCTTTTCTCCAAGATCGCGAGTGAGCTTAAAAAGTCACTCTGCTACGGATTCTGCACCAAGAGTCGTAAAGCGTAACTTTGGGAAAAATGGCTTAGTAAAAACTCTTGTCAGCTTTCAATATTTATTTACACTGGATGGCGGAATACTGCCGTAGTCCATTCACAGTCGGCATCCAGACTACTGCATTCCAAAAAAGTAATACAATATATACAGAACAGTTACTCGTAACAACGGTTACTAGTAAACACTTATATCCGAGACAGTAATTAACCCCTTTTAAAATACATGATTAACCAAGCAGCGTGTGCCGTTATGCAAATGGGCTAATCAGGGATTATCAGCTTATGTAAACTCTTACATTGGACCACTAAACAAACCCAAAACAATTAGCACTTATGTTTCCTTCAATCATTTAAAAAAATATAATTATTCATCTAAAAAAAAACTAAAAAAGGAGCCTATAACAAAACTATCAGCTGGAGTTTATCGATAATCCAATCAGGTGGGTTGGGTAGAACTGTGAGAGAGCTTATGATAATTGGAAGAACAAGAGTTCTTAACACCGTAGGGTAGGATTTCTTAATGACCAATCATTTAATAGTTTCTGTATTTTCTATAAAAAAAATTTCCAGATAATTTGTATCACTTAAACTGCATTTTATTCCCAAAATGGTCAAATCTTCATCGTGATTCCATTTTATCGGATTGTCCGTTTTTAGTTCCACACCACAACCCTTCCGAGAACCGATCCATACAATATAAGTTTTGTCAAAATTTACTTTTAGACCTGATAAATGAGAAAACTCGTCAACAATATTTAAGGCTGCGTTGAGTGATTTTTGATCATCGTCAAGAAATGTGGTGCTGTCGTCTGCATACTGGTTAATTATATATTCAGAATTGTTTATTTTTATACCATCTATTTCCGGACTAAATTTTAACCCAGCGCTTAATATTTTTACACAGGGGATAAATAGGTAAGAGGAGGGTGGTCACCTTGTCTTACACCTTTTTCCACATTGAAAAACTCTGAAAGATGAACATTGTTTAAGACACAGCTGATTCAAGACAGTCGAAGGCTTTTTCGAAATCCTTTTTACAAAACCTTTACAAAACTCAACTGACATTCAGAGATAAGTTGGGTAGGACCGTTTTATTACGAGTTGCTGTTGAAGAAGAGCCAATTTTAAAATCAACGTTCAGAAGAGAAATGTGAGTAATGTGCAATTTAGATTTTCTTTCCTTTGGAACACCTGTTATTATAGCTTGTCTTTGTGTAATTGAGAATGTACCGTTTTCGTAACCAGCATTTAGCGATTTAACCAAAAAAGGACCGAGATCCTTCCAGAAATATTTGTAAAATTCGGGAGTAAATCCATCCGAGCCGGGCGATTTATTGCATTTCATGCTTTTTAAAGCAGCTAAGCATTCAGAGGCTGTCAATGGGCCATCTTGTAAAATATTGTCTTCGTCGTCACGTTTTCTTAGAAACCGGTTATTATTATCGAAAAAAGTGTCATCTGTATATATTGACGGAGTATTTATCTTGGAACTATATAAATTTTTGTAAAAACGTTTTTGTTCTGAAATAATATCTTTAATATCTGTACATTCTGTGTTGTCGTCTTTTATTAATTTTGCTATTAGTTTTTCTGTATATTGCCTTTTCTCCAAATTACAAAAGTATTTTGTCGGTTTTCCCCCTTTTACTTTTCACTTTGCATTTGTTCTTATAATGCCTTGCACGTTTTGGAATCGTAATTGTTTCAGTTCGCGGTCCAAAGATAGAGTGTCACCTCTAACTGTTTCATCCCCACTATCTAATTTTATATATAGTTCTTTTAATTTATTTTCAATGTATGTTTCAGAGTTTTGATTTTTTCGTTTCAAGTAAGATGCATAGGAAATTGTTTTACCGCGTATCATTAATTTTAGTGTTTTCCCCCAAAAGCTGATCATTTATAGAGAGCTTAACATTATGTGGGTTGTTAGATATATCACTTTTACTGTTTATACTGTATTGTTCTCTTGTTTCAAAAATGGTATTTCTAACAACTTTTGTGTATTCGGGGTCACATAATAAGCTGTTATTAAATTTCCAAAGTCCTCTACCTTTTTCTTGTTTTATAAATTTGGGAACGACGGATACAGGAGAGTGATCTGAGCAGTAACTGGGCTCGATGTCAGTTGACTGTACTTGGTCCTGCAGGTCAGAAATTATTAAGAAATAATCCAATCGCGCTGACTTAATATTCGGACCCCTCCACGTGAAACGTTTGCTAGATGGATTCTGTTGTCTCCATACGTCATTCAGATCTAAAAGTTCCATGTAATTACACATTGTCGGGCTTTTACATTGTTCTTATTTTTGTAGTTTTTGGTGTCGAGGCGATAGTCCATTGGGATGTTCCAATCACCACCAATTATCATAGAAGCGTCCCTACGCTTTCTATTTTATCGAAAAAAGCGTTGTAAAAATCGTGTGAGTCATTGTTTGGGCCATATACTACTGAAATTGTCAGACAATTATCCCGAACCACGGTGTCTAGAATAATGAAGTTTCCAGCAATGTCATAAATCTCGTTTTTTATTACGTATTTAAATGTGTTTCTAAACAGTATAGCTGTACCTCGCTTGTGAGTTGTATTCGAACAGAGAAAGGCATCTAAACCCCATTCGTGCCTCCTTACTGGAATGGGTGTCTACTAAAAAGGCAATGTCACACATGTTCCTGCAGCGGGAGAAGAAATCCCTCCGCTTCACAGTATCTGAAGCGAGGCCCCAGCAGTTCATACTGCAGAAATTGATCATGTTTGGTTAGTTTTGTAAATAATCACGACTCTTTCGGCAAGGCAAACACTTGTAACATGAATGAACAAAGGATTTAATTTATATGTCACATCAAGGTATGCAGTGTTCTTTGTTTTTTTGGAAAATAATAACAAGAGGGGAGAAACCAAAAGTGGGACATGTTTTACCACTTTTACGTCAGGTATAACTTTGCCATTTGGGAGAGCTTAAAAACACACTCAGGGAGGTACAAAAAATAAACTGGTTATGAGATCTTAAAAAAAACAATGAGAGAGAGAGAGAGAGAGAGAGAGAGAGAGAGAGAGAGAGAGAGAGAGAGAGAGTCGATATCAAAATTTATTATTTTAAATATCATTTTTTGAATGTTTTCAAAAAAATTCAACAGAACCATATCATGTGACCCCTAGCTGGAACGTGCTCGGATGCGGCCGATTCGTTGGGTGAAGGGTTAAACAATGCGCATTTTTTAGGTTTGAGCGTAAGATTGTATCGATCAATAATTTCAAACAGTGTTTTTAGTCTCGACAGATACTCGCCTAATTTTTTTCTTAAAACACTGACATTATCAAGATATGCTAGTACTTTTTCCATGTCAACCGTCAAAACCAAATGAACTGCATGTTGAAAAGTCGCTGTACTATTACAAAACCAAAGGCCTTCTAGCTGTTTTCTTTCCACTCTCAGTGGCTACAGGGATTTGGTAAAAACGGAAGCGTTATCGAGCGTGTTAAAATAAATAGCACATAGCAAGCCTGTCAATCAATCACTTGTATTTGGAAGAGGAAAAATCCTTCATTATCTTATTATTCAATTGGTGATAATTAATGCACCATCGGGCTGTACACCAATCCCCCCCCCCCCCCCCCACTAATGCTGGAGGAGATGCCCATTCAGAAGTAGCTGGAACAATTAATTTGGATTCTAACAGTTTTCTAGATACTTCTCTTTACCATTCTCAAATCTATTTGGTGTACAGCATACTTTTTGTTTTCTTGTAGTTAATTCTTTAGTATTAATTCTATGTTCAACTTCAGTTAAACAGCCAAGGTCTAGGTCATGTTTGGCAAAACTGTCCTGATAATTAATGAGTAATTCCGTTTTCTCATTTTCATTTTACCGAAAGACCCTAACTTGGTTGCCTGAACAAAGATGAAGTATTATCTCATTTTCTGTAATGTTACAACTGACATATACCACTCAAAGTTTGCTAAGCACCACATATTTGACACATCATTGTGAAATTTTCTTGTGACACATTTGCGATACTTTTGGTGGATATGATTGAGGAATGTATTGAGATGGTCCCTAGTGTTTACATTAGCTCGCTTGACAGGCATACTTTTCGTGACAGTCATGGAAAGCATGTACCCCTTGATTTCCATGATGTTTTAGTGTAGTGTCTACATGTTCATGAGATGAGTAGGGTATTCAGTCTTCATTTCAACACAAACCCTTGTGATTTAATGATTGGATATGGCGAATGCAAATGTAAGAAGACATTTGTCTGAAGCAGAAATGTGGTGGGCTGTGTGGATGGTGGAACAAGGGGCTACCCATCGCCAGGTTGGTGAAGCCATTGATCACCAGAGCCTGGGCAAGACTTCAGCAGTATGGCACACCAGTCAGACGACATGGTGGTGGCAGAGACAGGGCAACACCTGCAACTGAAGACCGGTTTTTGATCATTCAGACCCATAGGAACCGCTTTGACACAGCAACCCAGCTTCGCAGTGACCTTCAGAATGCATCAGGGGTAAATGTTTCGACGCAGACTATTCTGGCATTGTTGCACGAAGGTGGTCTCCAATCGAGAAGACAATGTATTCGCACTCAGCTGTCCCAGAACAATCACCAGGCACGATATGAATGAACCATAGATCACGTTGGATGGACCAGAGAAGATTGACGACCTGTCATTTTTACAGATGAGTCAAGGTACTGCATAGACAACACAGATAGTCGTTCTAGGGTATGGAGAACACCAGGAAAGCGATTCCATGCAGCCAACATTGCTGAGCATGACCGCTATGGTGGAGGGTCAATCATGGTCTGGGGCGGCATCAGCTGGGATGGACGTACAGAGCTCCGTGCCCTTGACCGTGGTACATTGACTGCACAGCGGTACATTGATGAGATCCTGGATACCCACCTCAGATTGTATGAAAGGTCCACAGTTCGATCCCCTCCAGAGGTAACTGCATTGTGTCCTTGGACAAGGCACTTAATCCTGATTGCCTACGAGGGGGCATGGTGGCGCTGTGTACTAAGGTGTACTGCATGTCAATGATGCACTTGACTTCAACCAATGCTAACCCTGCTTGTGTGGAGTTAGCATGCTGGGGAGTATGACAGTTGCTGGCTCCTGCTGAGTGGTTCTTTCTGAGTACTCCAGCTTCCTCCACCCATAAAACTGCCTGACATGAGGTGATCCTGGATGTTGAAAGTGTCATTAAGACCAATAATTAAATAAATAAATAAATAAATAAATAAATAAATAAATAAATAAATCCCTGAATTTTATTGAGACGTGTTTGAAGATTATTACTCTGAAGATTGACGACATATTGATGATAACTTAAAAAAGCCTCACCCAAATAACAGAGGGTCTGTTATTTGTGCAACATAAACATCAGTAGTATGTCATGCACGTTTGAGGGGAAGGTTGCCGGACCCCGCTGCCGGACCCCGGAAGTGACGTCATGTCACGTGACGTAGTGGCGCCATGTTGTGTTGTCATGGTAACCCGCGTGAGCGGCCATGTTGTGACGTCATCACCATAGTGATACGTGGTGGTAGTACGCATGCGCAGCGCGTGTTGTTAGAGTGATACGAGCTTCCGTCGTCCATTTTGTATACTGGAGGCCGCCATCTTGGTTTCTATGGTGGCACGTGATTGCTATGTTACCTAAAGCCTACAATAGGACAGGGGTATGTTTTAGGGGTATGTTCGATTGAATCGGAATAAATCTGATTACCACAAACAACCCGACAATCCCCCAAATCACTAAAATCCACCCAAAATCACCGAAATTGACTTTATTTCCCCAATTGATCGCCTTAGCACGTAGTGCTATAGTACCGAGAGGGTATCGGGGGTGCATTCGACTGAAGTGGAGTAATGTTCTGGCTTAGAATTCTCCCAGAATCCCTTTTTGGATCTCTATCCCATGACGTTTTTCCCCTATTAAGAATAGCACGTAGTGCTATAGGACAAATTTACCCAGAATTCTCTGCTTCTATCTATATATGCAATACTTTTCGTCTACCTGACCATGTTCCTTTATCCTGGAGTATACTCCAGTTGCGTAGAAGAGCCTATTATTTGGAACAGCTTTGCTTATTATTACTATATTTAGCAATTTCTGGACTATTCTTGTTAGTTCTGACCCTATTCTAAGAACTCTTGTTGTTTCATTTATCTAGATTATAACTATCCAATTAGATTGCTTGATTTCCCATAATCTGTATGCAGAGTTATCTCCCTTCTGTATAACAAAAGCAGCCCCAAAACCAATAAGCTATCGAGCAGTTACTGATAAGTCATTGCTCGAACGACTCGAAGCTCATCGAGCAAATGAGCCTCAAAGCAATTGCTCGATCGAGTGACTCGGCATATTGCTCGAATGACTCGAAGTCCGTCGAGCAAATGAGCTATCGAGTAATTGCTCGTTCGAGTGACTCCTCGAACGACTCTTCGACTCATTTCAGTATTTGGGGATACCTATGGCCCGGCATTGTATTATTTGAGGATACCTATCGAGGATACCTTTTATAGGATACTTATCTGAGGATACTATTACCTATATCACAAGGCATACCTATCCCAAATATCCCTTATAAGCCATCGAGCAGTTACTGAAAAGTCATTGCTCGAATGACTCGAAGCTCATCGAGCAAATGAGCCTAAGAGCAATTGCTCCATGAGCAATTGCTCGAACGACTCGAAGCTCATCGAGCAAATGAGCTATCGAGTAATTGCTCGTTCGAGTGACTCCTCGAACAACTCTTAGACTCATTTCTGAAAAAAGGGGTGCCGAAGGCCATATGTTTTCCAAAAAAGGGTGCCGAAATTGGGGTGCCTTCTGGAGAATCCCGTTTTTGTCAAATGAGCTATCGAGTAATTGCTCGATCAAGTGACTCGACATACTGCTCGAACGACTCGAATCCCATCGAGCAAATGAGCTAACGAGCAATTGCTCGTTCGAGTGACTCCTCGAACGACTCTTAGACTCATTTCAGAAAAAGGGATTCTCCAGAAGGCACCCCAATTTCGGCACCCTTTTTTGGAAAACATATGGCCTTCGGCACCCCTTTTTTCAGAAATGAGTCTAAGAGTTGTTCGAGGAGTCACTCGAACGAGCAATTACTCGATAGCTCATTTGCTCGATGAGCTTCGAGTCATTCGAGCAATGACTTTTCAGTAACTGCTCGATGGCTTAGAAGGGATATTTGGGATAGGTATGCCTTGTGATATAGGTAATAGTATCCTCAGATAAGTATCCTATAAAAGGTATCCTCGATAGGTATCCTCAAATAATACAATGCCGGGCCATAGGTATCCCCAAATACTGAAATGAGTCGAAGAGTCGTTCGAGGAGTCACTCGAACGAGCAATTACTCGATAGCTCATTTGCTCGACGGACTTCGAGTCATTCGAGCAATATGCCGAGTCACTCGATCGAGCAATTGCTCTAAGGCTCATTTGCTCGATGAGCTTCGAGTCGTTCGAGCAATGACTTACCAGTAACTGCTCGATAGCTTATTGGTTTTGGGGCTGCTTTTGTTATACAGAAGAGAGATAACTCTGCATACAGATTATGGGAAATCAAGCAATCTAATTGGTTAGTTATAATCTAGATAAATGAAACAACAAGAGTACTTAGAATAGGGTCAGAACTAACAAGAATAGTCCAGAAATTGCTAAATATAGTAATAATAAGCAAAGCTGTTCTAAATAATAGGCTCTTCTACGCAACTGGAGTATACTCCAGGATAAAGGAACATGGTCAGGTAGACGAAAAGTATTGCATATATAGATAGAAGCAGAGAATTCTGGGTAAATTTGTCCTATAGCACTACGTGCTATTCTTAATAGGGGAAAAACGTCATGGGATAGAGATCCAAAAAGGGATTCTAGGAGAATTCTAAGCCAGAACATTACTCCACTTCAGTCGAATGCACCCCCGATACCCTCTCGGTACTATAGCACTACGTGCTAAGGCGATCAATTGGGGAAATAAAGTCAATTTCGGTGATTTTGGGTGGATTTTAGTGATTTGGGGGATTGTCGGGTTGTTTGTGGTAATCAGATTTATTCCGATTCAATCGAACATACCCCTAAAACATACCCCTGTCCTATTGTAGGCTTTAGGTAACATAGCAATCACGTGCCACCATAGAAACCAAGATGGCGGCCTCCAGTATACAAAATGGACGACGGAAGCTCATATCACCCTAACAACACGCGCTGCGCATGCGTACTACCACCACGTGTCACTATGGTGATGACGTCACAACATGGCCGCTCTCGCGGGTTACCATGACAACACAACATGGCGCCACTACGTCACGTGACATGACGTCATTTCCGGGGTCCGGCAGCGGGGTCCGGCAACCTTTCCCTCAAACGTGCATGACATACTACTAACATCCCAACTAAGGTCATTTATGCTTTTTTATATTGAGCATCCGTTCTGTCCGTTTACGATCGGACGAGGCGCTGTTCGTACCTGATTATGATCCCAATCCCCTTCTGCACCTAAAATGTTAAATGTTGGGAGTAAAATGGCAGTATGGTCGGAGACTACTACATCTAACTCCTCAGCAGCAAGTGAAATTATATGTCATTCAAAGAAATGGACTCCATCTGGACATCAGTGCCCACTTTGTGATGCAAACATTAACCATCTTAAATCACATGTACAGAGGATATATCTGCCTTTGTATGTGGCGGCTTTTACTACGTGTTGTGGGTGCCAACAGCAAGAGAGACGAACATGTATTTTCATAGCAAAACATAAAGAAACTCCAGGAACATTGTTATAAAGCATATTTTAGTCATGTTTTAATGAGATCATTATAATCTTGATACCACAGATCACGAGCAAAATATAATGCTTTGATCCATAGCAAATCAATTAAATCTTGCTCGGTTCTGCTTGTACTCCGTCTACACCTATTAACAGTTCTGTGATGCTGGAACAAAAAATGAGTCCTAATTACCCACTCCGTTGTATGCTGCCATACGTGCCCTGGAAGGGCTTTCAAAGAAACGTGATTAATGTCTATGAAAAGGAACATTCTTGAGTCACTAGAAGTAGAATATCTATGAAAGTGTCTTCTTCGATTTGAAAATTTGGGATGGTGATGTGTATGATAGTCTAAATATCTGACGAGTTAGAATGATATTTATTTTGCTCCTCGTGTCTTGTTGCCCTTTTTTAGACTTGTGGTGATGTAAGTGTAAGCCATTAGAAACAGATTCACTTGTGCATTTCAATAAACAATAAAGCGTATTTTCACTCGATAACACTGCAGCAAATGATTGAAAGAAAGTTGAATGTAGAACTCGTGGAATTGGTTAATAATTTGTAACTGGTGATGCATAGTTAGGTGGCGGTACTGTAAAGCCTGAATATGGCAATGCATATGTTGTAGTCGGTGGATGCACCTGCTGTTGAAGGGGCCGAATGCCAGTTGGAAGTGTAGAACTACCTATCTGTAATGGCGATGTCACGTGGGTGTTTTGTACAGTATTATAAGGAGCCAGCCGCGACAGATCGTGCAGTTTGAGTATGATGTACTAGATAGATACAGAACGACACACGCGTGTGAATGGGTTAATCGATATGGCAAGAAGAGAGCCAGCGCGGAAGGATAAAACGAGAGGCCACAGGCCTCGAGTTGTATCCTTCCGCGATGGTACAAGTGTTTATTACACGCCTTCACGCTTTTTAAAAAACAATTATCAGAAGGACATCTACAAAAAGAACACATTATATAGCCAACCAAATTTACGAGGGGAACCCGTGTTACTATTTCCTCCCTCCCCCACCGTGTCATATAGAACACATTGGAACTCAGGGGACGATTTTCAGCTATTGCTAGGGATTCAATTTGTAATTGCGTTGCACGATTTGTGAAAAAGTCCAGAGAAATTTCGCTTCTATTTAAAAATGGTCCGTCAACGATTTCCGGAACTGATTTTCATTTTCCGCATGGCTTAGTGTTGCTGTAGATTGGGATTACATACAACAGGCGTGTAATAAATCTCGGCTGGTTGGGATACAACTCGGCCGGAAAAGTGATAGATGGGGTCGGGATGGGGTAGAAAACTTGCCTGTTTGATCCAGACTACAGATTGATACATAACCAATTTTCTAAAATGTAGCAAGCATATGAATGCTTCTGACAAGTGTTTTGTGCTGCAGAATAGAAAGTGAAGTTTAATGTTCACGAAGGATATTTAAACCGTAATGCTCCGGTCTTGCTAGCATATTGTCCTTAAAGAACTCTTTCCGTTATGACAAATTTATTATGTAATATATTGACAACACATATCAAACTGTGATCTCGAGAACGTCTTTTGAACAAATGTGTACATTAAATATTGGAAAGTTACCGTGTAAGTAAATGAATATTTGTGTAACATGCTTCGTACTTGTATTTCACCTACTTGGAATATTGATCCCCAAAAACACAGCAGGGTTGGTGAAACAGAATTCGCGCTGTATTAAACGGCTAATGCGCAGAATGTTCCTTTTCCTGTTTCTGTCTAGGAAAAGTAGACTATTCCGAGTTTGACGACAAAATCGATTTGCATTTACCCGTGGTATTAACGAAAACTGCTTCTCGATTTGCGTTTCACGGGATATTAACCCTTTACCTAACATGAAAAGCAGACGACACTTACAAAAATAATTCTTGAATAACTAATTTTTTTCATTTTTTGTCTCAAAATCATAGGTTATGACCCCTCGTTGGAACGAGCTCGACGAGCTCGTTCCAACGAGGGGTCATAACCTATGTTTTTGAGACAAAAAATGAAAAAAATAATGAAAATTAATAGGCGATTTTTGAGAATAGCGCTGGCCGGTTTTGGCCGTTACTTTAGGTAAAGGGTTAACGAAAACGGGACAAAATTATTTCTTTCAAATTTAACGCATTATAAATGCCGGATTCTGTGCTGAATAAGCTTAACTACTCACCTCAAATGATCTCTTTTCGAGACGTTGCTTTCGTGGTTCTGGATAGACCATGCAGTGTTTAGTCGGATTACATCCCATCCCGCCATGAAACATAGAAATTCTATGGTTCGAACCGGTCTACGCGATTTGTCTTGGACCTTGTTTCCTGGGATTGGTTATATGTGCATTGAAACAACTAATAAATGCAGAATAAAGGCCCAAAGGCACAACTGCATGGTTGTCCATGATGACACTTTTGGGTAGCCGAACATTTGCATTTTATCGATCAGTTGAAATGTAAATTTCAGGACGACTGTTCAATGCGACCTGTAGCTAAGAAGAGCTGTTAGCAAATCCTCGAAACGCCGGGAAAGGACTCGATTTTCACTTTTGGTGGGAGCATGACCTCTAACTCCTCAGCCGAAAAAATTGTAGTGAAACACTAAAAAGGCTCCAGATTTGTTTCATAAACGTCCGAATGGATCTCTCCCGACAACATCCAAGCTTCCTAAAGTCGGTTCATTGGCTCCGTGCTTTCAAAACACCAGAGAACCATTTCCCCACTCCTCATTTTCTGATATCAAAAGCCTTTATACATTTTAACACTTTGAACCCTGGTGGTATCTTCCATGTCAATTCAATGCCAGCAATTGGGGGCGCGGCGGCGTTGCGGTAACCGGTTCTCGCCAGAACACCGAAGTTAAGCAACGTCGAGCACGGTTAGTCCTCGGATGGGTGACCGTCTGAACGATCGATTCGGATTCCCGCGTTGTGTCCTTGGGCAAGTCACTTAGCCCCGATTGTCCACACGGGGGCACGATGACGCCGTGTACTAAGGCGTACTGCACGTCGATGGTGCGCATGTCTTCAACCAATGTAACCCTGCTTGTGCTGCAGTACGGAGTTACGATGTTGGGGAGCTTGCAGCTGCTCGTCGTTACTCGGTGGTTCTCTCCGGGTACTCCGACTTCCTCCACTCGTAAAACTGTCACGGTCATGATTAGCCATTGTGCATAAGTATGTAACCTTAAACACCAATAAATAATAATAATGCCAGCAACTGGAAGAGTTTATATTCATTATTGGGGGTAGATCAATTAATATTCCCAACGCGCCTCCTTAGGGCTGCGAGTTGAGAATATTGCTTGATGTACCCCACACATTCACTCAACAGCCATCCTACCTAATGAAATTATGACGTATTATGTTCTTGGGTCGGCGAAAAGGCCTCCCTTTTCAAAGGGTTAAATTATGAGCCTATCACATTTGGATAACATATAACTCGTTCCCTAATTTGTTATTGGAAACCATTTTCTAAGAGAGAAAATTTAAATTTCATTTCAAAACTGCGACTTGTTTCGCCCAGATTAGACAGAAAATTTCCGTTTAAGGGCACCTGTCGATCCTCCATAACAGGGACCAAGTGGGAGCCCAGAAGCCCTACAAAAATAACAAAACATACATAAAAAAAAATAAATTGAAACGAACCAATGAAAATTTGTAAATGCAAAGTCAATAATATAAAAACTTTCGATGTTGACAGATCAATAATTATTAAGGGCAATGCACATCGACCCAACAGACATCGGAATGCAGATATCTTTTAAAATTAGCATATATTTGTGTATTTGTCAGAGAGTTATCACCACCAGAAAAGTTTCATTGATAACTTATATTTTCAACATTTCTTTCCCTAAACTGGCCACCGATATTTTCGTGCGTTTGTGTGTGGTGGGTGAGAGATATGTGTGTAGGAGACTTGGGGGGGGGGGGGGGGGCTGTTATTGATAACTTATATTTTCAACATTTCTATCCCTAAATTGGCCACAGGTATTTGCGTTTGTTTGTGTGTGGTTGGTGAGGTGTGTGTGTGTGTTGGGGGAGGGGTGTCCCACCTTGAGACACGCATGTAAACTTTACCTGTGCAGAATAGACATTATGCTACGAATTTAAGGTTGAGCGTCTAACTTTATTTTAAACAAAATTTGTTTCCAAATTCACAATTGTACATCAAATTACAAAATAAACATGATATGCATTAGGCAGGAAGCTGTCAGCTTTTACAAAACCGCCTCTACTGCTGCAACAAAAGATACATTGACACTGGTCGGTATGCTAGAATCTATAGAAGAATTTATTTCAGACTGCCGTTAAATATTTCTAGCAAACTGGGGAAGAAATGTTTTAACCCTTTGAACTCGTAAGACCGACTTTGCAGTCCAAGGCGTAATTTCGTTCCATTTTTATCGTAGTATAAGAGGTCTATACACGGGCATTGATGATGAGATACTAGCTGCAGTCTGCATTCGGACGGCTGCAGACTTCTGTTATTATTTTATCCTTACTGTATATTGATATTGGACTAACCAATCTCACTGTAAGTGCGCACAAAGGCGATACCATCTCAGGAAACGAGGAATCAAAAAGTTAATTCAGCAGTGGTAGGCAGTTATAGTGGGTAACACACCACAGTGTTTGACAAAAATGGAGGAATATTGGATAAGAGATGATAATTTGGAATGAAATATCTGCCGTCACGTACATGCTCATCAGAATCAGTTTTTGATCTGCTTTCAAGGTAGGAAGGCACGGGGTAACGGAGTAAGTGGAAGGTGAAAATTGACATAATGACTTTGTGATAAGTTGTATAAAGTTGAGTACATGTACAGCAGGGCATATATAAAGGGTTGGAGGCTGGTTTTATTTTAAAATTTCAGTCTTAGAGGTTTCGTAGGGAGAAGAATAGGGAGTTGACGATTAAAAACGTCCTGATTTCAAAATATAATATTAGACCGTCTCAAAGACATTTTTTATTAACGTTGGCAGTGTTGTGTGTAGAACCATACACCAGAACGTTGCAGTCAATATTAAAAGAGAGATCGCCCAGGGTTTCGTTCCTTTATGTACTGTAATTCCCCATTGCCCACGCGGGGGCACGGTGACGCTGCGTACTAAGGCGTCCTGCACGTCGATGGTGCACCTGTCTTCAATCAATGCTACCCCCTCTTGTGTGGAGTTAGTATGTTGGGGAGCTAGCAGTTGCTCGCCGTTGTTCGGTGGTTCTCTCCGGGCACTTCGGCTTCCTCCACCCGTAAAACTGTCGTGGTCATGATTAGCCATTGTGCAGAAATATGTGACCTTAAACACCACTAAATAAATAAATACATGTACTGTAATTTGGGCAGCTTAATAAGAAATAGTCTGTTGTCTCACGCTAGCCACATACACAGGCTGGTGATGGTTACTACATTGCGGCCCTGGTCGAAAGTGATATATTTGAGCTTTGTGAGACTTATTTAACTGGTAGAGTGCTGGAAGCCCATATTTGGGCTTTATTCTGAAGTCCAGTATTGCAATTTAAAGGCTTCATATTCTGTGGATGTGCTTCATATTATCTTTGAAGTGATATTATTTTATCTGTTAGGAATTGCCTTGTCACAATTTATGGGAGAGTGCCTGTAGGCACTCTCCCATAAATTGTAACAAGGCAAAGATGCACAAAGAAATTTCCAGGACCAAAAATAACTTAGCACTTTACCAGTTAAGCTGTAAAAGACAACTTTACTTTCAGAGTAGTGGAACTTCACCAGACTGTGCATGTATTTGGACCAAACAAACAGGTATGATAATAATAGACATTTATATATTAGACATGATTTTCTATCCAGAAATTCCCATTATCAAGCTCGGTTGATATGACTTCAAACTCGGCTGATATGATGCCGATCTCGGCCGATATGAAACAAGCTATGCTTGTCCCTTGTTACTGGTCGCAACTTTTTGTCGTTCACCGTTATTCGTCGAACGCCATAGATCAGTAAACTGACGTTTCTGGTGAAAAAGGAATAATTTTTGTTTGTTTTTTTATTAAGGTTTAAAGATACTTTCGACAGTCTGGGTCAGATTGTGTCAATCACTTTTACGGGTGACGGAAGCCAGAGTACATGGAGAGAACCACCGAGCAACGGCGAGCAGCTGTCCGTCTCTCCAACATACTAACTCCACACAAGTAGGGCCAGCATTAGCCGAAGACAAGTGCACCATCGACCATTGAAACAGATACATAATAACATAATCCTTTGGACTCTGATGGTATAATCCATGATACTTCGGAGCCATCTACTGGTTGAGTCTATATTCGTTACTTGTGGTTAAGACCAATCAATATATTCAACGTGCAGCCCTAGGGCTGCACGTTAAAAATATTGATTGATATACAACCCAAATCCACTGAACAACTATCTACTTTAGGTCGTATCACGATCTTGGCGCGGAAAAGCGGCCTTTCGGATTCGAAGGATTAAGTTTGAAAACTGAACTTGCTTATTCTAGACTTTTCAAACAAACCATTTACGGTGCTATATAAGTGTAAAAGAGCAGCGGGTCTAGGGGTTTTGGTCACACACGGCTACTCTTTAAAAGTTCGGATTCAGATCCCTTAAAGAAAGACACTGGTTTTCCCCAAATGTAACAGGGGGAGAGATAAGTACGGGGGCCGGGGTTCGAACCGTCGACCTTTAGCACACAAAGCGACCGATTTACCACGAGACTAAGAGATTCGGTCCAACCAGGCTGGTTGGTAAATGGCCTTTTTGCCTCAACCGCAACATATGTTTTCGGGGGACTATTAAAATAGCCGGTGTCCGCCCGTCCGTGCCACTTTAGTTTCCTGATGATAACTTTAGTTATAGTTGGCCAAATCAAATGAAATTTGGTATGTAGGTGTGTCAGCATAACATACAGGTCAAATTCGAATCGGGGTGCAGTCCAACATTTTTTGCCACAGTTATGCCTCCTTTTCGACTTCAAAGATTTATGTTTTTTGGGGTTTCCCGGTGATAACTTCAGTGATATATGGCCAAATCAAATAAAATTTAGTACGCAGGTGTATCAATGTAAAATACAGGTCAGGTTCGAATCGGGGTTTGACAATTTTTGCTAGGGTAATGCCCCTTTTTCGACTTCAAAAATTCATTTTTGGGGTTTCCTGATGATAACTTCATTTATAGTTGGTCAAATCAACTGAAAATTGATATTTAGGTATATCAGCATAAAATACAGTTCAAGTTTGAATACGGGTGTGGTCCGACACGTTTTGCTAGAGTTATGCCCCTTTCTCAAATTAGAAAATTCCCTTTTCTAACGATAACTTGCTTTTGACCGCTTCAAAAAAATTTGGTATGTCCGTGTATCAACACAACATACAGGTCAAGTTCAAATCAGGGCTTGTTTCGACATTGTTTGCTAGATTTATGTACCTTTTTCGACTTCGAAAAATTAAAAAAAAATTTCCAATCTCGAATTGCACACTTTTTGTCGGGGGACGTGTGGTAGGGCGGCCTTTTATTTATTTTGCAATTTCCACTTTTGATATTCCTTAAATACATATTACATATGCGCAAATTATACATCAAAATGAAGGTTGAGATGTATCGAACATTAAACACATATGTGAAGCACATTTGTCCACAAGCTGTTCTCGTGAAATATTATTGTATTATCAGTTCTGGTACGAATTAGGTAGCAAGGAATCACTGGTGCACGCTGTCAACTCGATGAGTTGATTGCACATGTGTTTCGTGTTCTATGCATCTGAACCTTCATTTTGATGTATAATTTGTGTATATTTAATTTATTTGAATTAAGGAATATCAGAGGTGGGAATTTCAAAATAAACAAAATTATGTTGCTTATAGCACCTTAATTTTTATGGTAAAGAGTTGACAGTTTTAAAGTCGATAGCAGATTTTGAATGCTATTAATTTACGTGTATCATTGCATTCTACATACTCGACTGATATCATTTAAATACCAATTTAAGTTTTTTCTTTGTTTAACATTTGGTGGCATTTTAAAGAATAAAAAAAAAATAGCTTCTTTATGAAACGATTCCAATGTTGTATCCGAGTTGCAAGAAACACAACTGGTGTGTACGCTTTTACATCATTGTTTTACAAACCCCAGAAATCATCTGTGAATAGCCTTAGTTTCGACCAGCAGTGGTGTCTTGTTTTGTCTGATCACGAAAGCGACTGTATCACAACTAACGGCAACCGAACATCACAATAGCCAGAGAGAACAGCAGCGGGTAAAAGCGAAACTCTCCACCATGCAGTTATAAGTAGAAGTCACGTCACAAATTATGCACTTATCTTGACATAATTTTGCACAGGAATAGCGCGAAATTTCCCCCCATCAAATGGCACCAAGCCCCGACATGTTATTCAGGGTACTCATAGCAAGCAAAGCAATTTTTCAGCCATTGGCTGAAATATTGCTTGTGCAAAAGGGCATACTTCATAGCTTAGTGACGTGCTGCTTGCGGGAACTCCAAGACAGGACTTCTAGTTTTAACGGTTTCAACCCAACACAAGAAGGTTAGAAGCGGTTAAACGCAAGTGTATTGTCGACGTGCTTGATGGTTCGGAACAAGGGGCTACCGTGCTCCGACTTGTCCAGTCGGTTTAAGTGTCTGCATTGCCTGCTGAATTCAACCCACTGAAACCATGATCATTTCCCCAGGTGGGCATTTTGCTGCCAAAAGAATCTGTTTTATGACATCAGGGTACTGACCTCTATACAATTGGATTGCTAATACGCGCATTGGATACATATTGAAACATATCTCAACCATCGCCATTTGGGGGAGTGAAGGGGAGAGGGCATATGCTATAATAAATAATCTATACTCAACAGTAAAATCCTGGTAGATTATAAATTTTCTGACGCCTCGCAGTCGCCAATTACTTGTTTGAGGCATATACTTTGTTATCTGTGAAAAATGAATATATTGATGGTGAGCATATTTGTGGGGAAATACAAATTGAATATTTAACCCTTTGAACCCTTGTGGTATCTTTCATGTCAATGCAATGTCAAGAATTGGAAGAGTCCATATTCATTATTTGTGGATAGACCAATTAATATTTTCAACGTACAGCCATGGGGCTGCTCGTTGAAAATATTGATTGGTCTATCACACACATTCACTTAGCTGCAGCATCAGTAATGAAATTATGGCGCATCATTTCCTTAGGCCGGAAAAACGGCCTCTCAGGTTCAAAGGACTAAGACACATCGTCGCCTGAGTGCTAGAATGTTCTATGTCCCATAGGGGACATAGAACATTCTAACACTCAGGACGACATATCAAAATGTAGTTATTAATGACAAAAACAAGTACCGATATATATTGTTGATACCATGTTACTAATGTTTGTGCTAGGACTTCGTTTGATGTTTGATGATGTAAAACCCATGGCGTTGTGACTAACAGCTTTCACGTCATGAAGCGTCATAGATGGAAGGAGTTGCGGTGTTCATTGACCTGGCGCCATCTTGGGGAGCGGGCAGATTGATTGATTTCTCTGACGTTCCAGCAGTCCAGTTGTATAGGGATCAGTCCATGAGAATAAGGGGTTATTTTTAGAGCTTTTTATCCTACAGACACTACACCATCAACAACAGAAGCATCAGTAGAACCAACCGATAAACAAGATGTTCCATTAATTGTGGGCTTAGTGGTTGCAGGACTTATAATACTATCACTGGTCAATCTCCTCGCCATCATCTTCTGGAGGAGACACAAGGAAAAGGTTGGTATACCAAAACTATTTTTACCATCATCACATAGGGCGATATCTACAAATACTTCCATCACGATGAGGTTTGCGCGAGTTAATACGCGGCAAACTCATGACACGTTTGACGTTACTTTTCATAATATGACCTATCAAATGCAGGACTGACTCTTTTAAGTGTGTAGCCCGTAAACACCGTCTTGTCAATAATATTCGCATTTCGCAATATTCCGGCATATATCTTTCTACTCAAAACCTGGTTTCAGTCGCCGAACGATGTGAGTCGTCTCGTATTTTCGTCGCAGAACACTGCGGAGATTTGACTGGGAGTAACTCGAAATTAGGAAACACCTTTTTATTCTGTCCGCTGCATTGATAAATAATATGAAATATCTGTAATCACTGATGTTGCAGCGATACTTTCTATCAACTGGGAAAAGTGGGAAACTATCAATGTTTGACAATACCGCATTATGCTTTATTCGAAATTCAGTTCGAAAAATGTTGTAAGTTTTGGAAGTTGATTTATAAGAAAACGGTTTCTGGAATGATTAATGTCGTTCTTGCGTTTGGGTTTCATTTGAAATTCAGTTTGAAGTCAAATGACACATTACGACAGCAATATCGTATTTAAAATGTTAGTCATATTATATAGATCAATATATGTGCACGTTTGGGTGATTTAATCAAAAGGTTTGGATCGCCATTATTGATTTTATTGAAGCTCCACCCATGATTGATCACGTGACACAAACAATTGTGAAAGTACATCCCAATAAAAAGTGCCGCGCAATTCGAACCGTCGGATTGACTGGGTTGTTTCTGGAGCATTCTAAGAGTCTGTTGTAGTTGTATAGAGCTGTGTAAAAGTATTGTAACAGTCTATTATAGCTGTATAGAGTTGTGTAAAAGTGTTCTAATAGTCTGTTGGAGCTGTATAGAGTTGTGTGAAAACATTCTAAGAGGAAAGGTAACTGCATAGCTGAATATATATATACAGGTAATTGAATGTAGAATTAATTGATATTGGTTATTGTTACTGTGCTTTGATTTGTGCATTTCATTCGACTCTTCAAAGTTATTTAATTTTAGAGTGTTGAATGAAATTGAATTAAAGTCTAGTAATATACAGAAGTATATTTACTTTGGTAAATTAAATTACCTATACGCAATTACAGCGAATAAACTGCATTACGCAAGCTGTGTCTGGGGATACCACTATAACAACAGTATGTGTTGAAATTAGTATTAACAAACTTTTGCTAAATACTGTAGGTAGTTATTTCACTAGCAGTGCATGTTGTGTGGTAGTTCTGGTGAGGATACCACTAGTATCAGCAAGTGTGTGTGTCAGCACTAACAAATTGTGTTATAGACGATTACTGTAGGTGATTATTTCACTAGCAGTCCATGTAGTGTGACACTTCTGGTGGGGATAGTTCTAGTATCAGTAAGTGTGAGCGATAGCACTAACAAACTGAATTATAAACAATTACTGTAGGTGATTATTTCACTAGCAGTCCATGTTGTGTGACAGTTCTGGTGGGGATACCACTAGTATCAGTAAGTGTGAGCGATAGCACTAACAAACTGAATTATAAAGAATTACTGTAGGTGATTATTTCACTAGCAGTGCATGTAGTGTGACAGTTCTGGTGGGGATACCACTAGTATCAGTAAGTTGTGAGAATAAGTATTAACAAGTCTTGTGACAGATACTGTAGGTGAGTATTTCACTAGCAGTGCATGTAGTGTGACAGTTCTGGTGGGGATACTACTAGTATCAGTAAGTGTGAGCGATAGCATTAACACTCTGAATGATAAACAATTACTGTATGTGATTATTTCACTAGCAGTGCATGTAGTGTGACAGTTCTGGTGGGATACCACTAGTACCAGTAAGTTGTGAGAATAAGAATTTGTGACAGATACTGTAGGTGATTATTTCACTAGCAGTGCGTGCAGAGTGGCAGTTCTGGTGGGAATACCACTAGTCAAGTAAGATTAGATTATTGAATGGAAGTAATAACTGACTACAAAATTCTGTAGGTGGTTACTCCACTAGCAGTGTAGAAAGTGGGATGAAAGAGGTGTAGATTTTGATGATATTGCAAGATTTTATTTAGTTGTTGGAAATAAGTATAATCAATATTTGACATGTCAGCTCCATTATTGATTTTGCTGATTAAGATTTGAATAGCTATAATCATTTATTTTTATATATCTTGGTTATTATAAGAGCTGAATTGTTTGGTGCTGTAGTACTGTATGCAAAATAGATATTTGAAATCCACTTGTTTTATTATTGGGTGCCGTTTATACTGAGTTTGAAGAGTATAAACTGCATAATTATAGCATTGGGGTCAATAGTATTAAGTTTATAATTCATTGAGTTTTGATTTGTAGTTTTGGTGTTTGTAATTGTTAAGGAGTATTGTGTGGTGCATAGAGTGCACAGAGACACAGTTTGAGTTACTGAAGTCTATAAGTGCATGTTATACTGGTTATAGTGTGGTACAGACTGCAGATAGAACCGATACATTATATTTCTGTGTTGTGCATAGTGCACATAAACGCAGTTTATTACCAGTTAATGTCGTGCAGGTAGGACAGGTACACTTTGAGGTGTTGGGCCTTAACGCTGTGCATGCTAAGTCGCAGCTAATGAAGTAAGTCCTCATTTCGGACGAGTTAATTAGAGTTCAAGATTTGAGAAGACAAATACTGAAATATTTGTGGTAACATTGTGTTGTTCAGAGAGCACAGGGACACAATTTTACTGAGAGTTTTCTAAGTTAGTAATTGGGGTTATATTATATTACTTGCATGTGAAACTTGTTTTGTTTGATAATGTTCTGTACGGGCAAGAGACCAGTACTTGTTGTGCTAAGTTGAAATTCACTGATTTTAACTTCATTGCAATGTAAAGTTGAGTTAACTGTTGTGAAATTCATAGTAAAACTAGACTTTATGATTCTGGAGAATCATGGCTTTTCCCGATTAGATTCCATGATTTTTCTTGATCCCACAGTGTCTGATGAATTGTTTTTAACTGTCTCACTAAAGTTCCTTCATTGATGTTATGAGAAAGGTGAGTATAGTAGTCTCAAATGACTCGGTTTGGGTTTGATAAAAAAATGTTTAGGTGAAACCCATCATTAATGGTAGAATGGGTTAATATCAATATCAGTGTTTCCCTATCAGTTTTGCATTCCGTAAAAGAAGTTTCGTTTCTCTGTGGCATTTCCATTTGATGTTGTTGGTGTCCAAAAACAGACTATTTCCTCAATTTTTTTTACATTTAGCAGCCCATGAAGGGTTAACAAATGCCTACCAGAATAACTGATCCATGCAACTGGTCATATGACACCAAGACCTATCAACGACCATTTTCTCTTGAAAACCCCACAAAATGTTTGTAAAGAAATCCAGGGAAAACGATTTTTTAAGCTTTTGATGGGTATCCCTGTTAACCTCCCCAACAGGGGTTAACGCTTGGCTTTTTGAATACCTTTATTACTTACAAAAATGGTCCTCTGTGAATTCCACTTCAAACAAAGGAGATTATGTTTATCTCTCATGTATACATTAGGTGCTGTGCGTGTCTGAAAACAGTCCCATGTTAACAACATTACGATGCTTGGCAGCTTGTAGATGGTTAAAAAACGCTCACCGGAGTATTTTGTCCATGCAACTTGTAATGTCACATAAAGACCTACGAATAGTCAATTTGTCTTGAAATCCTACAAGTTACCGTTAGGGAAATTCACAGAAAATGGGAATTTAAAGCTTTCAAGGGATATCTCTCTTTAGCCTGCCCAAAATGGGTTAAGACGTCGACTTTTGAATACCCTTACTACTTACAAAAATGTTTCCGTATAAATTGTACGCGCGATAAAAGAAGGCACTTTTCTTTGTGGTGTACCCTTTGGGAGCTGTTGGTGTGCAAAAACAGCCCATTTTATCGCAATTTTGACCTTCAGCAGCCCGGGGAGGGTTAACTAATGCTGACCGGAATATTTTGTTCATGCGACTTGTAATGTCACACCACGACCTGCAAATAGCCGATTTTTCTAGAAAACCTACAAGATGTTGTTAGAGAAATCCACAGAAAACGTGTATTTTAAGATTTTAATGGGTATCTCTCTTTGATACAAAACAGCAATACCCCAAAAAAGCTCAAAACTTCATGTTTTCCGTGGATTTCTCTAAACGAGTCTTGTAGATTTTCAAGAAACATTGGTCACTCTCAGGTCTTGGTGTGACATTACAAGTTGCATGGATAAAATATTCCGGTCAGCATTAGTTAACCCTCCCCGAGCTGGTAAACGTAAAAATTGTGATAAAATGGGCTGTTTTTAGACACCAAAAGCACCCAAACGATATACCACAGAGAAAGGGGCCTTCATTTATCGGACGCAAAATTGATCAGAAAATATTTTTGAAAGTGGTAAGGGTATTCAAAATTTGACGTCTTAACCCATTTTGGGCTGGTTAAAGAGAGATACCCATTAAAATCTTAAAATCCCCGTTTTCTGTGGATTTCTCTAACCACATCTTGTAGGTTTTCACGAAAAATCGGCTATTTGCAGGTCTTGGTGTGACATTACAAGACGCATGAACAAAATATTCCGGTCAGCATTAGTTAACCCTCCCCGGGCTGCTGAAGGTCAAAATTGCGTTAAAATGGGCTGTTTTTGCACACCAACAGCACCCAAACGGTATACCACAAAGAAAAGTGCCTTCTTTTATCGCGCGTACAATTTATACAGAAACATTTTTATAAGTAGTAAGGGTATTCAAAAGTCGACGTCTTAACCCATTTTGGAAGGCTAAAGAGAGATATCCCTTGAAAGCTTTAAATTCCCATTTTCTGTTAATTTCCCTAATGGTAACTTGTAGGGTTTCAAGACAAATTGACCATTCGTAGGTCTTTTTGTGACATTACAAGTTGCATGGACAAAATACTCCGGTGAGCATTTTTAACCATCTACAAGCTGCCAAGCATCGTAATGTTGTTAACATGGGACTGTTTTCAGACACTCACAGCACCTAATGTATACATGAGATATAAACATAATCTCCTTTCTTTGAAGTGGAATTCACAAAGGACCATTTTTATAAGTAATAAAGGTATTCAAAAAGCCAAGCGTTAACCCCTGTTGGGGAGGTTAACAGGGATACCCATCAAAAGCTTAAAAAATCGTTTTCCCTGGATTTCTACAAACATTTTGTGGGGTTTTCAAGAGAAAATGGCCGTTGATAGGTCTTGGTGTCATATGACCAGTTGCATGGATCAATTATTCTGGTAGGCATTTGTTAACCCTTCATGGGCTGCTAAATGTAAAAAAAATTGAGAAAATAGTCTGTTTTTGGACACCAACAACATCAAATGGAAATGCCACAGAGAAACGTAACTTCTTTTACCGGACGCAAAACTGATAGGGAAACATTGATATTGATATTAACCCATTCTACCATTAATGATGGGTTTTACCTAAACATGTTTTTATCAAACCCAAACCGAGTCATTTGAGACTACTATACTCACCTTTCTCATAACATCAATGAAGGAACTTTAGTGAGACAGTTAAAAACAATTCATCAGACACTGTGGAGTCGAGAAAAATCATGGAATCTAATCGGGAAAAGCCATGATTCTCCAGAATCATAAAGTCTAGTGTTTTGTTGATTTTATTTGGAAAAAATTGAAGAAGCATAATTATCAAAATTATAATTTTGATATTGTGCGAGTTGGATAAAGGGTTGTACAGTGGCCATAGGTTGGTACACGACAGATCGTCCCCTGAGTTCCAATGTGTTCTATGTGCCAGTAAGGCACATAGAACACATTGGAACTCAGGGGACGAGATTTTAACTGTACAGTTCAAGTAAACTTAATTGTCATGATGATACTTTTTGGTATGATTTCGTTGCTAGGAAACGGGACGAATCAACACCGAAGAACCAAGATATACAAACCCAGCATTCGTTCCTGGTGTTCCCGTAAGTATTACTATATTATTGATTTCTTCACCAATATACTATAAATTACAATAAGATATACATCAACATATATTTACAGTATTCATATAACAATGGCAAACTATTATGTACATGATACACGTGTATACTGGCAGGGGAAAGCATAGCCAGATTGGCTGTCTTCCTGCATTCCCCTATTAAAGAGAAAGAAAGATAAGGGAAAGTTAAAAAGGAAAGATTAGAGGAGAAGAGAAAGAACATGCGCGTGCAATATTGAGGCTTCTTGTATTTGGCTCCAGTAAGTTTCCACCATATGGAGTATATGTTTGATGCATCCACTAAGACATATGCACATCGGTCAGATGATGGCTGGTGCCTCCAATGTCCTGGAGTATGTTTATTGTAAATATTTTCATTATGATTATACCCGAATTAAAAAAAAAACTAACACTGCAAATTATATCGTCAAGAAAATGGACCTTCGAATAAGTTATCTCCCTTGAAATTATTAGACTGCGTTGAAGATTCAATTAAGAAGCAAGTAATTGTTGACAGAAACAGCAATAGAAAATAAAGGAGAGTTTCCTTTTGTTACTTTTAATAAACGACAACAGCAGACAGCTGTTGAGCTGTATGTTGTTTTCGTTTTTTAAACGTAACAAAATGAAACCTGGTCACTTATGGCCCGCTAATTAAAAGCGACTAATTCACAGATACTCCTTCATTGAGAATATCACATCAGGCAACAACCAGTATCACACCTTCCAACAGTAAACGTCCGCTTTGGCTCCTTATTTCCAGGAAAAAAATAATTAACCAATCTAATGTTATAGACTTTTATATTAATGGAACGGAAAATATATGTATTATATACATATATCACGATGCGCACGCTGTTAACATAATGGTCAGAGAAAACTTACAGATTATCAAACGATAGTGAAAAGGTATTTTTCTTATTTTTAAATGGGTTTCGACAGAAAAAAATAGTCAAATATTGTTGAAACTAATCGGGAGGGGGGGGGGGGGGGGGGTGAGGGGGGGGGGGGGAGAAAACATTTGCAGACACCGATTTTTTATTTTTGACCAGTCGGAGGACCCACCCACCCACCCTAATTTTTTTCCAGTTTTACAATTTTTTCCCGGGGTTATCTGAACCACCCATCCCCATTAAATACATGCTTCTGCATCATCCTTCCCACCATACTGCACAATAACCAATTTTATCATACAGTATTGAGTGATTGACCTTGTACAGTAGGACAGGTCTTGAAAGAACATCCGTTTTATCAGACCAAAGTGGTCTCTTAAGGCAGATGGTCTCCCATAACAAATCAAATATAGAGTAAAGCTGGTATGTCCAGGTATGTCCATATAAAACATGGTCTCCAAAGACATCGGCCTCTTAAGGCATGTTCTATTGTAATTCATTAACACTCTTGAATGTCATATCATTAACTTTTTACCTATAGTTATCTCTCCATGTGTTCAGACATGTTGTAGAAACCAGCAATATATATGGTATTCGACAGAGTTCAGAGAGCTTTGTAAAATATCATACAAATTGTTGATTTTTTTTGACTACATGCATGAACCAGCATGGACTGACATGAAGAGAGATAATTGCGGATGAGAAAGTATACTTCAATATCAAAGTGAAGGGTGTTGATGTAGCAAAACAAATCTCTATGCAGCCTGGTCATTCTGAGTCATTCCTAAAAGTATTTCAATCTGTGTAAATTTCATGTAACACTTGGGTAGAGGCATTAACCTCTTACCCAACATAGCGGCCACAATAAATGTAACCAAAATAAACCAACAGCGTTCAAAGTGGATTATATATCCAAATATATCCCACAATAAAGCCACACAAATATGGATAACATTAGAACTGACTCTTCGAGCCAGTTCTAATGTTAGCCATACATGTGTTTATTTCAAGTAACCTTATTGAACAGTAATGGTTATATGAGAATTTTTATTTTTTTGTATTTCACAAAAGAATGTTATGTAAAGGGTTAAATATCATAAATTACTCAACCCACCAGAACCCATTGCGTTCTCCATTCATATATATAGTGGAATTTCTCTTGAGAAACAAACTTTTTGAGGAACCACCTCTTTTGTGCTAGAGCGTGTTTTGTGTGGACAACACAGGACAACATACCATTTCGGGCAGACAAAAGTGGGCTTTCAAGACAGCTGGCCTTGCAGACCACCTGTCTGAAAGACCCCTTTTGTCTGGCAAAAATGTTGGTCTCTCAAGAGAGGTTCCACGGTATGTGTATGCAAAAAGCAATGAGTTTAGTCATTTATGTATTTGTTTATTCTTTTGACGAAGGTCTGGGTGGGGCATGGCTGGGTTGGGGGAGGGGGAGGGGATTTATTACTTATTTTAAGTCCAGCCCTAGAAGGTCTGGTACATGATTTTGTTGACACCTATGTTCTCATTTGTGTTTGAAATAAATTAACAGTTCAATCGGGTTCAATGTTTAGTAGTTTCTGTGTTACATACTTCCTACAATGGCAATAAGAGTCACTGGTATTTTCGTAATAGGTCTGGATGCATCGTTGTACAGAATTGTTCCTGCAGCTGAAATCTGTAACTGTTCCTGACTTCACATAATTGTCTTTGCTCCTCATCTAAGCCAGCCGATCTCACCAGGGTGAACATATTAGAATTTTAATCAAACAGAACACCCTCAAGATAACTTATCCTTAGAGTGCAGTGTTTGATAACTGCAATTAGTGATGCATTTTAACTTGCATTATTCAATATGTCATACATTGTATCACTATAAGCCGAATCATAGCTCAGCCGCAATAACAGTTTTATAATTGTATATAACCCATGGTCGGTACCCCCTGATAATTTGAGTGTCTTTTTATTGGTTCTTGAATGATACTTCACTGATTATGGTATACAATTTTGGCCAAAAGTGTCTAAAGAAAAAATTTGCAAGCATCGGAAAAAAATATTTGTTTGTCCTCCTTGACCACCCACCCACCCCGGCATCAGTGTTTTGCAATTTTTTTCCAACCACCCCCCCCCCCCCCCGAACTGATTGGGAAAAAATTGTGAAAAAAGCTAGCTTCTGTATTTCTATGCTACTCTGAAGGGAAATGCCGGAAGTTTGTGAAATAATGCTCACGTCGATGATACAAATTCGATAGCATGTCGAAATTTCAAGTTTTATATGAACTCCCAATACTCTTATTGTTAAATTTACTTGCAGCTTTAGGAAGTTAAGGGGAGCTAACTTTCCTGTAAATCACTTCCAATGACGAAAATTGTCAGCCATGAAATTTGAATGCACTTTACAAAGTTTATTTAGAGTCGATTCAGTTAGTACCGTCGACACAGAAGCCTAGGATTAATATTCAAGATGACGATTTACAGTACGTGGAGAGTGATTCATCACTAAATCACCCGTGGCGTGGAGATTCCACCCAAGCAATAGTTGTAAATTGGTTGCAAAGCATAATAAGCACAGGCAAAGTTCCAGCCAATGGACCTCCGGGTTAAACCCGGAGGTCCATTGGCTGAAAGATTGCTTGTGTTTTTTGTCCATATGTAGGGAATTTGAAAGTGATACTCCACTCCACGGGTGATTTATTTACAATCCACTCTCCATGTACTCTATGTTTTATTCGTCTTTATTAAAAGGCTATGAATCCTATTCAGTAAAGGTGGAAGCTATAAATACTATCATAAAGTGCTATCAATAAGGCTAGAAAAAATGGGATAGACACTTTTTGATACCATGGCTATGTACAGCTACGTGTGTAGCAGGGGCGTAACCGGAAGGGGAAAGGTGGCATGTTCCCCTCCCCCTCCTCACCTAAGTAACCCAGATATCTGACAATAGCGCTTTGTAAAACAAAGTAATGGTAAACATAGGTTGTAACCTTGGTTAAGGTATTTTAAATTGTAATAACCTAAGTTGTAACCTTAGTTGAGGTATTTTAAATTGTTCAAATGTGTTTTACCCCTTGCAAACTGATGTCAAACTACCGAAATGGCAAACAATGCAACTAGAAATTTAAGAAATTCATTCATGTTTGAGAGAGCTCGATGGACTCGGACAAACAAGATTGAATTGCTTAAAGTGTTAATCTATAAAATCAGACAAGGTGCGGGGAGGGGCTCTGGTACTCCTTATACTGATCTCTGTATTGAGAATGAGACGTCAATAATGAACACCATTCAATAAGACACTTGTGATACCTAATTATGCAAGTCTTCACAACGGTCGCCAGTAATGTCATAACCACGAAGCACAGGCGCAATTGTTCAATAGAGTAAGTTACAGGACGTTTAGTTGCCAGGCATGGCGTCATGTGAGGCGAAGTGAGATTAATAAACGTCCCGTAACGTATTTATCACGACACAAAACGAATTAAATAATACATTAAAAGATTAGAATCGCTTCTTTTTGAATATTTTTCAGGAAGTTGCTTTTTTTTCGCAGGAAAATAGGTTAAAACTTGAGTAGGAGAATTAATTCGGAAACAAAATGGCGCCCAGCAAAGGGGCTGTATGTGCTCTTACACGCTCACTGGCAGTGTATGGACTCAATCCGATAGCCTGTTCCCCATTGAATAACCTGATATTGCATACTAAACCGATGCTATCAGAGCAGATTGATTAGTCAAATTAAACAGGTGGCATGTTACGCGCACTCACGCCAATCGGCCTGAACAGGAGCGATTTCTAATTTATATTTCAAATTTCTTGTTACATTATGCAAATGTGCATGTTGAAATTTTGATAATTTGACGTCCGTGTATAGGAGATTAAACCTTCGAGTGACGTAACTGTTTTGTATTGAGAGGTATTCGGGAATCCATATACAGAAGTTAATCGCTTGAAAGACACGTTGCAGATAAGTTGCAGAGGCAGAGACGGCTCGTCCTATAGGTAGCCTAAAAGTTCTTCCCCATCGTCTGGAAAGGTAGGTACGCCCCTAATCTATCACTGAAGGCCAGCATGGGGAAGCTTTTTAAATCAAGGATACCGCAAGATGGCTCTTCCACCAAACATACAGGTAGTAACAAACTTTCAGTGGATGATCTACTGGTTGTGAGTAAGGGTTTAACCCCTTCCATATTGTGGGCTGTTATTAAACTACATAAAATACCACTTATGATTATGGATGGTCAGTACTTATTTTATCTGAGAGAGCTTCTGGATTAAATTATTACAGAACCCCCCAAGAAATATAGAATGGATTCGTCCAATTATTATAGCTAGTGATGTATGTAGCCTATTCGGAAAGCCGGGTCTGAAAGGTTAAGGGATAGAGTGTTCCTAGTGCTGCATGTGAACTGCTTCCAAAATAGTGAAAAAACGAGTGCAAAATTCACTCGACTTTGGTTTTCAATTAATTCACTCTCCCAAATACTCTTTACATATTCATATGTACGCCCTTCTGAAAACCAAACTCCCTCAACTTTGCAGTTTTCTCCTCCATGATGTCATAACGTTACCAAATCAATATAACATGTAATTTAGATTACTGCACTTTGCACAGTCAAGCTGTTTCTAGAGTACATGTTTTTCCGCTCGATTTACATGGTGCCCCCTCCCTCCCCAAAGTTTAATGAAGTGTATATGTTTATGAATACATATTATACCAAAGGTCCATGAAACAAATCTAAATCTGGGGGCTCAGATAAAGGCACATACTTCTACACGTAGCAACCAATACAAACTATTTGGGAACAAAAGTTTGTTTCAATCTCTCTTTTATGTTTTGTTTGAACGGGGAGATAAATCTATCCTTGCCATTGTATGCATGCACATGATATTGAATCAGCTCGTGTTACGAAGGACAGAGCACATTGATTTTCGATCTTGATATCGTATTCTTAATAAACAAATATTTTTCCAAACCCTTTCTATTAATATGTCACTACAATGAATATGACATCTTCACCTTGAAGATAAGTCACTATTTATTTATTTATTTATTGGGGTTTAACCACACTTTCGACAGTCAGGGTCACCTCGTGTCGGACATTTTTACGGGTGGAGGAAGACGAAGTACCTGGAGAAAACCACCAAGCTACGGCGAACAATTGTCAGACTCCTCAGCGTACTAACTCAACACAATACTAACTCAACACAAGCAGGGTTAGCATTGGTTGAAGACAAGTGCACCGTCGACGTGCGTACACGCCTTAGTACACAACGCCACCGTGGCCCACATGGGCAATTGGGATTAAGTGTCTTGCCCCAGGACACAACTCGGTTCCCTGCGTCTCTACCTACTGAGCCACCATGCTTCACAGAAAGAAGACACGTCTTAAAATGCAAATTGATTCCTGTTGATAGTACGGCATGTGTATAACATATTCTTTGGATGAAAGGATAATGTAATAATATTTTATTTCTTTTTATCACATTAATATATTGTTTAACACCTATACGTTGTTGACTGTTTGTTTATTGAGGTTAAGGACCCTCTCAACAGCCAGGGTCATATCGAGTCGGACAGGTTTACAGGTGGAGGGGGCCGGAGCAATCTGATAGAACTGATGTGGAATAGAAGGAAAAGTTTATCGATCTATGATCGTCAAGTTTGATTTTTCCACGTTGTGTTTACTGGGGGTTCTGTGGGGATCCACCAGCCCGTAGCATTTGAGTTTCCTTACCAGACGATATCAGACACAGGCTCCAGATTCTGGATTCAGCAACTTCACGAACTTGTCGTGTATAATACAATGGAAGACCAGTTCCAAGTTATGTACTATTTTATTTAAGATCAAAGATAATTCATCGCAACTAAAAGTCGTTGTCTCTGGCATCAACAAGCAATGTTACAAACAATCAAAGTTCATACCTTACACACTGAGGTGGCATCTAGGTTTCTTCTGGTGAAGCTGTCAGTGTTCTTTCAGGAGCCAGGAGACAACTTGTCTAAGCAGTCAGAAATTGGTGCTTATATTCACCAGATTTCTGATGCAATACTTGGGGTACGTGACGACCATCAGCAGTTTCTCCCCGAACTCAGGGAAACTGAGGGAAAGTCCCCTGACGTGGCAGTCGCCATTTTGTAGACTCTTATACTGCCATGCAGACTGTCGGTCAGTCTGCATGCAGTCCATGGAATCTTGACTCTAAATTAGTATTCCGCCGGGCGCCAGTTAACCAGCGGAATGTCCCGGTGACTGATGCAAAAATGCAAGTCAGCGTCCCCAGTTCAATGGGGAGTTTCACCAGGTACAAGTTATGATTTGTTAGACAGTATTATCCCTTCTGTCAACAAATCCTCAATTGTTTCTGCTTTGTTGACGATACTGGCTCTCAAGGGTATGCCTGGTATGGCCAACAGAACATCTGGCGTGTACCCACAGAGTATGTCTGTACTGTGGTCGCCAGTTTATACAATTCCATGTAATTTCATTATATTGTTTAAGGCTGTTCCAAAACTATGAAAATCAGCGTAAAACTTAAATAAACTCGAGTCTAATGAATTCCCCAACAAAGTCCCCAAGAGCTCGAGCTCTTACCCGAGCTGACATGTGTCATTAACCCCCTGTGGGCTCACTTCGCAACATTCCTCTCCAACCGAAGATCAAATCCTAAAATTAAAAATACCACCATCAAAATCAGGATGGGTAACTTTATATAACACATAATACTGGTTACTTCTCGGGAGTCCACTGGACCTAAAACGAGCTCGCTGTCGAGCTTTCCAATTAAGAAATCTACCCCATGGATTACACCTTCCGATGTGTCGTCGCACAGACCACATCTCATGGACTAAATGGTTTACCGTTATTCTGTGACTATGATAATGTCTTTCAAAATCTTCACTCGAATACACTAAATCTGGACAATTTAAGATACGCAGAACTCGAGAACGACATTTAAACAAAATATGGGTCGGACAAGCAGAATCATACCAATAAACTATATCTTGTTCAATTTCAACTGTGACTGCAATATTTTGAAAATCACAGTAAACACATCCGAAGGCATCTTCGGATGTGAATGCTTGATGAACCTGAAAATATCTCAATTCATAAGTATTTGGTTGAACCACATTAATTAACACTGCAGGTCTTCGGCCAGTTCGAGGGCAAACGGCAGGGGGAGGCTCACCATTATTCATATATTCATAAGCAGCATATTCCCAGGGTAATGGGTACATAGTGTCTACAAAGGGAGTGACAGAAATTTCTTCCCGATCACTCAGTTGATGTTCTGCCTCCTCATCCGTTTGACCCCTACAATGATGCTCTGTACCAATTGATTCACTTTCGTCAGTATCTACTGTTTCACTACTACTTGAGTCACTCATTGTAATCACTGGAAACGCAAATAATATTGTTCAACATTAGTTCGTTAGTTAAGTTAAAGTTATAGTTGTCATAGTATTGTCTCGTTTTCTTAAGTTCGCACTTGCTTCTCCAGTATCTACGTCATAGTTCAATGTCAGGTATAACTGAGGAGGAGACGAGGACGTTTGAGGTTGGTCCTGTCTCACTTTTGTCTTTGAGTCTCTTGTATCGTTTACTACTTGTTTCAAGATTGTCACTATTTCACCTGAAGGTGGTGTCATAGGTCGTGGAGTAGTTGTTGGTTGTCTCATAGTCGTATATAAAGAATCATCATCATCATTAAATGCAACATTAGATATTCCACATACATCAGCAGAAAAATTAGAACTTTGCTTTCGTTTATTCTTATAACGCAAGATAATGTTACGCAACTTAATGTGGCCTTGAGCCCTAATACATCTTATCAATAAGTATATCCCCAAAATAAGAAACATACATCCCCACAAAATAAGCCCACTTTGGTACTTCAAATGGTTCTATCAGGGTTAACTGTAGTTTCTCTAGTTCGTTTAATAGGTCATTTATTTTTAATTCATCTAAATGTTTAATAGATTTCGGAATCGCAAAATTCGTTATGTTCACTTTCTTGAACACAGGTTGCCAAACTTGTCGTTGAGTCAACGAGAAATTAGGCAAGACTGTCTTCGATACTAAATGATACGTGATATTATCGCGGCAATGAAAATAACTATTCAGCAATAGTTGTCCACTTGTGGCAATACACAATGGATTAAATTCTAAGATACCAATTGGTGGCATGATTCGATGCAGTTTGGGGTTGTTACATTTTGGACACATAATTGAGAATCACAATGGCACGTCAGTAGTGATGTACCAAAGACCTTCTTCAATACGTGTCGCAAAAGGTAAATCCATATTTAATTTCACATCAGTTGTACATATTTTCTTTATCTCAGGTTTCATGTTTAGGAATAATGCCAACAAGCAACTGGAAGTGGTATGTCTAGTTCTGACTGCACCTCGTAATGGACGGAACAATTTCTTATCATCTATATGATCATCATGACCTAATTCAGGTATATATCGGGTTCTTTGTTTGTCAACAAGTAATGTATCGGCTTCAAGTCGATAAACGGCTACCATTTTATTCGCACTATGGGATGCTTTTTTTACTTACATTCATGAATGGGATGGGCAAGGTTTGTACTTTGAAAATTTCAAACTGAAAATTGGTATCAATCAACGGAACTTTCACTAGAATGACTAATTTATCATCGACAAACACTGTCGCTGTTGTCAACAATTGATAATACTGCCATAATTCTTTCTGAAGTTTCAATGGAAGTTGAGTGTGTTCGTCAAGCCTATCCTGAATGCTCGTTAATACCGAAGTCAATAAGGTAGGATTGACGACCCTAGGTGATAATTTTTCATCTGCAAGCACATCCATTTGCTCATGCAGATCATCCATATAATTTTCGGCGGTGGTTAACATTAATTCAATTTGTATCAATACTGTTTCCAATTGATGGAAAGACTGTACATAATGCTCTAAAAGAGTTAATCGATTTTCAAACCCTTGTAAGACCAATTCCACTTGGTTACTAAAAAGCAATACTACTCGCAATAAATTTACCATAAATTCTCTGTTCTCTTGTACAGCATGATACGGTAATTTTATTAGACTTAAACTTAGTTTCTGAACATGTTGTATCATCGCCTGATTTACTGTCAAACGTTTTAAATTTTCTTTCATCCCCTTTAAATCAGATTCAGTGGCTGTGCCAAATAAGAAACTCATTCCTTCACCTATGAAATTTGCTAAACCTCGCTTACTTCGAGATGAGGGTGTATGCCCTTTTAACTTGTGACAATCGTCCAGGTCCCCTTTTACTCGTTCAAAACGATTATTTATAAACCTGCCCTCCTGGTACATATCCACAAATATTGAATGTAATGCAAGATTAAAAGTGTCATTGTCAGTCATGTTTCTGTTTTGTTCATAGATTTTTCTGAAATTTACATCGAGTTCCTGATAAAATTGATTCACAAAGCATATGTTATTGTCCACTCTCTGCATGTAGTGGATAAATGGCGCTACCTCAGCAACAAACATGGTTTTCCATTCACTGTTAACCATATAAACTTCTTTTACCTTTGTAAAGATGATGTTATTTCGGATTATGGTATTCCCTCTAACTGTTAATGTCAATGTCAGTAAACTTCCCATAAACCAAGTTAATAACATCTTGCTCCTACAACGAGAAGGAAGACATGGATTAGCATCATGAGTGATTCTCAAAACTGAGTTCCAATGCACTCTCTCATTTTACGACTGGTCAGTAAAACTCAAGAAATTTTACCACACAGAGAAATCACCAAACTGGTTGCGCAGGCTAGCAAATGACTTCACCATGTTACTTTCTTGTCAAATTATAAGTCAATATACTTTAGTCTCTCATGATGCATATTGTATCCTCCCTCATTGTCATATAGCATTTTTATTTTCTTACTTACTCCTGGGTGCTCCAGGGTTGATAATCTATTCTACGAATTTCTTGCCATCCACCCTCCCTAAGGGTGGAGCGAATATTATCAATTAGATTACCAATTTGTGTCCCACTGGACGGCCATACAGCAGGCTGTACGTCTGTCACCGGAATTTTCTTTTTCTTTCTTTGATTAATGCTACAGTCAGAGAAACACTCTAACTCAGAATCAGAGTGTTCTACTTGTGGTTCTACATTTAGCATTTCTACTTCCATTGGCTCCTGTGCCAATGTAGAAGCTTGAGGACCTTGAGCAGCCTTCTTCTGCTTGCGGTACTGTCGTAATCGATGTCATAATTCTTCCATGGGTACTCCTTCCTCTTCGGAAGATGAGTTTTGTCTTACTTGTCGTTTTTCTCGGATTAAAGGATCCATAGGTGCAGGCTCCTCCTCATCACTACTATCACTACTACTGCTTTCTTTCTCCGCTTGGGGTGCGACATACCTTAAATGGCGTTTTGCTTTCACTAACTCCGGCATTTCCCACTCTTGCAGAGCCAAACTGAGATTTTCCCCATGACATTTAATGAGTCTACCTGTCATTTGATCTCTGATCCTGTAACTTACAGGTCCAGTTTTTTCAATTACTCGAAATGGGTACTCCCATTTCTGTTCTAATTTTCCTTTTTTATCTTCCATCCCTGTACATTATGAGGTCTCCCACATTGAATGTTATTTGCTTCGCTTTTACATCTCCAAAACGTTTCTGTTTAAATCCGATAGCTGCCAAGGACTGGTTCAGAAATAAATCCCAGGTCTCCAATTCTTTGTGAGACATTTTTGACAGAACATCATTCAAGGTCCGATGGAAACGTTCGACCTTCCCATTAGATTGGGGTGATAGTAAGATGTTTTGACATGATGAATTTTTAATTGTTCAGTCAAATATCTCATGATCTCATTACAATTTTCTGATCTGTTATCAGTTAATAGGTCAAGTGGGCAGCCAAATCTTGGGAAAATTTGGTCGATTAACAAATTTGCAACCGTTTCTGCTTTTTTATCTGGTACTGGAAATGCTTCAGGCCAACCTGAGTACAAATCAATAAAAGTAACTATGTACTTATTTCCTGATAAAGTAGTTGGAAAAGGTCCACTCATATCAAAAGCAATCTTAGCAAATGGATAAGGTGGTTGATCGGCTTCTTGCATAGGTAATGTAACCCTTTTTGTGTTTCTTGCCCTACACGTAAGGCATTTTTCAACATATTGGTAGATGTTTTTGTATAAATCAGGCCAATAATATTTCCTACTAATATTCCAGTACACTTTATCTATTCCCAAATGTCCTAAGTCATCATGGTATTGTCTTCTCAGACTCTACTTGATCCATCTGATAATCTGGATCAGCATTTGCTATACCTTCAGGTAGCCTTGACAGCAAGTCAGCACAGGTGTTTTGTTTTCCAGGTAAATATTCAATCTTGCAATTATAGCTCGCTATTTTTACCATTGAACTTTTACATTATTTTGGGGTCGTTTCAACATGTATTGTAATGGAGCATGGTCGGTTTTAATAACAAACTGAGCTCCATGCAAATAATTGTTGAACTTGTCCAATGCATAAGATATAGCAAAAGCTTCCTTTTCAAAGGTTGACCATTTCTGTTGGGTGTCACCTAATTTGTGTGACAAAAATACAATTGGTTTCTCATCTGGTACACCTGGAATTTGACCTTCCTCACCTTCACAAGGCTGAGTTAATACTGCCCTACGCACGAATGAGATGCGACAGTATATAAGACGTAAGGTTTTCGTGGGTTAGGATATGAAAGGTGTGCTACTTGTGTCAATCTCTCCTTCAGGTACTCAAAAGCTTTTGATGGGTTTCTTTCCAATGAAACAAGCATGCTTTTTAGTCAGTCCTATCAATGGCTGTGCTATTTCGCTAAAATTGGGTATAAATCTTCGATAGTAAGAAACCATTCCCATGAAACTTCGAACCTCGGTCACTGTTTTTGGAGGTTCTAATTTTCTTATGACCTCGACCTTTGTGGGTTCAGGTTTGATGCCATCTTGACTGATGACAAAGCCAAGATAAGCAGTTTCACTCTCAAAGAAAGTACACTTTTTGGCTTTTAATTTCTACTTGTGTTGCCTCAGTCAGTTAAATACTTGCCGAATATGTTCAATATGCGACTTTTCATCTTTACTAAAAATCAAAATGTCGTCCAAATATGCAAGTGAAAAGTCCTCTAGTCCTTGCAGGACTATGGTCATTAGCTGTTGAAATTCACTTGGTGCATTGACCAAACCAACAGCCATTACATTGAACCCTATAACCCTTTATGACACGTGAATGCAGTCTTAGGTCTATCGGCTTCACTCATCTTGACATGCCAATAACCAGACTTCATATCAAGTGACGTAAAGTATTTACAGCCATTAAGTTAAAGCTGCCTTTCTTGTCTACTAAGAGGCGAGGGAAGCTCCAAGCACTGTTTGAGCGTCAGATTATGTCAGTATCAAGCATCTCCTGGATTGCATCATCCATAATTTTTCGTTTTGTACGTGGTACCCTATATGGTCAACTTTTAATTGGCTTGGCGTCACCTGTATCAATCTTCATGGTGACTGTGTCTGTTTGGGTTAAGTCCTTATCAATTTCAGCAAATAAATCTAGATTTTCATTAATTAATTTTAGAGTTATGTCCGTTTTATCAGCTGGCACCTTGATATCTTTTTCATCAAGTGTTTTCTCTGGTTTTGGCCCATCTGAATTTAATTTTTTAAAAACTTTTTCTAGCTCTACTACCTTTTTATCTTGTGCTGATTCTGTCTTTCCCACAATACAGCCCCTCTTTAAAGTATAGTGTTTGTTAGTGTTATTCACTAACATCACAGGAATATGTCCATCATTGTTACTTAACACACTATTACTAACATGTAAACCTGGTTGTTCAGCTATGTAACCTTGCTTTAAACCATGATGTTCTAAATAATCAGAGTCAAAAGTTGAGTGGGCCCCTATGGCCTTGGCTGTACAGACACAAGTGGTCTGAGGTTTAAGTTCAATTATTTACTAATCGAGTCAAACAACTAGCATGTAAGTCTTTCGCCATAGGTATAAGCTGTCCCTGTAATTTCAATTTTCTAAGTTCAAAGTAAATGTTCACTCCATTATCATTGATCCAATCTAGACCAAGTAATACACTTCGATTAAGTTCATCTAAGACTAAGAATTCATGTACCTGAGAAATTCCATTAATCGAAAAATATAGTTTCACTGGACCCCTGGGTCTAACATCATTTCCAGTTACTCCCTCAATTTGAGGTATCGTATTTCTATCCCCCAATAACCTTGGCCTATGCATCAAATTTTTCCAAAATTTTGTGCTAATGCAAGAAGTTTGAGCTCCTGAATCTAATAAAGCTCTCACTCGTTGCTTTCCTATGTTAATCATGACACTATCCAAAGAAGCTGGTCCATAATTAACATTTACCGTTTGTGAAGTCTGTTTTTGGTGTTTAGCTTTACTTCCTGTTGTAGTAGGAAGTTGTTTTGATCGACTTCCTGTTCCATTTTTAGAAGTTTCAGGTTGACTTCCTGTTCCAATTTTAGAAGTTTCAGAATTTTGATGAATTTTTGGTTTCACTTCCTGTTTACCATTAAATTTCCCATCTACTTTCGGTTTTGTATTCTGCTGAACTTTTCCTTGTTTTGGTTTTGGTTTAGTCTGAATGTTTACTTCCTGTTTCTGTTTCTGATTTCCAGGGGTATTCCCCTGAGATTTTATCTCTGTTACTGATTTTTGATTCTCTAACAATTTCTGTTTTAGATTTTTCCTGTTCAATGGATGATTTCTGGGATATCTTTCATAATAATAATTATTTTTCCTCATATTTGCCAGTTCTATTGGACTGAAATGTTTTTCTGGCAAAATTTGAGTACAACCTTTTGTAAAATGTGTGCCCTGCCCCATTGTGGGCACCTGTCACACATATTAATCCCCCCACAATACCGAGTAAAATGGTTCTCACTTCCACATTTTTCACACTCATGGGGAAACCGTGGGTTAATTTCAAGTGGTTCTTTTGTTACACTTGGAGTGGGGTCTCTTCTTGTTCTAGCAATTGGCTCAGCAATTGACTCTAGAGCAGGGTTAACTGTTTTTGTTTTACTAGTTTTGGGGTTAACATTTACACTAGAGTTTGAGACTTTCTTTGTTTTACTGTTAGGTTTAGTTTCCTTCCTTTGAACTTGTTGTCTGTTAGTTAAAGGAATAGTTCTTAATTTCATTTTACAAGTGTTAATATTATGTCCCCCAGTATTACATCTTTTACAGTATACCAATTTTCCTTGTTTTACAGTAGGGGTTACTATTTGTTGAACATTGAGTCCCTGTTTAATGGATTGTCTATCTCTAAGTCCTCAGTTTCTAACATGCCTCTTTCCATTAATTTCATTGTATTGTCTATTAGTATAAAATAATTTTCTAGATTTTACAGTTGGTGAACTTTTGATATGGGGTGAGTTATGCATTCATCCCATTTTATTACTATTTCTACTATAAACTTTGTTATTTAACTCAGTACATGTAATATTTTGTGCTAATTGTGTTTTATCCCAATTCTGATTTCTATGATTATTTTCTGATTGCTTCATAAAATTGAGTTTATTCGAATATGGATTATAAATAACACTGGGGTAAGTGTTTGAATACTGTCTCTTGCAATTACGAACAAAATAATTTGAATCTGAATTTATTATCTCCTTACACTTTTGACATTTTCTTACGGTGACTGTATTGATTGAGACTCGACCCTTTACCCCACAAGGATCGAATTTTACTCGTTTAAATTCACCCTGCAAAAGGCGGCATAGTGCCCTACCTGATCACAGCGAAAGCAAGCTCCTGGACTGAATCTAGTCAGTCCCGTGCCGTCGGTATGCATTTGTTGATGTTGGGGTGGGGCTTGCACCTCTAATGTTCTCACTTGTCGCACGATTTTCACCCTACAATCCCGTTTGTAGTGCCCTGGTCTCCCACAGAGATGGCAAATGGGTCTGGGGTATCTGGGGTATTGATTAACCCTTTGCTGAACAAACTTTTTGTTTTGATACTGTTGATTGTGATATTTCGGCTGACCTTGCCTATATTGTTGACCCTGTCCATACGGCTTTTGAGTTTAATAATTTTGTCTCCCTGTAGTCGCTAAATGCACGCGATTGTTCCATCACGTCGCATCTACCTCCATGGGGACACCTACATTCCCTGGGCTGTCATCCCGTTTTGGATTTTCATAATTTTGTAGGCCTCCTGCCTCTCCCCGGGCTTTATGCTTGTGTTTCACTCCGGCTTCAAATATTGCCATCGACATGGCTTTGTCGAGCGTCGAGGGCTCCTTTCTAATTAATTTTAACTGCATGTCGGGCTGACAGAGCCCGTCAGTGAAATAATCTGCCAACATTTTCTGTTCGGATTCCCCGTCAATTTGTTTCCCATACACATCCTTGGCGAGATCGAGTAATCATTCGCCATAGGACACGATGGTCTCATTTTTCTCTTGCTTCATATGGCGCAAATAACTTCTCGCCATACTTTTGTCAATAATTTCAGAATATCTCCCCTTGAGTTCCTTCTGGAGCTCTTCCCACCGTATCTCGGGATTTCGTTCAATTTGCCTCAAAATAAAATCACTGACTACATAGTCGCTAGTTTGGGCAGCAATAAATTTTCTCTATGATCGGCGGAATGTTATTAGTTGTCCAATACAGGTTCAAGCTTTTAACCCACGCGCGATAATTCTTTGGGTTACCATCAAATCTGCGGATATGGGCATGGAGGACCTGAGTTTGCGTCGCGTGAGCTGTGGTAGCAGCATTTCTGCTACTAGCCAGAATTGTTTTGTGCATTTTAGTGATAGCTTGTGCGGCTGTATCACTATTTGCTTGGCTCAAATCGAGCTCAGTAATCTCGCGTTCACTGTCCTCCTGCGTTTTCATGTTCGCAAGCTGAATTTATAATTCAACAATCTGGTGATTTAAGACTTGCATTTGTTCTTGAAAAACTTTTGCTTCATTCGCGTTTTGCTTGGTTAGATCACGTTCATGTTTTTGCATTTGTTCTTGCAAGGAATCCCTTTCAGCATCCAACATCCGCTGGTGACGTGCAGTCACGTCGTCCAGCTGCTGCTGCATTTCCTGAAGTTGCTGGCTTGCAATTGCTTCAGTCCTTTGCCTAATTGAATTTTGTTCCTATCCATTTTTCTGCTGATTAAATATGGAAAATATCAAAATGTTACACTTACAGTTTTGTTGACTTTTCTGAATGTTGTTCCACCACGTTCCTCTTTCCAGGAATTTTCACTTTTTCATGAGTACTACACAATTCATACTATCGCGCACTATTACTATGATGCATTTTTGTTTTCCACCACTACATGCATTCGTTTTACGCTCTATTTGTTTCCACCACTGCGCACGTCTGTTACCTGTACAGTTGTCGGTACTGGTGAGCTCTGGTAGCTCGGTTGAGTCGCTGGCTACTGGTACGTCATTGCCCACGGATACTTTATGGGTTATGGTCACTGATTTTTGCAAAATCTGCAGACACGGCACCAATATAAATATTCGTCTGTTGCTGAATAGAAGGAAAAGTTTATCGATCTAATGATAGTCAAGTTTGATTTTTCCACGTTGTTTTTACTGGGGGTTCTGTGAGGATCCACCAGCCGTAGCATTTGAGTTTCTTTACCAGACAATATCAGACACTATCAGACACAGGCTCCAGATTCTGGATTAAGCAACTTCACGAACTTGTCGTGTATAATACAACGGAAGACCAGTTTCAAGATATCTACTATTTTATTTAAGATCAAAGATAATTCATTGCGACTAAAAGTCGTTGTCTCTGGCATCAACAAGTAATGTTACAAACAATCAAAGTTCATACCTTACACACTGTGGCGGCATCTAGGTTTCTTCTGGTGGAGCAGTCAGTGTTCTTTCAGAAGCCAGGAGACAACTTGTCTAAGCAGTCAGAAATTGGTGCTTATATTCACTAGATTTCTGATGCAATACTTGGGGTACGTGACGGCCGTCAGCAGTTTCTCCCCGAACTCAGGGAAACTGAGGGAAAGTCCCCTGACGTGGCAGTCGCCATTTTGTAGACTCTTATACTGCCATGCAGACTGTCAGTCAGTCTGCACGCAGTCCATGGAATCTTGACTCTAAATTAGTATTGCGCCGGGCGCCAGTTAACCGGCGGAATGTCTGCCGAATGTTATTGTCCCTTCTGTCAACAAATCCTCAAATGTTACTGCTTTGTTGACGATACTGGCTCTCAAATGTATGCCTGGTATGGCCAACAGAGCATCTGGCGTGTACCCACAGAGTATGTCTGTACTCTGGTCGCCAGTTTATACAATTCCATGTAATTTCATTATATTGTTTAAGGCTGTTCCAAAACTATGAAAATCAGCGTAAAAGTTAAATAAAATCGAATCTAATGAATTCCGCAACAAAATCCCCAAGAGCTCGAGCTCTTACCCAAGCTGACAAGTGTCGTTAACCGGCTTACTTTGCAACAGAACAGCTGTTAGACTTCCCAACTTACTAACCTTCTGAAACAGAGTTAGTAGGGGGTTGAAGACAAGTACACCATTGAAGTTAACCCTTTACCCAACGTAATGGAAAAAACGGCCAGAGCTATTCACAAAAAAATCCCCATTCAATTTTCACTATATTTTTTCATTTTTTGCTCTAAAACACAGCTTATGACCCCAATTGAAACGAGCTCGTTTAGCTCGTTCCAATGGGGATCATAAGCTATACTTTTGCCGTAAAAATGAAGAAAATTGGTTATTTAAGAATTTGATTTGCAAGTGTCGTCTGCCTTTCGTGGTAGGTAAAGGGTTAAGTACACCTTAGTATACAGCGCCACCGCTTCCCAATGTTGGCAATCGGGATTAAATTTCTTTCCCAAGGGCAAATAGCGCAGGTGGCTTGGGTCACGATGGAACCGTCGACCTTTCGGTTTAAAGTCCAATATTCTAACCGGTGGGGATGTATACGTTATACGTCGTTGATGAAATACTGTTTATGTTAAAACCGACCTGCGTTTGAGGAAATCATGCATCTGTTAAAGAGTGGAATCGAAACAAAAAGTGTCATCACTTAAACACGGAAAGCCGATGAAATGAAATTATTTCCTGACAGTAAAGGATTGCTCGGCGCATTTATGAGGGAGCATAATCAATATTTTCAACCTTAATAAGGAAAATGGATTCTTCGTATTCAAGCCAATGAATTGGTATGGAAAAACGTATTAACTTTGAAAAGTTTAGTTTCCTTTCCTTTTTCAGCCTAACGAGTACCTTGATGTCGCATTGGCAAAAGATGAAATAGAACGGTCTCGTATATCTATCCATCTCCCAATTTCTGATGGAATGTTCAAAACTGTGGCAAAGGCCCAAGTTTTAGACATCTTTTCAAGAGGAACATGGGATGCAGTGGTCGTTAAAATGCTTAAAGGTAAATCCATTAACAAAACAGTTAATTAAAGTCGTGTTGTCAATTGAAAACGGTCTCGGTTTTGGTTTTCTAATTAAATGAAATCGCACCCAGAAGGCGCAAAGGAAGAACTGCAATTATGGTATTACTGGATTATACATACGTACGTAAGGTGTCAAAGTGTGTACAGAAATAAAGAATAGCCACAGTTTTAAGACACGACGATGTTCGAGAAAATAAGGCGTGCTAATACTGTTACACCACGTATACAATGGTGGGGGCAAGCTCCCAAGACACCAGTCAACTTATGTATGGCGCTGGAACCAGACTAGCTCTGAAATACTCCATCGCCTATCTTCAGATTCACATGTCTGGAATATTTCAGTTTGACGGAAAAGCGAACTTATGGTTCGCTTTTCAGACTATCTGAAATATTTCAGCGGATTGAATGCAAAATTATCATAAACATTCATTTTCTTAGATAGATAGATAGCTAATTTTATTTAACGGTATAGTTTACAGGCAATTACATATTTAACTATAAAATACATATAGGCAATTAGAAAATGATATTCAGTCTATACCGTTGAGAGATGACATAGCCAGGTTTGCTGTCTACTTGTCACGCCAGTGATACATTTAACTCCAACACTGACTACATGCTCTGCGTATTAGGCTTTGAGAGAAAGATCTACTAGTATGGGTGCTTGTGAGTAGATACTAGATCTGCAACTTTGACTCGGCTACGCACCCCATTAATCTATTGCTTTAGATGGACGAGTTTCCAGGTTAAAAAAATGTGGCTAATCGCGACCCCTCCATGCTAATCTGATATTATTATGGTTAGCAAACTGGGCGGAGGTTAAATTTATAAAAAAATATAGCACGGTTCAAGTACTGTTCATCAGTCAAGAAAAACATTATTGAAACAATATTATACATAATAAGTCCTCGATATGTCGACAGCTTGGGACACTTAAGTTATTATGTTATCAATGTGGCGACCCCTACTGTGGAGTGTAACAGTCACGACAGTATGGGTTGTCACCCTGAAAGCTTTCTTGATATAAGGACAGAAGTTTTTTCTTAACTTCTCTTTAAATTCTTTTCTATTTTCTATGTTTGGCACTTCAGGGTCCAGTTCTTTCGAGATTTTCGGAAAGGCATATGAGGGCAGCCTAATACATACCAGTCCTGAGTACCTTGTACTCATATGTGATTGAGAGATTGGGGAAGTAAAATAATGTTCGAAAGATTCTGGAAGTTTTCCATTTTTCCAATCAAACATAAATAGACAGGCCTGTAGTTAGTACAAATCGGTGACCTTCAATATTTTATCTTTCATGAACAATGGGTCTGCATGGGAATTATACTTTTTGTTTCTTTTTTTAGGAATGTTTCTGTATTTTAGTAATTTATTGTTTCCTCTTGAGTTTCCCATATCTGAATACCGTACACAAATTGACAGTGGACCAAAGAGTAATAGAGCATCTTCATGACATGCTGTGGTAGTAGTTGTTTGCTCTGTTCAAAGTATAATTCGCCCATCCAATCTTAGAACAAATTTTTGATATATGAGTTTGATAAGATAAGTGTTCATCAATATGAATACCTAAACAAATTAGAGATTTATCTTCTTCATTTGAGCCCACCCTTTTCAATTTTTCACCATTCATGAAAATTTCAGGGTGAATGCAACAATTAGCTTGACGGTTTGGATTAATAATAATGTATTTTGTTTTGTTGGCGTTCAGGGCGAGTTGATTTGCCGTGCGCCACTCATATAGATTATTGAGTTCATGATTAAAATGAGTATCTATGTGATTGGTATTAGGGACTGAGTCATGAGCAGTTATGCCATCCGCAAATGACAAGAGATTGAGAGTTGGAAAACAACTGATGTCATTTATATATAACAGGAATAAGGCTAGACCAAGTACTGAGCCCTGTGGGACCCCACATGTTAATTCGATAAGTTCCGACTTTTGTTCGCCATATTGAACATATTGCGATCTATTCGAAAGATAGCTTTTAAACAAAATATTACTGATGCCTCTGAATCCATACTTTTCCATTTTTGTTATCAATATGTTGTGGTTTATTGTGTCGAATGCCTTAGAGAGGTCCAGAAATGATGCTAGTGTGTTGTTTTAATTTCCTTGTTATTTTCAGAACCTATAATTTTCAGTAGTTGCGTTAGTAAATGTATGGTAGAATGCTTTTTACAAAATCCGTATTGATGGTGATATAATATATGCGACGTTTGGAGGTATTTCATGATTCTGTTGCACATGAGTTTTTCTCATACTTAAGAAAAGGCTGATAAAATACTTATCGGTCTATAATTATTAAATACTTACTCGTCTCCACTTTTAAAAATCGAAATAACTCTTGCTATCTTCATCCTATCGGGGACAATACCGCGGATAAAGGACATATTAATGATGTGGGCCATAGGAGGAGCTATTATATTAATTGAGTGTTTGAGTAGGTTAGTCATGATGCCATCGCAATCCTCACTATTTTTAGACTTACGAGAATTAATAACAGAAAATACCTCGTACTCAGATGTTGGTGTTATGAAAAAACTGTTTGGTTCATTACTGTCCATGAAGCCCAGAAATTTTTTTCTGGCATACATGCTATTTGTTGACTGGTATGTTTCCCTATGCTCGCGAAAAAGCCGTTGAATTCCTGTGCTATTTCCGCTGGATCATCTACTTCTTTATTATTTTTTATTACGAAGGATTGTGGCAAGATGATTGCATGGCTTGTTCTGAGTAGGGCATCATTAATAATTTGCCATGTTCTGCATAAATTACCTGTATTTTCTGATAGTATGTTAGAGTAGTACATTGCTTTACTTTGTTTTTTAATTTTGTTAAATATTTTACAGTCGTTTTTATATTTTTTAATATTCTGCTCATTTTGGTATCTCAATTTTTTGTTATAATATTTAGATTTATTATTTGATAACGTTAGGAGTCCCTTCGTCATCCAGGGATTTCGTTTTACAAACTTTTTTTCAAACCGAATTTTTTTTTAGAGCTAAAGACCTTCTCGAAAGCGGATTGTTATTTGTCCATAAAAAGGTTGTATGCAACATTCGGACAGGTAGTCTCGAACACTGGAGGAATTTCTCTTTCAGTCAAAATTATTTTAAAGTTAGCTATAGTGTCTGGATTAAATTTACGCTTTGCGATTGTTAGTGGAGTGTCATAAGTTTTCTGGCCTCTTTCAATGCGGAAGGTGGCGAAGTGATCTCAAACGTATGTGATGATTATGCCTGACAGGGATGTTGACAGAATGTTTTTTTGCAAATATGTGATCGATTAATGTAGCGGAGTGCTGCGTTACTCTAGTCGTCATATGTGGTAGAACATCTTGGTTCTTAGTATGGACACCTGATTACAAGAGGTCAATGTTGAAGTCCCCCATTATGTATGATTTTTTGTTCTCGTGATTTACTTTGTCAATTATTTCATTTAATTTGGCCAGAAACTGATCAATGTCTGCTTTAGGTTGCGTGTTGGGTCTATATATTACCCCAAGCAGTTTACTAGACTTGTTGTAGTTGATTTTAACGAACAGGGATTCGATGATACGTAGAATAAAGACTGAGAGATCCCGACGAGCTATATTCTCCCTGATGTACATATCAATGACACCACGTCCATCGTCGCCATCAGGCCTTGTGGTCCTAGTAAGGGGGTAGTAGCCATGTAGTGTGTAGGAACATTTGGGGGGGGGGGGGGGATTTGGAATATTTCTGTCAGGCCTATAACATTAAAATGTTTTTGAAAACCTTGTATTTTGGACAGCAACTCATTTAAGGAATCCCAATGAGCCTTGAAACTTTGGCAATTTAGGTAAAGAATCGAGAACTCTTCTTGCTGGAGATTAAAATTAGGCATTTCGTCGGGTAGATAATATTTACAATGGTTTGTGAGAACATCTGAGGGCAAATTATTGTTAGATGGTGTCTCACGCGCCCTATCATTATTATTTATTTATTTATTTATTGGTCTTTCAGGTCACATATTTTTGCACAGTGGCTAATCATGACCACGACAGTTTTACGGGTGGAGGAAGCCGGAGTACCCGGGGAGAACCACCGAGCAGTGGCGAGCAACTGTCAGCTTCCCAACATACTAACTCCACACAAGCAGGGTTAGCATTAGTTGAAGACAGGTGCACCATCGACACGCAGTACGCCTTAGTACACAACGTCACCGTGCCCCCACGTGGGCAATGGGGGTGAAGTGTCTTGCCCAATGACACAACGCGGTTGCCTCAGACAACCCTATCATTTAAGACTGATTTTAAATCACAGTTCAGATTAATCTGGATCTCGTCCAAAGAAATATTATCTGAATGCATTACAATGAGCGGGCTCGCCAAGTCGAAGTTGCACATCCGGTGGAAAATGCATCTGCAGATAATTGAATACAGACGTATATATAATTGTATATTATTCACGCAGAGTCATGAGTTGAGTAGTGTAGGAATCGTTAAATGTCCAGAACAAAAGAAATACAAAAAACATAAACAGGAACATATATAAAAAATTCATGTTATTAATTATCTAATATAAGACTTTGAAGGAGCATAGTTTAGTAAAGGTATTGAGATATCTGTCTAGTAAAGAGGTCAACTAGATGAACAGATGAATGGAAGTTCTATGATTTCTTATGAAACCCATTCAATCACTCGCCCATTCACCCACTCATCCACAACTGTCAATCCATCCATACATCCATCAACAGAATGGGTGACTGAGTGAATCAATTAAAAAATAAATATGAGTGATTTTTTTACGGTTTTTCCTTCGAATCGGCGAAGTAAATGTGCTTGAATCGAGGTGTGATTTGACCGACACTTTGAAGACATTTTGAATAGCATTATCCATCTTTGTTTACTAAATAATTATGAATGAAAACTCACCACAACCGTAGATTTGTGATTATGCCGCATAGGCACACTTAGTTTATTAATATCTCGATGTCTTCGAGGTGAAGTGAATACTCTTCGATTTGAATATCTTTCACTGGAGGACAAAAGAATATCTATATTTTCATTCGTTTTTCTTCACCTAAAACAAATCATATTCTCACTCCCACTCGCCGAAAATGATATTCCACTCCCAGCATAGTATTCCACTCTCAGCGATGATGGACTATTTTTTTTATTCTGTACAAATCGGTTGAGTTGAATCAATTGTAAAGGGTTGTTTTGGGAAAACATATAAGGAGAAAATAAAATGAATACAAATGTTTACTGCTCGGATTCGAGTACGATTTTATCCTCTCGAGGGCCGCGCGTATTATTTCACTCAGCTAATGCCTCATGAAATAATCATCCACGCACCCCACTCGAGGATAAAAATCGTACTAGAATCCGAGCAGTGAACTATTTGTCTTTGTCTTTGTGAGTAAACGGATATCGCCTTTCTTCAACTACAGTCTGCGCACGACCTACACGAAAGGTGGATAATATATTCCATGGACATTCCTCTACTTGTGAGATAAAATTTATAGCCTCTAATCCTCGTACGCTTCAGCATGTACCCGTCTGAGAGAGAGAGATGGAGAGGAACAGAGACAGGGAGAGAGACAGGGATAGAGGGGAGAGAGAGAGAGGGGGAGAGAGAAAGAGAGGGAAAGGGAGGGAGATAGAGGGAGAGAGAGGAAGAAGGTGGAGGAAGAGGGAGAGAGAGGAGAGGGAGAGAGAGGGGGTAAAGAGAGAGGGGAGGGAGGGAGAGAGAGAGAGGTAGAGGGGTGAGGGAGAGGGGGAAATGGAGAGGGAAGGGAGTGGGAGATGGAGGGAGGGAGGGAGAGAGGGAGGGGAATCTAGCTATTTTATAGTGTATTGGTCAAAAATGCTATTTTTTAATATTGCATAAAGTTATATGTGCTCTTTTTTTTACTGTTAACCGTGTTTGTGTTAAGATTTTCAACCTATCTGCAACCTTTGATTATACGTACTATATTATTATCATCTGGTGAATCTGTCTTGAAAAAAGGTCCAGTTTCGCAACAAATCACACAGGCAATAAAACCATATCATGTGACCCCTCGTTCGAACAAGCTCGTTCCAACGAGGGGTTACATGATATGGTTTTGTTGAAATTTTTTTAAAAATAATATTTTTTCAACTGATGAGTTTGCATATTACGGGGGCGGATGCAGCCGATTCGTTTGGTAAAGGGTTAAAAATACATAAAATATCCCAGGCAATCCTAGATTCAACGGTTAGAGTGTATCTATAAAGCGGATCTAACTTGCCAAACTTGTTTCAAACTTAGATGTTCTTCATCAGCAGAACAGAGTCAATGGTCACTGTTGCTCATCCCTTTGATACTCTTCCCGTGGCTTCATGTTCGATTGTTATGTACTCACCTGCTGTCGTGTGTTGGACGGTACCCAGATGGAATGTGTGGAAAAATCGCAACTCATTAAAAACTCAGTTCTGTCTACATAGGAACTGTGATAACATCACTGAGATTCCGTCACGAGTAACAAATTGGCGATAGGAGTATGCAATTCTGATATAATTAGATTGTTTATCGGGCCAGTATCCTTCAATAATTAAAAAAATATGATCACCTGAAGTGCACAGATTGTTTGTTTTTCTAAAAACAATTTTTTAAATCAAAGTTATGGAACAATGTGGTACCCTTTTCACTCAGAAAATAAGCTGTTATCTTACAGCATGGTCAACACGAAACCATTGGTTGTCTGTTTGATGAAGTTTTGTCTAACTGCCTATAAAACATTGTCTCAAGATGGCTGCCTATTGGAATATTGAATTCTCTGAACAAGATCAAAAATGCACGATTCAGTTGCATTCCAACAATCTAAGTTCCTCTAAAACACAATTGTGTCCTTCACCTTCGCTTGAGGCCAACCACAGCACCTTAGTCATAAATTACTGTAGCTAGCGCGTCCCATACTTTCATGCTTGAAGGTGAACCAGTGGCGTAGATAAAGGGGTGGGGTGGGGTGGGGGCGGGGCCGGGGCCGGGGGGGGGGTGGGGGTGGGGGGGGGGTGGGGCGGAGGCCCCCACCAGAAGTTTTGTCGGAAATTTTTTGGGACCATTTTTAGACGAATTTATGCCTAATAACATTAAAATGCTGGCTTTGGGGATAAAAACATGCCATTTTGGGTAAATTTTGGGTAAAAAAGACCAATTTTCAGTACATTTGCAGTAAACAACAGATTCTTTCTGTTTGTTTGAGTTTTTGTTGTTGTTACACTGTCGGAAAATTTTCGGTCTGTCAGAAAATTTTGGGCTTCCCCCTCCGCCAGCGAAAAGCTATCTACGCCACTGAGGTGAACCAAAAAAAAGCTAGATTCCAGTCATCATTTTTTAATGGCGTGCAATGGTCTGGTGGTTTAGGTGTTAGACTGCTGATTACCAGGCGATGTTGCTGAGTGTTCGATTCCCGACAGGGGATCAGAAACGAACATTCTAAATTCCTCTAAAACATGATTGTGTCCTTTGAAAAACACACACATGCCTGTGCCAGTCTTCATCTAAGGCCAACCACAGCATTTTCGTCGTACTGTTGCCAGCGCGTTCCACACTTTCATGCTGCCGCCGAAAAGGAGGTGAACCAAGTAATCATGAGAACTTCATCTAAAAACTAGATTCCAACCATCGATTTTTGACGGCGTGCAATGGTTTGGTGGTTTAGGTGTTAGACTCCTGATTGCCAGGCGATGTTGCTGAGTGTTCGATTCCCGGTAGAGGATCAGGAACCAACCATTCTAAGTTCCTCCAAAACATGATTGTGTCCTTCGAAAAACCAAGTAACAGCGACAGCAATGCTAAGGAATATTATTACCACTTTACGAGCGTGCTCAGGTATATTCACGGAGTTTAGCGGGGCTGTAAAACTCAGTAATTCATGACGTCATGCAACTCGAAGCGAGCGGCTGGTGTTAATGAATACAAAATCATTAACAGCCCGCCACCCACTTCCGGTCATGGTAATAATAGTGCTGACATGATTTAGTCGGGCGTTCCGGTTTATTAACTGTCATTGAGGACCAAATAACAGCCCTCCGGCTTACTAATGGCACTCGACTTCGTCTCGGGCCGGTAATAAACCCTCGGGCTGTTATTCATTCCTCCCAGGCCGTTAATAAACCGTCACGTCCTCCCAACCCATGTTATTGTTATACTATATTCACTAGTCCCTCATTATGTCTGTGCCAGGTATGAGGATAAGCAAGTGGAGATGAATTACTGAAATAATGAATGATGCATCACAATAACATCAAATGTCATTGGTGGACCACCCCTGTAGTGTTACCGAGATGCCGTTATTGAACTGAATGAGTCTTTTCAAATGGCTGTAGGCCTCACCATCAGGCTTCATATTTTATTATAGGGTCATATATCATTGCCGTTCTCCATCGAAATGATCATTGCCCACCGCCTTAGCGCATGAACTTACGATAATAATAACCCTTTGGCCGACCACTGATTTGTCACTGTGCTCAAAAATTGGGGTGCCCTGACTAATACCTTTACCCAAATCAAAGGTTCCTCTTACAGAATTAATTTCAGGACTTCTCTAAGGCCCGATATAAATAACATGCAACGATGATAAATTCCCAGGAGCGAACTACTGAACCTTCTAGTTTAGTTGTAAAGACAGGTTACTGTTCTGCATGTTGTTTTCAAAATATTCAACAAAATCATATCGACGATAAACACGGTAGTCTTATCATTTTCGAATCCAGATCATGCCTGTTATAAACGAGGCTCGCGTGAGGGTACTAACGTGCGCAATTTTTCGCTTGACAATTTTGGTCGATCTCAGTGGTGGACCACAGAAGAACATAGCACATTCTGAGTTACACTTGGTTTGGGGCAGATACAGGTTGTAACACAGTCAGATCTCGTCATGTAAATGAAGATTTTGACGCTCCATTGTTTACACTTAACACAAATACGTGTATAGGAGTACTTCTGTTCATCCGCAACACCTTACTGAACATGCTGATTTAGACCCATAGGAAGCAGGTGCCACCACGTGAAACCAAAATGGAGACGGAAACAGGTTGCCTCAAACACGCACTTCACATGCCCACTTACACACATATCAGGGTGGTATTGACGTCAGAGGATTATCGCTCGTGCACACTACAAACGAGAATCCACATCATATCCATCATGGACAACGCTATACGATATCTGCGCCAAGGAAATTAGTTTAAATGATCCCTACTCTACCACTTCAAATGGTCCATCAATGTGCATTAGATGTTTGTTTCTAGTTGTTTTATAATCGCATGAACACTGTGAGAGGGAAGTGGTTTTTGTATGTTATAGAAAATGCGCTGTCACGAGAGTCCGGGCGGTGGGGATTCTTTAGTCAATATAACAATAGTATTCATTTCAGTTTAGTATATGTTTCTTGGTTAATTGTTGTTTTATTATCTTTCCATATTAGAAAATGCACCTCGGTGCGAAAGGGAACGAATTCTAAATGAACGTCAGATACTTCAAGATATTCCCACACATCAAAATCTTGTGAAATATTTAGGATGCTGCATAAAACCAGGTAAAATGCCTTTTTCTATAATATCATATCTCTCGCTCTAAATTTGGGACGAATACCTTTTGCATATCAAAAAAAAGAAGAAAAGAAATTGATGTCTACGGGGTTGTGTCACAGCTCTACTAGATAGACTGCAAATTAATTGCTTCTCCTGCTCTTCCTCATACCTTTAAACAGTTTCCTAAAGCTGTTTCTATGCTCTCAGCCCCCTCCCCCATATTTTAGACCCAGGATAGATTTAGAGTCATGCAACAATTAATAGTATAGTCATAGTGTTCCATTAGTGAAATTATTTCAATCACAAACTTACATTTACAATCATAAATGCCCCAATAGCTTCATTTTGAAGAATTGTGTCACTGATTCTGCATAATTTTAGCTTCCATAGAGTCCACATTTTCATATAATGTGCGATATAGCAGTTACCAATTTTTATGAGCAGAAAGCTTGAATAATACTGTGCACTGCACGGGGATAGTCACACTTTCTGGTTATAAAAAAACATTATTAACTGAGTAAGTAACCCTGTGCACTGTACAGTCTTACAACAGCTCTGAATGGAAACAACATCTACAAACTCTGGGGAATGGATTGTATAAATAAGTATTTTTCATGCTTCCTTACAACCGTGTAATTTAATGTATAGGAGTACTTCTGTTCATCCGCAACACCTTACTGAACACGCTGATTTAGACCCATAGGAAGCTGTTATTTATTTGACTGACTCTGCTTAGATCGGCAAAGTATGGCCGCTCCTCCCGTTACTATGAAAACCGACATGAAAACAATTTTTGAAAAACTTACAGGTCACTTCTAGCACTATGCGAAGCTTCAAAAATTCTCCCGACGATTCGAGTAGAGTCGCCTCGATTCGGAAATTTTCGAATTGTTGAATCTTTTCTATTGATTTGCTCAAATATCTATCGTTTGAGGTGCGTTGTGAATCGTTTTGAGATTCGATTCAGTATGAAATCCTCTGACGGTTTCGACTGGGTATTCGATTCGATCCGAAATTTGAGATTCACAGGTCCCAAGTCACTTTCAGGATAAGACACCAGAGAGAATGTTGTTAAAGAAAGACAAGCAATTAAACTGAGTCCAAGGTTATAAAATTGAATAAGGGCTTCCAAATCACAGAATATAATTTTTCGCGTCATGACAAATTATTATCTGTGAATTTGGTTTCAGTTATAGACATTAGCCTCAGGCTTGAAGCTAGGATCTCAAAATTTTTCGGCTCTTTGGTGCGATAGTTCCAATTTTCGGACTGTGTTGTAGGGTCGTTGACTGTCGGTACAAACCTAACCCAATATACATTTTTAAAAACAATAATAAACGCAAGATTGTTATTATTATTATTATTTTCAAGATAATTTTATTATTTTCATTTCTTTTGAAGGCAGTAATTCATTAAAAAATAATAATACACGAATTTTGTTCGTGTACATAACTTCTCATTTGTCATATATTTATCATGAGCCCTTACATAAAAATAATATTTGATACATAAAGATTTTTTTGCATGATGAAAATGTGGTTTCGGCAAATTGTCAACATTTTATTTTTTTCAAATTATCAACTTTCATAGAAAATATTGACATTCGAGCGATCAAAATTTTCCGCCGGCAACAAAAAGTTCCAACAAACAGGGCTAAGATGTGAGGTCGAACCGTCACCTTCGCCCACAAGCTTCAGGCCTGATTGGCTTCAGTGATTTCAATATATGTGCTTGCAGTACATCTTTTTACAAGAATGCGACTGTGGGTACGTGGCGAAACCTTGGATTGCTAGTTTCCAAGGTTTAACTGTAACAACTTTTTCTGTCTTGACCCACAAAGGGGTATCACTCCCTTAATTTGGAAAAAAAGTAAAATTGACGTATACAAAGCACAATCTTACTGACTCTGAACTAATGATTGAAAATTGAGAGTAAATGGACAATGTTGTGAGGAAAAAAAAACATAGAAGAAAACAAGGTCGGAAAGCGGTCTGTACGAAGCAGCCAGACAGAATAAATATGTTTCTTGATGACTCTGAAACACTAATCTATTACTTACATAAAAAAGAGAATGGAAATGAAAAACGATTACATTATGCAATAAATATGTTAGGTAGTAATATTTGAAGGCCTACACAGTGTCTAGGAAATATTTTCGGACTTGAAACATTTATAAATGCCATGTAAAATTGATTACTAGGGTCAAAGGTTGTTTGTAAATAATGTGTTGTGAATTTCAATCAGTGTGCGTGTTTGATTTTAATCAATTTGGAACAAATTCTTCTAATCATCAGTGTATGGTACCAAATTGAAATTTACTTCACTGAAACCATGCACCGCAAGGTCATTGGGTATATGTGGGAAGAAAGGGCCAGAGTTATTTAGGGCGACATTTGGGTATTTATGATAATATCTTCCACACCTGGTCAGTGGATGAATTGGAAGTCAAGATTCGTTACTTGGGGGACGACCAATCAACATTTTCAACGTGCAGCCGTTGGGCTGCACGTTGAAAATCTTGATCAGGCTAACACACAAATGCACCAAGCAACTATCTACTTCATGAGTTGAGACCGGAAAATCGGCGTTTCGTGTCCAGTAAAGATTGAATCATGTAGTCCTTATTGTTGCAAGGAATTAAAGCATTTCCATCAGCTCTTTACCTAAAGCGTTTAGAAGTCGACACATTAATATAGTTTCTTCAAATAACAAAAAATTTCATTTTTGGCTAAAAAGATAGCCGCTGACCCATCAAAGAGCTCCTTTTAATTAAGAGATATGTGGCCCACAAAGTAGATCTTCTGTTTCTCGGGCCATATTTTGTAAAATTGCGTGTGGGCGGGCGGTTTTTATTTTACTTTTTTTTGTAATTATTTCTTTGCCATCAAATGTTCATGTTCTTGGTTTGTTTTATGTTTTAGGCCTCATAATGTACAGAATAACATGGGCTAAAGCATTGCAATGCCTTGTTGCCCTCAAAGGATAAATGTATCATTTCTTTTAACTTGGGTAATATATCAGACGTAAACCATTTAATTATTATTTTTTTAATTTTGTATTAGTTATAAATAGAGGGGATGTGGCAACCAAAAGGACCACGTGGGAGGCGTGATTTTTTATGGACTAAAACAGGAATACACAATAACTGGTAATAAGGCTGACAAAAGTCCTGTTTATTTATAATATTATAAATATTTATTCACCAGCTCATTTATATGTTTTAAAAAATAAAAATATGGTTAATTGGATATTTTGAAGTAAATTATTACTCAAAAATTCTAATGAATATAAAAATAAATATATACCATGTAGGGATTATTTATGGTGTTATTTTTAGGAACGGCTGTAATGCGTTTTATTTTGGTGTCAGCTTAATTAAAAATGGATCAAATTTTAAGAAAACGCTTTGCAATTCACATGGAATTTTAGACAAGAGAACAAAAGTTCTATAAGGTGTTGTTTTGAAAGCTATATTAGCTGTAGGGTTAACAGAACGGAAGGATTTGGAAATAAATCCATTATTCTTGTCTTCAGAGTGTATGGAAATTTGCACTGGTCTGGGGACTGATTGCCTGCACCTAACGATGTATGACTCCCCAGACCGGTGAAAATTCCAATACACCCCGGAAGACACAAGGCTAACTAATATTATCCTTGTTACTTGCTACTATTTTTATGAAAGGTTATAACGTTTTCTTCTAGATCCACCTATAATTATAATGGAGTATATAGATGGCGCCAATTTACAGACTCATCTTCAGAAAATACAATACGAGAATTCCAGCACAGTAGCAAATTCAGAAAAAGATCTATTGAGTTATGCAATTGATGTCTCCAGAGGAATGCAGCACATCAGTTCACAAAAGGTAAGAAATGTTGCAAAGCTGGTAACTGGTTTAAGAAATGCTGTGATGCTTTAACTGACCTGGGGAAACGAGACATTCATATAAAGAAAGCTGAATTCACCCAATTCAACAGTTTTTACTTTGTCAACTGATCGTTTTCCAAGGATTGATTGGTGGATTGCATTTTTCTGCATATCGTCATCCATTGCACAAATTACACTAACAAAAAATTAGACAGCTGCATACCTGAACCCTTTATTCGCCGTAAAACGTCCTAGTAGCCGTGTATTAACATCAATTCCATTCAACTATTTCTCAAGAAACATTATTACTGCACGACTACTATGTGAACACGATTATGTTTCATTGGGGATGACAGGAAGACAGTCAATCTGACTGCGTCATATCCTCATAATATACTATGTGTTTCTGTTGCAATCCACATGTGCATATATTTTGAATACGTATTCTGCGAAATGAAGAATCTGACAAAAATACCACACACAAAACACTGAAAAGACAATCTTAATAACAATTTGGCTATATGAAGGTCATGTGGCTGTGTGCATTAATGTATTTTGTAGAATTATGATTTTTGTTTCAACCCTTTTCTAGAAGACCACACTGGAAACGATTTTTTGAACTGCTAAAAATAAGACTGATTACACCCCATTTTAACATCCTTGGATAGATCATTCCATGAGCTATGTTTTTGTGACAAAATTGAAAAACATAAAATTTAAATGGAGAATTTTGTGAATAGCAATGACGGGTCGGGCTGTTAGGTTCGGTAAAGTTCCAGGAGGATGCGAGGTTGTTCAATTGTTGAACTATTGGACTGGTAGTCGAAAGGTCGTACATTCAATCCTAACACGCGCCATCTGTGTTGTGTTTTGAACAAAACATTTAATCTGAATTGCCAAAGTAGGAGCAAGGTAACATTGTGAGCTACGACGTGCTGCTCGTGGATGGTACACATACATTCAAGCGATTCTAACCCTTCCTGTACATGCCTCCGGTTAGTAAGTGGGGAGTCTGATAGTTACTCGGTGGTTCTGTTCAGATACTCAGTCTCTCTCCATCCGTAAGACTGTCTGAGTGACAGTCCGACACAATGTAACTCTGGCTGTTGAAAGTGTCATAATACTCAATGAATAGATAAATACGTTTACCGGACTCAAACACAGCGATTTGATACTCGGCAACCTCCGGTGCATATGAATCCTTCTACTAATACAGTGGAAACTTCAGGGCTAAAGAATCTCCGTTTTTGATGAACCGCAACTTTACTGTTTGTTTCATGAATTTCTTGCTGATACTGAGAAGGTAGTCAACAACTTATTTCTTTGTTTATTGTAGTATAACGAAACTTTAAACAGCCAGTGTCACATTGTGTTGGACAGTTTTATGAGCGTACGTGCAGTATGCTTCAAATCATGATGCTACCTTGGCTCTCATGTAAGCAATCGGGATTAAACGCCTCGCATTCACCCTAAGGTATTTGTGATGCAGCACCTGTTAGAGCTTGATCACACCAAATATCAGTATGCTGAAGTGTTGAGTAAGTGTTCAATAGGAAATTATGAACTCTTAAATCCCCATACAAACACAAACTGAACCTTTCATATTGCTCTGAAAAAGATGTTCCAAGTGTATTCATCCTCTTGAACTCTACCCGTTGGATGCATTTCTTTTGACAATGTCTCTACATTATTGTTAGCTGCCTGTACAGGCAGCCAGCAATGATGTAGAAACACTGTTAAGTCATCTGCAGTCGTGAACATGTATATATGGTAGTTATTAGTCTGAGGACCCAAGGGTTAAATGAATATATTGTCTTGGATTTAGTTTATTAAACCTCTTAAACAGTTTGATGGTGCCTTATTATTATAGGAGGTTTGAGGGAGATATCCCAGGACATGCAAATATCGCAATTTCCATGCGTACCTGCACAAAATGAATACAATTATTTAGCAAACCGATTCAATTTCTCTATGGACCCTTAAATGTGGTCTGTAAATCACTGACGGCTTTACAACAACTCAGTGGGGAATTTGGTTTGCTAATGCAGCAGGCAGACAGGTTTTTTTTGGTATATTTTTCCCCCAAAAATTTAACAAATCCATATCATTACTGATAATTGATTTGATTTTTATCGGTTGGAAAAAATTTTTTTTTTTAAATTCATCAAGACTCCTCATTGGAACAGGCTTGTTCTAATGAGGGGTCTGGTAGAACTTTTTTACAAAGTAATTTCTTCAACTGCCCAATTTGGAAATTATGCAGGCGAATGTGTTGGTTGAATGGTTAAACAGCATGCGCCACAAACAATCTATGATACTCCTATATTTTGTTAATAAATAAATATTTGTTTTGTTACAATTTATTGGAGAGAGTCATATGTATTCTCTCAGAAATGGCAACAAAACAGCTTTTGAAGCCAATGTTATAGATGTAAGTACCACAAATAACCTACCACTCTTCAAGTTAACAATTTATTCCGTCAGCTGACATGGATGTAGTATGAGGATAGTTGACTTTTGATATAAAATAATTTAATAGAAAATTGTTTTATAGTATATCATTTTGCCATGGGATCGCTCGAATTGGAGCAGTGCTTGAATCATGTGGTACACAAGTTCTGGTTTACTGGTGTAATATACCGGTAATCAATTATTCTGAAGGTGCACAGGGAAGGTTTGGGGCAAGCCCCTTTGGACCCATTTTTGAAGTAGTTATTTTGAAGTTTTCCCACAGAGCCCGACCATGACAGGAAACAGTAGAGGAGAAAAAGGCTGAGAGAGGAGGATTTGCTGATCATCTTGGTGTTCTTAGTTGAGTTGATATCTTCCCTCTGGTGAGGACCAGTGTGAGAGGGGGGGGGGAGGGTCTTCTCGACAAAGGTGCTACCTCTCCCCGAGGGTGATGTGCTGGTGTTTTCAGGCAAGTATATTCTGCCACTAGTTAAGTATTTATTCTGAGGCCTTCATTGGCAAGCCTCTGGCAATTATCGACAATTTTCAGAGAGGTTGAGCTGGCTTCTGCATGCAGGCTTCTTTCACAGGAGTGAAGCGAGACTAGAATACAATCAATAGACCCTTTCGGGGACCACCCAAAGTAAAGACCCAAACTTCCCTGGTTTGGGACAGGTCTGTATATTAACCGATTTGGCCAGGGTCTGGGGGCACATTAGTAGCATTAAAAGGGCAAGAAGAGGGAAGCAAGACCAACGCTTGCCTCCCCAGAGGTGGATGACCATCTCTGGGGATGGAGTGAGGGATGATCAGAATCCCTAGCAGTTACTAGGTATCCATAGTGGTTATAATAGTTTCATAATGGTTATTGGGGAAAAGAGAGAGAGAGAGAAAAAAGGAAAAAATACAAACCCCAAGAAACAAAAATGTGAAAAATATGTTTGTAAGCCCAGCTGTGGCGTGTGGGGAAGGCATTCTAGTCACTGGTCATAGCCGTGGCTTATGCCTTATCTCTGCCTTATCTGGGGTCACTGTCGGGATCGCAATGGGCCCTTGCTGATGAGAGGAGAGCAGCCTACGATCCTTATATGACACACCTGAGGGTGTTTATTGCTTCCGCACATCTGCATTGCCTGAGATATTTTTTGTATTTATTTAATAGAGGATTGTTTTGTTTTTTGCTTATTTAATAGTTGACGGACGAGATGCGGGTGAGCAACCTATGTGACGAAATGCACCCCTAGCCCTGTGAAGACCCCTTTGCTTAATGAGCTTGTAGCTCTTATAAAACGCTCACACTGTGGGTAGAGCCACAGAGTGTTAGCAGCCATAAGCACTTGCATTACACCAGAATCCCTTTAAGAGAGCAGTAGACAATTATTCTCACAGTTAGGTTGTTGGTAAAATAATACTATCTTTATCTGAAAGGCCAGATGTGGAAGTAATAATTGTTCCCCACGAGGCTGAAAGATTAGAAAGGTAAAAACATTTCCAAAAGCCATTGTTTAAGAATAGGTATAACTTATTATCTCATTACTCTAGAGAAGTGTTGGAGATTAAAGTCATAAAACAATTCTAATCTGTTTCATATAGGCTTGTGACATTAATGAAATTAAACATATAAAACATATCTAAAACCAATTATAATAAATGGCACTCCAATTACCAGAAGTATAGGTATGTAACATTAAAGTTAATAAGGATATAAAACATATCTAAAACCAATTATAATGAATGGCACTCTCATTAAAGATAAAATATATTGGAGTCAAGCACTTAACGAGGAAATCAATCTCTGGTTAAAAGAGTGAAATATTTGATACTTTTCTGCCAAGTGATATTATACACCCAATACTTGGTATGAAAGTACATGAAAGTTTAACTCTCTGAAATTTAAGAAGAACGTCAACAAAGATGGCGTCGGAATTCCCAAGGAAAGTTTTCCTGATTTTAGCAGGAATAAATCACCTGATTAATAGTATATATCCACCAGCTGGCCATTTTGTCGGCAGTCTCCCCTGAAAACTCAAACTGTTCACATCTAGAAACTGGCAGTGGGCTATTATTTCCAGGACGGACTTACGAAAAATATTTTCTTACATAGAATTTATTCTGTTGATTCTTGAGTTGATGTCATCTTCCAGAGGGACTCCAGTGTAGGACACTGTATTTATATTGAGAGTAGATGTAATAAAAGAGTGTAAGGTTAGCTTATGCATCTCACTGTATAGACAGTCTTGTGTTGATTGTTTTACCCATGCACCACCAAATCAGACTCCAAGGAACTTGGACAATTTTCCAGTTTTTACCCAAATACAGTAGAAAGTGAAGTGTGGTGGAATTTTGATGATCTAGACTGATCGAGACCAAAAATCAAACACAACATGGTGGGCTTCGCCACATTAACCCTTTCTCTTTAGTGCCATGACCACAGGATCTTGGACTTTGATAAAATTTGTGTGTGTAATGTAAATCTTCCAATTCAGAGGAAGAATACCTGCCAGTTTGGGACACTACTCAAATGTAAGACCAGGAAGCTGAACGTATACTGGTTGCAATGGAGCTATGCTGAAATTTAAGTGTGAAATTTGACATTTCCATGCAACTTTTCTATGACCAAGTGAAGAAAAACTCAGTTGAAACTTTTAAAAGTGACTATCAACACTTAGCTCAACAAATAGAAACTGTATTTTCAAGGGAAGTAACAGAAAGTATTCCCTTCACGATTCTGTAAGATGGAGTGAATGTCGGAAGTGTCGGCAACACCAGTGGTTAAAGAACAAACTTTTCATTTGCAAGCCAAATTAGACAGAGCACACAGAGCCTTGTTATTGACATTTCTAACATTTAGAGACACATCAATAGAGAACTGTGACTCAAGGACAGAAACAGAATGATATTGACTTTGAATGCCTACTGGAAAGAACTCGTCAGGTGTTTTCATAAACAAGGTAGGTGCAGGTTTGGTACATTTTTATTTGTTGCCAGCAGAACTGTACTGTCAAGTGTAATAATAGTGCTTTGATCAACACAAATCATGTCATTTTAAATTTTGAAGCTCGAATAAATTGCTAGTTAAATTAATTAAATTAACCCTATAAAAATGTCAGTGCCAAGTTCAGAAATGGAACATGAAATACCGCAATGTGCAGAAGGACTGGCCCAACATTGACTAGAACAAGCCAAAATAGAGTTCTAAATGTGATTGATTACTGGGGAACAACAATTAGAAAAGGCTACAGAGCGTGGTGACTTAGCAGAATCTGCACTTTTTCATGAAAAGAGTGCCCACCAGCAAACTGATCAAGCATTATAGGCGATAATAGCGAAGAAATGGGGAGACCATATAGTAGAACTAAATAAACAAAAAACTATTTTGGACACCCAACATCAACTGGACATGGATACAGTGACTAGTGACCAGCAGGTTGAGGAATGAGTTCAAAATGGGTAATATTGGACCCCAAACTCCTAAAGTAACTGATGGGGGAAATGGTGCTGTGGCTCAAACCATCATCGATTTGCATGAATCTCTAAAGGAAGGCAACAAACATAATGCGACAACAGCTGCCACAACTCGATCTCAAAATCTTGCCTCCCAAATTAAACACTTTGACGACAATCCTTGCAACTTCCACGAGTGGATAAAATCAATAGAGCTTTATTGTGATACAAACAGAATACCTATAAACAAAAAGATCCAAAGCTGAAATTGGCTGACTTATATAAGGAACCATGCCTGCGTTATTCCGAAGTGATGGATACCGTGATCGCTGGAAAGTTTCTCCGCTATATGAAACAGGAGAAAAACAAATCTGTAGTAGTCTATGGGGAACGATTATTAGACCTTGCAAAAGAGGCCTGTGGTGAACAAATTGATGAACCAATAATCCAACAATTAATCACTGACTACTTCTGCGATGGATTATATGATGGGGATATGAAATATAAGCTTATTAGGGCAGCCCCCATAAATTTTGACCAGGCTTTAAGTAAGGCTATGTTTGAGTCCACAGTGTGAATTAAATTCCGAGCCCGTTCACACTGTCTAGGTCAGGGAGTTCGAATGCCCATATGGTGTAAAAATATAACAAGGGAAATGCGGGAACCAAACATATGTGATTGTATTGACAGAGAAGATGGGGATGATAGGAACATTGATCAATGGAAGTGGACACAAATAGGCGATGCTACAGCATAAATATGTTGACCAAAAGTACATATAACCAACCGCATACAGGTAATTTACATCAAAATGTTCCACATCAAAATACTAGGGTTATGCCCACCAGAAATATGAATAATAATCGGTATCTGACAAATAATACAAATAATAGGTTCCAGGGAAGAATGAAGGTTAATCGGCCTATCTGCCATCATTGTGGCCAGCCAGGTCATTTATAGAACGACTGTAGGGTAAATATAATAAAGCAGGTACGAGTGTTAGACATACAGCAACCCAATGAGGGACCTGTTTTTGGTGTGGAAAATTAGGACATTATGCTCGAAACTGCAGGGTTAATTTAAATGAGAAGAACTCTGTCTACACACGGCAGTAGACAGGGTTAAGTTACAACAATCACAAGCTCCCAAAAACTGAGAAACTGAAAACAGGAAAAATACTATTAAACGGATGGGATAAGTGAGGAATTTAAGAGTTAATGAGAATAGGAATAATTTTGTGTTTTACCTAACTAAGAAATATGGGACTCAGGATCACCAGAAGCAAAACAAATATTTTACAAGAATCAAAAATAGTTCTCCAAAGGTGACAGTTAAACATGAGTTAACGAGAACCAAGGATGGTTCTCCTATAAAAATGAACCCTCATACTACAAATAAACCCCACAGCGACAAGGATAGGGTGCTCAGTAATGATAAAACAAAAATAAGTTTGAATAAATGTGGGGAAACTAAAAATAGATCCCCAGTAATAGGCAATGCCAATCAATGCAAAAAGTTTGAAAAATTGAGACATTATTGGAAAGAATGTACGCTAAAACAAAAACCCAGCCCTTTGACAGACAGACAAGTAACTATGAGGAGGACCAGAACAAAACAAAAGATGGAATTAACCCCTATACACCTGGGGAAATATGTAAAAATTGTGGTAGTATAGGGCATTATATAAAATTTTGTAAAGGAACCAAACAATGTGATCATTGCCCAATTGGCGGGCATTTTACTAAGAACTGTAAAAGATTAATAGAAAAACAAGATACTTTCGTCTTCCAGACCAATAATGGATTGAAGGTGGAGGTATACCCAGCCTATATCACTCAATTAAATGCCGATGCCATAGTGAATGCTGCCAATAGTCAGTCATTGCATGGTGGAGGCATTGCCAAGGCAATCACACGTAGCAATGGGCCTGCTCTTATGAAGGAATGCCAACAACACATACAACACCATGGAAATCTGCATGTGAGTGATAATGCCGTAACCATGTGTGGTTAACTACCATGTCTCAAGGTTATCCATGCTGTAGGTCCTCAATGGAGCGATTACACTGATAACAATAAGTGTTTTTATGAGTTGTATAAAATGATAAGGAAAATTTTACAGGTGAGTGAGGAAAGAAAATTCCAGATTGTGACCATGCCTACTATTAATAGTGGCATATATGGGTTACCCAAGAATAAATGTGCAGAAATTTATGGCAAGGCCATTCAAGACCATTCTGCTGCTAATAATAATACAATCTCAAGGAAATACACATAGTGGATTTAAATCCTGAAATGGAAACTCAGAAAATTCAGACAAATACTAAGGTATATGTGTCGGAACATTCCGAAGAACGAAAAATTGAACTAGGAAATAAGAAATTAGGAAGTCAAGGTGGAACAAATAAGAAAACCCCATGTAAACAAAATAGGAAGAAGGGAGGTAATTTGAAATACCCAAGAACAGATAATTTAGTAAACAATGTTAATTACCCAAGAAAAGTACAACACAAGTCTGCCAAGATACAGACAATTAATATAAATATTGGAACTTCTTCTTTAAATAGCATTCAAATACACATTGGTAAGCAAAAGATTCGAGTCCTCCTTGATTCTGGGGCACAAACATCATGTATTAGTACAAAATTCTGGAAAAAATTGCACAATAGGCCAAAATTGAGGGGAGATAAGAATCAACTACCGCAAATTTCTGGGGTTACAGGAAATGACATTTGCCCTTGGGAATCATTGAATTAGAGTTTCATATATAGGGTATTTATCACAGACATAATTTCTTAGTATTGGGTGAATTGAATCCTTGCAAATGAAATTACCACTTATTGGGGAATGAGAAAATTGAGATTGCAAGACCAATATATATATACCTCTGGTTAAAGATTTACATGTTAGTTGTCTTACACGCCTCAAGTAGAACTAGCACTACAAACCACCTGTCTTTGTACAGCTAAGGTTGTCGGTGCAAGGTCAATTTTTCCTTCAAAATGTTTAGAACATTATGGATTAAAGACAGGCTATGTAACTGAGCAACCTGGTTTACTTGTTAGTAACAGCATAGTAGCAAATGAGAATGGAAATATACCAGTGATGATAGTTAAAAGTACTAATAAACATTATACATTAAAACAGAGTTGTATAATAGAGAAACTTGAGCCAGTAAACCAAGGGGAAAAATTACTGGAAGTTAAACAGTTATTGACAGAACAAAGAGTAGGGCCAGATAAGGAGGAAAATAAAATAACTGAATCAGAAATCCAAGTGCCACCAAATAAACAAGACCTGTTAATGAAAGTAATTAATGAAAATCAGGATTTATTTGCCAGAACAGACAAAGAATTAACTCAAACAGATACAATAAAAAATGAAAATTGATACAGGAGATACGATGCCTATTAGAAAAAGGGTTTACGGGGTACCTTTCCTGAAAAGAAAGATTATGGATGATGCATTGAAGGAAATGTTAGATGCTTGTGTAATTTGACACTCTAATAGCGCTTGGAGTTTTCGTTGTTTGCTAGTGGACAAGAAAGACGGTTCGAAGAGATTTGTGTTGACTTTAGGGAATTAAATCAGGTCACCAAGGTCACAAGTTGGCCATTACCTTTGATTGATGATATTTTCACCTTACTGAATGGCTGTCAGTATTTTGCAACTCTTGACATGAAGTCAGGTTATTGGCAAGGCAAAATGGATGAAGAAGATAGACCCAAAACAGCTTTTACATGTCACAAAGGCCTTTATGAATTCAATATAATGGTATATGGACTTGGTAATGCCCCCTAGCACCTATCAGGATCTCATGACTATAGTCCTGGAAGGCCTAGAAGACTTTTCTTTGGCTTACCTCGATGATATTTTAATTTTTAGTTGTGATGTTAAGTCACACATTGAGCATACTAAACAGGTATTCCAACAGTGATGGCAGCATAAATTAAAATTAAAAGTCAAAAAGTGCTCATTTACACATAAATTGGGTGAGACTCAGCAAAAGTGGTCTACCTTTGAAAAGGAGGCATTTGCGATATCTTATGCATTAGATAAATTCAACAATTATCTGCAGGGAGCACAGTTTGTCATTAAGACAGATCATGCCCCTTTGCAATATTTGTTGAAAAGCCAACAGAACAATGTTAAAGTCCAATGATGGGCATTAAAAATAGCCAGTTATAACTGTAAGATCGAATATTTACCTGGTCGACAAAATTCCTGTGCTGACCTACTTTCTAGATTACCTGAAGGGATTGTGAATGCTGACCCAAATTATGAAATTGACAATGTGATCCTAGAAAATATGCCCATGTAAAAATAGATAAACAAGACTCCCCTGTGGAATCCCAGAGTATTAATTACAAAAACCTAAACATGAAAATAGAACAAGAAAAAGACCAAAAGATTGTCGAAATTGTGAAGAAATACTTAAGTAATAACACCCCATCGAATATTAGTAGTAAATATTTGATGATTGAGAGACTGTTATGTTATATCAGTGCAGTGGATAATGAACCACATGTAAGATTGTGTATTCCTGAACACTTGACTGAAGACATATTAAGACAATAGCATGACGACCTGGGACATCTAGGGATTGATAAAGTATACTATAACATCAGTAGGAAGTATTATTGGTGGAATTTGTATAAACAAATTTATCATTACGTCGAAAAATGTCTTACATGTAGAGCAAGAAATACGCGGAAACATAAACTGCCCTTGCAAGAAGCTGACCGACCTCCATATCCATTCACTAAAATTGCTTTGGATATAAGTGGTCCATTCCCAATGACACTATCAATAAATAAATATATAGTTTCATAGATGTATATTCTGGCTGGCCTGAAGCATTTCCTGTCTAAGACAAACGTGCAGAGACCATAGCTAATTTGCTAACTGATCAGATATTCCCAAGATTTGGCTGGCCATTGGAATTACTGACAGACAATGGATCCGAAAATTGTAATGAAGTAATGAAACATCTGACAGAATACTTTAGGGTACATCATGCGACAACTTCCTACTATCACCCACATTCAAATGGGAAATGTGGAAAAATTTCACCAAACCTTGAAAATATACAATTGCCATGTTGGCTCAAAAAGAACTTGAAATTTGGGACCTATTTCTCAATCAGGCTTTGGTGGCCATTAGCTTCAATGGGAGTGAATCATCAGGTTTCTCTCCATTCTACTTAGTGTATGGCCATGATGTAGTTTTACCATTAGATAATATACTCAAGCCCAGAGAAAAATATATGTCTTAAGGACCCCACGAAATAGCCATACAGGAACAACATAAAGCATTTTCACGGCAACAAGCCACACACAAGAAACGTGTAATCAAACAGCAAAGATTATATAATGCCAAAGCAAAAGATATTGACTTTAAGGTTGGTGATTCAGTCATGTACACTGATGGGAAGCCTAAAGGTAAATTAGAAGCTAAATGGGATTATCCGTTTAGGGTTATCGAGAAGACAGGACCTGTGAGTTACAAAATTGAAGACCAATTAACTCGTAGAATAATTAAATGCCATGGGGAATGACTTAGTTTAGCACTCCAGGAGTGGGAGGTACCTGAAATGAACAGCAAAATGTACACAACATTACGTAGCCCCGCCAGCTGAACCTTCTACTGATACTGGTGACAGTAGTGATGGAAGTGAGTATGATAAACCATTAGCACAACTAATCAACTCAAAGAGACAAATAAGGGAACATTCATCTTCTGAAGAAGAGATGGTTCCCATGGAAGAGCTAAGAAAATGTCTGAAACATTCTCAGGAAAACCAAGAACAAATGAAGAAGTTGCTGTTGGATGAAGAGCCAAGGGCGGCTAGTACTAGTCATACACACCTGCCACAGGATGCGGTAGCGTATGGTCAACCCATGGATGTAAACCATGTAAAAATTGATAATCCAGAAGTGGTTAGGTTAGAAAGAAATAATCCGTCAGAGGTAAAAATAAGTGAGATGGTTAATAATATTCAAAAAGTTTTAAGTAAACATGAAGAAGTTAAAAAAAATAATAGAGAAACAATAGTTCACCCAACTACCTGGAGTAATATAGACTAGACATCAGAATATGCAGATGCAATGCTATACTTCAGAATGGGGATAGGGAAGGTGACTGTGGGTGACAAAATTATATTGATTTATAGTTTGTCAGGAGAGAGAAATAGTGAAGTAACCATGGTGGGTCTCACAAACCTACATAGTGGTTTCTCCTTATTTGATTGTTCTTTCTGCCATCTCAAAATCCGGAAGTGAAATGGTAGAGAATGTAAATTTTGACCCGAGAATCACCTGTAGACATTAACCCATGTATCCTTTCTTGTTGTAGGAGCATGATGTTATACAAGTCAATATTGGTTGTTCTTCTAATAAGTTTAGTGGCAATAGTAGAAAGAAATACTATAATAAGAAACAATGTGATTTTCAAGAAGGTTAAAGAAGTTAATATTGTCACGAGTGACTGGACAACAATGTATGTGTTTGACTTGAAACCATTTATCCAATATGTTGAAAGAGTTGAACAAGGCATAAAATTTGCGACTAACTTTTATCATAACATAGAACATGACTTTAGTGAAGTTATGGAAGCCATTGGTAATGAGAACCTCACCCTTCAAACTGCATTTAAATCGATGATCACGGATGTGAACCAAGAGATCAGATTTTTATGAGACCACTGTAAACAAGTCAAAGATGATCTACCCAATTACAACACACTGAATGGGCATACTCCCTCATCACGGGAGAGATGGGGAGTGTTCAACTTTATAGGCGAAGGTTTGAGTTTCCTCTTCGGCTTTGTAACAGAATCCGATCTTAGGGGAATGAAGGAAAATATTCATCGATTAAGTGCAAATCAAGGAATAATACAACATAGTGTTAAAGTTAGTCTAACGAGGATAAAACTGAATCATGAGGCAATTCAGGAGAATCGCGAGTATATGACAAATCTGTCACAATCCGTAGCTATCTTTGCTGAAGAAGTTACACGCACCATACAGGACCATGAGAAGCGAATAGTCATACTTGAGCATTTTACCCATGCATATCATCAAGTCAATATGGTACTGAATCAATTAGAATTAATGTTACTCACTGCAGAGGCCTATATGAGGGATCTGCATGATCAAATGGATATTTTGGCTGATGAGAAATTATCACCAAAAATTATAAGCCCCTCTCTGCTCACTTTGGTACTTGAAGGAGTAAGAGATAGGCTTGACAATTGCACATTACTGCCACTGGACTTGCATAAGGAACTATGGCGATATTATCACTTATTGACCATGACAACGGTGTTTGCTGATGATAAGTTAGTGATCTTAATGAAGATCCTCTTAAGCAATTCAAATTTTCAATTTGAAATCTGTAAGGTACAAGCTTTAGCTGTGCCGTTAGTAAACATTAATAAAAATGCGTCAAAAGAGGTGTTATAAACTAGTGGCAATCTATCGCTTAGAAGCTGATATGTTAATAGTGGATAAACAGAGAACTAAATATGTACCAGAGATTGGCCATGATCAATGTGTGGACAACAATAAATTATTTTGTCCATTAGTCTGAGTGGTGCAGACCATACATACCACCACAAGTTGTTTGTTGGCCATATTCCTTAACATGAAACAAGATATAAAGAAGCTCTGTACGACAGAGATCAGATTAAATATCGATTTACCTTTCGCTACACACATTATGGAGGGCATATGGTATGTAACGACAGATGTGCCGTTATGTTTCTCGATCACATGTCTGAAACGAAGGAATCCAAAACCTCGACGGATTCAACCTCCTATAGGGTTTGTGGAATTACAACCCCTGTGTATGGTCACTAGTGGCCAGTTGACATTAACAAGTTATTTTCATCAGAGGGACAATGCGACATATGAATTAGTAACAAAAAGATGGCAGGAGAGTTTCCATTGAAATTTAAGGTCGTATGTGTTTGTCTTGTCGAAAACTGGGATTACGCTATTAAAACTGAACTGATCAAGTCAAATTTAAAAAGCCAAAAGGTTGGAGTGTCTGGAGTGTATTAGATAAGTTGCACACAACATTCCAACTGACAAGACATACAAGGAGGAAAGCTGGTGGAAAAAGGATGCTACCCAGGTACACCAGGTACATATGAACCAAGGGGAGTGAGTACAGTTGTACAGGATTTATACAAAGTGTGAATAAATAATCATTATATTAAATATATATATTGAGTATTGTGTATTGGTCACCTATTACAGATTGGTTATTTACAAAGTATATTGTTATATTAAATAAGTAATTAAGTGAATAGATAGTGAGAAAGTGAATCATGTCCTCGGCAATAATTCCCGAATTTACTGAATTTACTGACGAAGAATTAAAATACCACAAAAACTTAAGAAGAATGGGGAGTGTTTCTCCCCAGTGTTACTCTAGGGATGCTAAAGATTTAGGTTGGGAGAGTGTGACCAGCATATTCAACATTGGGTAGTACAACATTTTAACCCCGAAACGAATAAGACTGAATTAATTCTACATAAGTTATTTTATGTGTATCATGTTGATGAACAAAAGACAAAATTATTATTTTCAAAATTACTGGTACAGGAGGGACAACCCAGAGAAGCCCATCCTTGGAATAGTTTAGATGCCGGCAACCTGACGAAATTTTTAGTTATTGGAACCGGTAGATCATGTAGACCTTCATTTTTAAAAAATCCTAGTGCACTATACATCGCATGCCCAAGATGACACCAAGGCATGCAGTTTCTCTGGTGGCATGCTGATTTGGGAAAATGCCTCTTGGGGCACAAAAATGAAAAAGGAGATGCAATTTTGTAATTTGCAAAATAATACGCTGAAATAAAGTGCAAATTGGTTTAAATTTAATGATACAAAAATTACAATTTCTTACCACTAAATTTATAACTTTTAAGTATAATATACAGTGGAATATTTAGCAAGGTACATGTAAAAGCAGTTCAAAATCCTGACAACACAAGTGAAAATCAAAGCAACGTCTGAACTCTGAAGTTTTCATTTGGGTCATTTTGGGGATCTAGAAACTGTTGCTTAATGAAAATTGCCAGGAATATAGCACACTGTGTTTATTCCAGCCAGTCGGGTCATCTAAAAATGTGGGTTTACCGGGAATTCCCCTTTGACGTAATCAACTTTGTGACAGTCACTGTCACGTGATGTTAACACTTCAAAGTGTGTACATTCTTTCAGAAATTTAGTGTCAATAAATTCCACATCGCCATTAAATTTATCTGATTTTAAAATTAAAATGGCAAAAATTAACTTGGATTACCAAGAATTTGCTCACAATAGCTTGATCCAGAGCAGAGTTTAGGTCTGACAACGTCGATTTCCTGAAATAATATGTGAGTGTAATGTAAAAATTGCTGACTATTTTCATGATATAAACAATGAATACGAAGGATAATAGGTACCGAGAAACGTTACGTGTCCCTCGCAGACCATTATAATCATTCAGTGGCATGTTGTATACGGCTAAAAAAATAGTCGACTATGAAAAATAATAGTAGACTATAGCACCTTACACCAGTTGTTTGATTAATCGAATAGGCGAGACAGTTAAGTGTTTCCAGACACAGTTTCTGAAAAAACATTGTTGACATAAACTAAAAAAGTAACTGATTTTTTTTCCATGTGCACAATTGATGATTTGCTGCAAATTGTAATTGCATGAGCAATGGCACCTGAGAGCGGCGATCGCGTGCCATTAAAATGAAGGTCTGGATCATGTTGTATTTGTTATAGTATGTTTGAACAACAGCTTGAAACTGCTTACCAGTGCCATGTTTGTGACCAATGAGTACATGTTGCATGTGGTCAAACTTGGATGAATACTTCTCGGACATGCTCCCATTGTCAGACAAATGTTGAGTGGGGACAAGAGAAGCATAAAATTAATCCCCATTTGTTTTCCAAACCTTGATAACGACCTCCGCCATCACTCACGGTTGTCTTTATTAGTGATCTATTGCCTTTTAAAAGGAGCAAATTTTAGACTAATATTGCCCCTTCAGACAGATTTAGATAAGTATCCCTGAAGGTGTGCAGGTGACAACTTCTAAGCTATTGAGAAAACCCTTTAAGAAACAAACTAGATGTGTTTACATGGCGGCAACTGTAAAATAATGTATCATATTTAATAATCAAAAATTATTATTTTTATTGCTGAGCCATAATTCATGTAAGTCATTTATAGTTGAATGAGGAAGGAGCTTTGCTATTTTATATTTGAACCCTTTGTGATAGGTGTCCTTCATATTTAGGAAAATAATGGCATGAATGTCGATCCATGAAGTCATTGAGTTTGCTGAAGAATGAGCTGACCACCGGATAGCCAATATGTTGGCATCAGTATCTACCAATAGGTAAATGAAGTTTCCTGAAGACTGGATTGCCAGGGGGATGCCTATGACAACTTCCCTTCATCCCCAGCCCGATAATTTGACTACATTCCGACTGTGGATTAGATATTGGGAAACAGAAGATGTTAATGCAGAAACTGATAATATGGAACTCATGTTATATGAGGTGTATTATCAATATTGCCTTAGACAAAGTGAAAAGGGGACACAAATTGCTCTTCCCCATCTAATTACCATTAAAAATTCCCCTCGAAAACCTCAAGGGGATGAATATTATTTTGCAGGTTTTCATGATGTCATCCGATATTGGAATGATAGAAGGTGGGATGGACGATATTATGATCATCGTATCCCTGATGTTTTACCTCCCCTGCCAGAGAATCTCGAACCTAATGATGGGTTGGTTCGACCATTCTGGGAGAATGAGTTTGTTTTATCTGAAACTGCCACTGAGGATGCATCACGTTTTATTATCATTGGGAGAGAAGGTCTCTTTGTGGACCCTAAGGCGACATATGAATGGGAGAAAGGGCAGCCTCAATTTACACGGTTACAACAAGCTCTATTATATCATCAACATCAACGACACCAACAAATGCTAACTAATCTGGTCGATGGAAATAGTCAAGAGTGTATAATATGTTTTGAGATGCCCACGGGGCCCTGCAAGGCATATCAATGTCCTGATTGTGTGAAAAATGTGCATATAAGTTGTGGTTTGAAATGGATGATGCGGACACATAATTGTCCCCATTGTCATCAACCTTTGGTCTGGGGTACACCCTAGATAAACATATTTTAACTATACCCAACTCCAACACTGATGTCAGATGCTAAATGAGTCTTAATTGTTATGTGTAGTTAATAAAATATTATTGTGGTTGAATGCGTTTTACTGTATATGTGTATATTTGTTTTGTTTTATTCACCGTACCTGGAATAATGGCGCCTCCCTTGTATCACTTCAAGTGCATTTCTGAGCCACGCCTCTTGCCTCTACAATCAAGCCCCGTTTTACGGGCCTTGCTTTTGGATAAGGGAGGAATGTGATGAAATGCACCCCTAGCCCCCATGAGAACCTCTTTGCTTTATGAGCTCGTAGCTCTTATAAAACGCTCACACTGTGGGTAGAGTCACAGAGTGTTAGCAGTCATAAGCACTTGCATTGCACCAGAATCCCTTTAAGAGAGCAGTAGACAATTATTCCCACAGTTAGGTTGGTAAAATAATACTATCTTTATCTGAAAGGCCAGATGTGGAAGAAATAGTTGTTCCCCACGAAGCTGAAAGATTAGAAAGGTAAAAACATTTCCAAAAGCCATTGTTTAAGAATAGGTATAACTAATTATCTCATTACTCTAGAGAAGTGTTGGAGATTAAAGTCATAAAACAATTCTAGTCTGACTGTTTCATATAGGCTTGTGACATTAATGAAATTAAAGATATAAAACATATCTAAAACCAATTATAATAAATGGCACTCCAATTACCAGAAGTATAGGTATGTAACATTAAAGTTAATAAGGATATAAAACATATCTAAAACCAATTATAATGAATGACACTCTCATTAAAGATAAAATATATTGGAGTCAAGCACTTAACGAGGAAATCAATCTCTGGTCAAAAGAGTGCAATATTTGATACTTTTCTGCCAAGTGATATTGTACACCCAATACTTGGAATGAAAGTACATGAAAGTTTAACTTTCTGAAATTGAAAAAGAATGTCAACAAAGATGGCGTCGGAATTCCCAAGGGAAGTTTTCCTGATTTTAGCAGGAAATAAATCACGTGATTCATAGTATATATCCACCAGCCGGCCATTTTTGTTGTTAGAATTTATTCTGTTGATTCTTGAGTTGATGTCATCTTTCAGAGTGACTCCCGTGTAGGACACTGTATTTATATTGAGAGTAGATGTAATAAAAGAGTGTAAGGTTAGCATATGCATCCCACTGTATAGACAGTCTTGTGTTGATTGTTTTACCCATGCACCACAGAATCAGACTCCGAGGAACTTGGACAATGTTCCAGTTTTTACCCAGATAGAGTAGAAAGTGAAGTGTGGTGGAGTTTTGATGATCTAGACTGATCAAGGCCAAAAATCAAACACAACGTGGAGGGCTTCGCCACACCTATAATCCTTATATGCCCCATCCGAGGGTATTTGCTTGCTTGTTTCCACCCTGGATTTTACTCAGTAGCGTGTCTATTATTTTAGGGCTTTTTGGTTAAGTATAGACCTCAGTGCCACCCTGAACGGGAGTGGGCCAGGGACGGCCGGGCCTGAACTCTCTTGGGTTCAGGTCCTCCTGACCCGGCTGGTCCAGATCCACTTCCGACCAGACCGGTCTTGGAGTAGTTGAAGTCGGTTTGATCTGATTATTTTATAGCATTTTCCTTTTTTTGTCGACCGGCACAGATGTGGTTTAGTTCTGATATTAGTTTGCTGTCTTTGAGGTGGTCACGGTTTTTGGTGACTAGAGTAGTTAGGCGGTCTTCTGTAGTTGGAATTCCGGCCCGCTCGTGGAGTAGTTTGATTGGGGTTAATTAGTTCTTCATAACACATTCAGTTGATTCAATTGATGAATTTCAAAAGAGCACTTTCTGATTGGTTATCACCAAAAAGATATGTGTCAAAAAAGCGCGTGTAAATAGAACTATTTCAAAACATCAACAAAGCCACGTTGCCGATGTTTATTTGTTATAAACATTCACTAAATTCCCAATGATAAGAAATGTATAAATACTTGAAAATTAGTATTTATAACGCCGAATTGTTAACCCTTTACCTAACCTGAAAAGCAGACGACACTTTCAAAAATAATTCTTGAATAACTAATTTTTTTCATTTTTTGTCTCAAAAACATAGGTTATGACCCCTCGCTGGAACGAGCTCGTTCCAACGAGGGGTCATAACCTATGTTTTTGAGACAAAAAAAATGAAAAAAATAATGAAAATTAATTGGCGATTTTTGAGAATAGCGCTGGCCGGTTTTGGCCGTTACGTTGGGTAAAGGGTTAAACTTCATTCTGTCGCGGTTATGGCGTATGACTGCACTGTCAAATGCATGACGTTCAAGGTGAAATTTCATTCTTTAACCCTTTTTCTATCTAAAAGATGTGTTTTGGTAACTGTGGTGTCATATGATAAACAGTAAACGAAATTCGTGTTTTGGTCACACGCTATGTATGAAACTTGTCTACGAATTTCCTGTTTTGCTTCTCCAGAGGCTCGGCAAAACGGAAAATTCTTAGACTCGTTTCATAAATAGAGTATGACCAAAACATTCATCACATATCCTGCATATATCCCTACATTACTACAGCAGAAGTTCATTCTCACTATACTTTTAAGATGGTCACTAATGAGTCTCAATTTCATGTGAAATATCTTTACCGAGTTCACTAAAATCGACCTGAGCCGAGGTTTACTGAGGTTCAGGTCGATGTTAGTGATCGAGGTTCAGAAATTTCGTGTCAAATCGTGATGAATTTGAGATTTGTTTTATCACACAATGTGTAATTTAACCTTTTACCTAAAGTATCGATTAAACTAGCCAGCGCTATTCACAAAAATCGCCAAACAATTTTATTGTTTTCAGCTTTTACCTAAAAAAATAGCTTATGGCCCCCTTATTGGAACGAGCTCATGGAGCTCGTTGAAATGAGGGATCGTAAGCTATGTTTCCAAGGCAAAAACTGAAGACGTGCAGTTATCCAGGAAATTTGTTTTCGGAAATTGTCCTCTGCTATTTGTATTAGGTAAGCAGTTAATAAAATATAATATAAGAGAACATTAATTAAATTCTGCTTCCGAAACCAGCTCACTCACAACAGTGACTTCTGATATCATCCCCATTAGGCGTATTGTGAACGATATTTTTCATAATGAGCTATTCGGTGGCGATTATGTTATAAAAAATTGCCATGAATAGATTTGCTGAAAAATCCATCTTAATTTAACTAAAGAAATAATTTGCCAAAACATCCATTCTATTTACAGGTGGCAAATTTGGTTAAATGTGCCGAAGTTATACTTATTTCAGAGGCAAGACATTTTGTGTCCTGGGCCTGAATATCTGCCAGCAGAATGCAAGGAGTTAACTCTCGACCTGTTCACCGGCTTTCATGTTTGAATGAATGTTTCATAAAATCAAGTCACGTGTGCTTTAAAGCAGCCATGACTTCATTTCATGAAACATTCAATAGAATTTGGTAAAGGGAAATAATTGTTGATGGACATATTTCTGTCAATAAGGGTACATTTGGTCACCAGGTAAATCGTCCTCCAGTAGGCGAAGAGTTAGGATCATTCCCAGTATCTACAGGAACGTTGCCAAGGGGTCTCGGATGCGGTTGCCCACCTCCAGATTTCCAATTGCATCCCGGTAAGCAAACTTCCGACTGTTACTACACAATTTCCAACAAGTGAAAAATTCCATTAGACGCCCCCCACACCCCACCAAATTCGCTCTCTGCGTTGAGTCATAATTTTTCAACTACAGGTTTGAAAATGAGGAATTCCATTTAAATCTCTGTAGTCGCAAATCCCAAATACAAATCAATATTCCGAGGATTTTTACTATGTTTTAATCAATTGTTGGAGGACTGTCAAATGTGAAATTCCATTCTTTTAGCTCTTCTTTTTGTATAAAAGATGTGTTTTGGTAACTGTGCTGTCATATGATAAACATAATATAAAATTCGTGATTTGGTCACTCGATATTTATGAAAATCGTCTACTAATTACCCGTTTTGCGTCGCCAGAGGCTTGGCAAAACGAAAAAGTCTTAGACCAGTTTCATAAATACTGAATGACCAATATCTCTATTTTCCGATTTATAGTTTCTGCAAGTGAATATAAATGGTGGAAATGAACCGTTAGCATTTCAAAGGATATGACAATTTGCCAAGTGGCAAATTGCCATATCTTTGAAATTGCTAACGGTTCATTTCAATTAGTTATTTCCATAAACCGAAAATACAATTCTGAAAAATACAACTGTAAAAGTTTTATAGCATTGCTGGTTGTTGGACGTTTCCACCATCTTTTTTTCCAAACCGAGTGCATGGCGAAACATCTATATTTTCATATACTCTTCTAGGTGATACATGGTTATTTGGCAGCAGTCAATGTGCTAGTAGGAGCAGCTAATACATGTAAAATATCTGACTTCCGATACGCTAAGAAGCTTGAGAACTCTGAGACAATTACTGTCCTCAAACAGGTAAAGTTAAAAATGAGAGCAGGCTTTGGAAATAAGTATACATTAGTGCAATTGCTAACAATTGAATGTCAGTGAGGTGCTATCTAACATACAAACTACTTCATATTTGACGTACGATTCTTTTATTTTTTTGAGGGGGGGGGGGGGTGGTCTGAGAAAAATCAGATGACCACAATTCAACCATGCCAATCACATAATCACTCTCTGTATCTCATGAAAGAAATATCGGCCGCAACATGTCTGCGAACATGTTATACGTCAGAAGAGAGATTGATTTCGTACCACTGCAAGTAAGTTGTTTTCAAAAGTAGAACTGAATTACACTTGTCTGTTTTTGAAGTCAGTTATTCCGTAAACTGTTGCCTGAGACTACAAGCAAACGGCATTCGAAAACTAATATTTGCTGTATAATTTTCATTTTTTACTCTCCAAAACATTGCTTGTAGCGATCATTGGAAGGTGTTCGATGAGCTCGTTTCTGTTAGGGGCCGTGAGCTATATTTCAGAGGCAAAAACTAATTTGGAGATTTTTGTGAGTAGTGATGACCGGTCGTTTTATTAGGTAAAAAGTTGAAGCACTCATTATGTGATAAAAATAATCTCAAAATTGACATCTATCTTTATGACATTTTTTCTGAACCTCGGTCACTAAAATAGATCTTAGCCTCGGTAACCCTCAGCCCAGATCAATTTTAGTGAACTCGGTTCAGACATGTGACATTATCCCTTTACTCCTAACGAATCGGCCGCATTCGTCCGCGTGATTTACAAAGCAAGCAGTTGAAAAAATCCAAATTAAAAAAAAAAATCATCCAAACCATATCCTGTGACCCCTTATTTGGAACGAGCCCGTCGAGCTCGTTCCAATGTGGGGTCACATAGTATACTTTAATTGAAATTGATTGAAACATGTAACGAAAACAATAATTCAAATAATACATTTGATATCCTGTGTGTTGTGTAAATGGTTAACTCGTTACTCATAAGAAATCTTCTCTGTAGAAAATCCGAGATGAAAGATCAATGAACAGGACAAGGACTGAATTATCACTGAACAATCATAAAGTAGATTTTCCACCTTGATATTATTAATATTTTCTGACGAACCAAAAGAGGCGCAAGCTAAGTTTTATTCAACGGATCCCCGTATTCAACCAGTGAACGTTGAGATCCATTAACTGATACTTGGACTAAGGTTTTTGTTTTTAAGATGCTGGAAGCATTATTTGACAATCGGGGCAGGAAATGCATATCTATTTATTAAGGTTTAACGACACTTTAACAGCCAGGGTCACATCGTGTCGGTGACAGTTTTACGGATGGAGGAAGTCGGAGTACCCGGAGAGAACCACCGAGCAACGACGAGCAGCTTCCAGCTCCCCAACATCGTAACTCCGCACCGCTGCACAGGCAGGGTTAGATTGGTTGAAGACATGCGCACCATCAACGTGCAGTACGCCTTAGTGCACGAAGTCATCGTGCCCCCATGTGGACATTCGGGATTAAGTGCCTTGCTCAAGGACACAACGCGGGAGTCTGAATTGATCGCTCAGACGGTCACCTATCCAAGGACTAACCTGGCTCGACGTTGCTTAACTTCGGTGATCGGACGAGAACCCGTTATTGCAACGCCACCGCGCCTCGGCAGGAAACATACTTGTCCACCAAATTATGCTTAGTTGTTACCAAGCATGCCACACCCTCTCCTGCAAGTTGAAGCTATATCTGTGACAGTACAAATAGAGCCTTCCGAATTTCGAAATTGCGGATCAAATCGAATTAGAATTTGATCTGGCATAGAATTTCGAATCGAATTGAATCTCTTCAATTTTTGAGTAGTCAGCCATGCTGATATTGCACCTTCTTACTCCCTTGAAATGGGGTAAATATTTTCATTCTGTATACTCTAGTATTGATTGTTCATTATACAATTATGGACTTTTGTGCTGGTGAATGTGATGTGATATGAACCTAAAAAAACTTGACCGAGGAGTTAACCTAGTCAATATACGTTTTTTAGGTTCATATTACATCATATTTACCACCACATATTTTATTATATACACCATCCTCAAGAAACAATCTTCTATTTGTCAATTAAAAGTTCAATTATATCAACCAGAAATACTTTTATTTAACAATGAAATAGTAATCATCTGCAGAATAACATAAAAATAAACAATGTTATAGAGATTACGTCGATTGAAAGGGGTCGTCTCACTTACCCGGTTACTATTGTTTCGGTAAAATGTGTGAAATTTAGGTAGATCAAAGGGGGACGGATTATAGTCAGTGTCTAGTAAGTTTGTTCGCTTAACTCAATTCATGTTCATTACCAACAACCAACCGGATAGGTGGGGCAGACCAGATGAACCCATATGCGCAGTATATTAATTAAAAGTTACTTTATAAATACACTAAAGTCCAGTACTGTGAGACACAAAGTCTGAGAAGTTGGGTTGTCCAATTTCTCCAGCTAGAAGTATTCTTTTGAAATGTTCAGTTGAATTGTGTATTTTTCTGTATTTTCTTTTCCGGAGTGTAAATTTTCCCCCAGCACTCAACTGCAATATTGTGGATTCATGGAATCATAGGAAGTCTGTCATCTTGAATAAATTAGGATGAGAGCCATCTTTAAACAAACTGAGCCTTCACGCCCACCCTTCGATATGGTTTGTGGTACGCGGTCTGACCATATCAAAATGGTTCCACATGAACCGTCCGTGGTCACCTTCCACCCAGTTATCTCGTAATATAGTCAGGAAACCGTTCAGCACTTGAACTGACTGGAACCACCTCCAAAGTTAATAACTAAGCATCGCTCACTAGATGAACAGGCACTAAAGGAAGAGCAATAGCACCCCGTATCGAGTACTGAACTCCTGGATAATCCTCTTAGAATGTTGGAAGGAAGATGACTAGGAATTGTGCATAACTCCAAGAATTCTGCTCTGCGTTTGCTTAGAGACGCGGGCATATTTCTGGTAGTACTGAAACAGCAGTTTGTTGGTTGTTTAAGAAATAAGAAAATGAAAAAGAAATCCAAACAGTCGCTGGTTGGGGATCAGCCCCAGCATGTTATCCATAACGGCTACAAAAAGGAAGAAAATCCACCAATATGTGTTTTGGAAAGCTGGGAGTCATCCTTCATCCCACAAGGGAAATGAATGCGGGACCTTGGCCATCTGGTCTCCCTTCAGGGAAAACAGATGACGGGGTGATGGGAGGCCCCCCCACCCCCCCCAAAAAAAAAACAGAACAAAAAAACCCAAAAAACAAAACACACACACACACTTCTACTTACAGACACACACCCGAAAGCCATTAAAAGGGGTATTATATCTTTATTCAAATCTGTATTTAAAATGTACACTCGCCGCAGCCAGGCAATCCGATTGAAATAGAACTAGAGAGGGTATTTCCAAAAGCTATATTTAGAAAATTGATATTCACTGGAAAACCGTGGTACATGGATTTTTGAATGCCAGTCACGTGTATAAGATCCAGCCCCCAGAAACGTGGTTATTTATAAAGTATATAATAATCAGTTATTGGAACTCAATCCATGCGATAGATATCATAAGCGGCTTGCTTTTCTGTTCCCATCAGTCAGTCGATTATGTGGAATATTCAAGAAATCGAATCTAAAAAAGTCATTTCCTGAGTTCCAATGTGTTCTATGTACCAGTGTCAAAAGGAAACCTCCCTGGACACTTCGTCTTCCACCAGAGAAGAAGAGTTCATTGTGAGATACTTGATATGATTTTAGGAAACTGTCGGCGATTCGAAAATTTCCGAATCACCGCGAATTGAATCGAATCGTTGGGATGATTACGAAACGAATCAAGTTTCGAAGCTTCGCAGTGCCATAAGTATGAATTCATTTTCGTCATGGTTTTCATCGGCGACTCCGGTAGGCATAATTTCTTTGCGTAAAAGAAACCTGTTGGGCTGCATGATTCAATTTTACTGATCCTCGGGACACACGGGCATCAGAAGCATCCGAGCGCAAGGGTATCAAAATGGGCACTCTCGCCTCTTGGTATGAGTAAAGCCCGAGCGTTCACAACGTAGTGGAGACCCTGGAGCACTTCATATTAGATTGTCCAAAATACCAGTATAACAGAAAAAGATTCATTGGGAATATAATGGGGATTTCGGATCGGAGAATGAATGACATGTGGTCAGTGGGTGATACAAAGGCGAGGTGTAAGTAGTATAGCAGGAGGTTTTTGACCCTGATTAGCCGGACTTTTGCCGGAGCAGGTAGTGTTAAATTTCCATAGGAACCGGACTTTTTTGCCGGAGCAAAATTTCGGCTCTTTCCAGCTAGATCCGGCAAGTGGTGTACGCATTGCATATATAATATGCTATGGTATGTATAGTGATATATGTACACCCATGGCTGTGGGTATATATTATTGGTATGTGATGGAAAATTGAAGGGGAAGGTGAGTTTTCTTGAAAGCTTTCTCCGCGAAACGGTTGACGTTGCTATTGACGTCGTGACGTCATGATGCTCATGCGACGTCATAGAGATGTTGACCACTGTTGTTGTCCACTATACAATCTGACATAACATTGTTCGGGTCGGGGGTGTCGAACTTCTCGTAAGGGGGTGGATGATATGGTAGTTGTGGTATATATATCCATGTTAGTATACTATTAGCCCTTGGGTCTTCATAATATCCTATGTCCGCTATAGCTTGGTCAAGCAGTAGGGGGGGGGGGGTGGGGTGGGGTGGGGGTGGTAGTGTGGTATTGCGAGGTAGTCATTGGTGGTTTAGATTGGCAGTATAGGATGAATGGTCTGTTGGCCTATTACCCCCTTAGTACTATTCACCTACCGAATCCTTTGTATTATTTTATGGCTGATATTGTTAGTTTAGTACAACGTCAGGCAGTATTATAATCGTTTGTTTAGAACGGAGGCAAATGATGCATGGTGTATACCCCTGTAGGTCCAGTTCTCGATATTATTAACCAACCGATTGCTTTGTATTATCCTATGGCTGGTATAGATAGTACGTTATGGCAGATCAAGTGGTATTGTGGAGTGGGGTGGGGGGTAATGCCTGGTGTATAGAACGGCAGTATAGTATGGACGATATATACCTCTGTGGGCGCCCCGAAAGCCATTGGTACTACTAAGAAAGCCATTTGTACTACTAATCGACTTAATGCTTTATGTCGTCCCATGACATGTATAGGTAGTATGTAATGCGGTAGCAGGCGTTATTGTGTGTGTGTGTGTGTGTGTGTGGAGGGGGGGGGGGGGGGTGGTAATGCATGGTTGCCTAGTGTGGAAGTATAGTATGCGTGGTATATCCCCTTCAGGCCCCAAGTTAGCCCTTAGTACTATTAATCCACCTTATGCTTCATATTATCCTATGTCTGCTATAGCAAGGTCAAGCAGTAGGTGGGGGTGCGGGAGGTGGTGGTAGTGTGGTATTGGGAGATAGACATTGGTGGTTAAGACTGGCAGTACAGGATAAATGGTCTTTTGGCTTATCACCCCCTTAGTACTATTAACCTACCGAAGCATTTATATTATCTAATGGCTGGTATTGGTAGTTCGAAACGCTAGGCCAGGCAGTATTTTAATCGTTTGTTTAGAACGGGCACAGGATGCACGGTATATACCGCTGTAGGTCCCCTGTTAGTCCTCGGAATTATTAACCAACCGACTGCTTTGTATTATTCCATGACTGGTATACTTAGTACGTTATGGCAGATCAAGTGGTATTGTGGAGTGGGGTGGGAGTAATGCCTGGCAATATAGCACAGCAGTATTGTATGGACGATATTTCCCTCTGTGCCCCCCCCCCCCCGAAAGCCATAAGTACTACTAACCGAACTAATGCTTTATGTAACTGGTCTAGGTAGTATGTAAGACCAGACGTTATTGTGTGGAGAGGGGGGGGGGGGGGGGGGGTGTTGTAATGCACAGTAGTTTACTGTGGTAGTATAGGATATACGCTTTGTACCCACACAGGTTCCATGGAATCCCTTTTGGAAAAAACACCCGTGGCTATGTAATCCCTTTTTGGTCGTATGCGCCTTTTCACATAAGCACACACGACAAAAAGGGATTCTCCAGAAGGTATCCTTGATAGGTATCCCCAAATAATACAATACCAGGTTATAGGTATCCTCAAATACCCGTATGTGCCTATGTGAAAAGTCACAATGTGACACAATTTCTCCATAAGGTATTCCCGATAGGTGTCCTCAAAGTATACAATACCAGGTTATAGGTATCCTCAAATACCCGTATGTGCCTATGTGCTAGGGCACAATGTGTCGCATTGTGCCTTTTCACATAAGCACATGGGCACATGCTGGGTGTGGCGATATGTGCTTATGTGAAAAGGCACAATGCGACCATGCATTACACCCACCCACCCCACAATAACGTCTGTCCCGCATTATATACTACCTAAACCAGTCATGGGATGACACAAAGCATTTGGTAGGTTAATACTCTCAACGGTTAAGATGGGCCCTACAGGGGAATATACCGCCCATACTATACTACCGTTCTAAACTACCAGGCAATACCCCTACCCACAATACCCCTTTGCCTAGCATTGCATACTACCTATACCAGTCATAGGATAACATGAAGCATTAGGGGGATTAATAGTACTAAGGGCTAACATGGGACCTGTAAGGGTACAAAGCGTACATCCTATACTACCACACTAAACTACAATGCATTACACCCCCCCCCCCCCTCCCACCCCCTCTTCAGCACAATAACGTCTGGTCTTACATACCAACTAGACCAGCCACATAAAGCATTAGTTCGATTAGTAGTACTAATGGCTTTCGAGAGGCCCACAGAGGTATATATCGCCCATACTATACTGCTGTTCTATACTGACAGGCATTACCCCCACCCCACTCCACAATACCACTTGACCTGTGATAACGTACTACCTATACCAGGCACCAGTCATAGAATAATACAAAGCAATCAGTTGGTTAATAATACCGAAGACTAACAGGGGACCTACAGCGGTATAAACCGTGCACCCTGTGCCCCCGTTCTAAACAAACGATTATAATACTGCCTTGCACAGCATTTCGAACTACCAATACCTACCATTAGATAATATAAATGATTCGGTAGGTTAATAGTACTAAGGGGGTGATAAGCCAACAGACCATTCATCCTGTACTGCCAATCTAAACCACCAATAACTATCTCGCAATACCACAACACCACCCCCCCCCCCCCCCCCACACACACACACATACTGCTTGACCTAGCTATAGCAGACATAGGATAATATGAAGCATAAGGTGGATTAATAGTACTAAGGGCTAACTTGGGACCTAAAGGGGATATACCACGCATACCATACTTCCACACTTGGCGACCATGCATGGATCTGATGTTCAGTATTTTATCTTTGAATTCTTGGTTCCTAAGGGTTATAAAGACAAACGAGTCTTGTTCTGTTCTCTCTGTTGTCTTTTCACTATTGTATTACGTGAATGTCAAAGATGCGGAAACATTTTGTTGAACTGGAAGTGTAAGCCTCTAGCTGTCACTTCATGGTCAGTGAATCAGAATAGTTTCACTTTATCACACGCAGATGAGATGACCTTATGCTCAATTACGTAAGTCTTTTGTGGGTGCTTTGGGAATATTCTGATTCCACTAGATACAGTCATCATCACTCTAATGCCTCCATATGTGTGTTTTCTTCTGTATCTTTGATTTTATTAGAAGCCCAGTAAATATGTACCTCCTCTGAGTTGTAATATTCTTGATGATATCTACCGACTACACGATTACACAAGTTTAAAATATGGCAAATATGGAGCTACGTTTTTTACGGTTTTTACTTATCCCATCTTTTTTCAGGATTATGCCACAGTCAAATGGATGGCACCTGAGTCATTAGTCACAAATGTATTCTCTCTAAAAAGTGATGTCTGGTCTTTCGGAGTGATTCTTTGGGAAATTCTAAGTTATGGTATGTTTAATGTGATTATATATCCATCCCTGACTTATCTCGTCCAGAAAATCCACTTTCTATAGATTTATCTCCCTTGAATTATTATGTGAGAGCGGAAGGCCCTATTGAGAAGCACGTAATTGTTGAGGCAACACCTATGATATCAGTAGAAAATGAAGTCACGTTTCATTTTGTTACTTATAATAAACTAAAACATCAGTCAGCTCTAGGAGCAGTCTGTTGTTTTTGTTTATTAATAGTAACCAAAGAAAAATTGTTTTTTTTGGCAAGCCAATTAGGAGCAACTTGTTCACATATATATTCGTCATAAAGAATATCTATCGGTATCACACATACCAACACTGAGTAACCGTCTACTTTGGCTCTATGTTTAGCGGATGTTTTTTACAGTAATCTGCAAGTTTTTATTCTTCCCATAAAAGAGATTCGCAATTCTCACCTCCTAGACTTTTTTATTAATGAAAAGGATAGTCTCTGTATTGTATGTCACGATGCGTACACTGTGGTCATAATGAACAGGAAAAAAGTTACAAAACATCAAGAGATGACAAAAACGCCATTTTGTTTTAATTTTTAAGTGGGTTTCAACAGAGAATAATAGTCAAATGCTCAAACTGATTGGGGGTGGAGGGGGGGGGGTGGCTGGGGGGGGGGGGGGGGGGTATGGGTGATATATGTAAAAGGCCAGCTTCTTTGTTTTTATACTACTCTACAGGAAAATGTCTGAAGTTTGTGAAATGATGCGCACATCGATGATACGGCATATTCCCTAACATTTTGAAATTTCAATTTTTGTCTCAAATTCCCATGCCCGTTGTGTTAAATTTACTGACAGCTTAAGGACATTAAGGGGAGTAAACTTCCCCGTAAATCGCTTCCAATGACGAACATTGTCTCTCAAATATATTAGATTAAGTCTATAAGTAGTAGGAGAGCGATGGATAGGGTTCCATTGGATGGACCCCGCAGTGGACCCTGAAAGTGACGTCATCTCGGGTGACTCAGTTACGTCATGTTTCGATGTCATGGTAGCCCGCCTGAGCGGCCATATGGTGACGTCATCCCCATAGTGATACGTGGTCTTAGTGTGTATGCGCAACGCATATTCCAAGAGTGACACATGTTTCCGTCGTCCATTATGTATACTGGAGGCCGCCGTTTGGTTTTTATGGTAGCACATGGTTGCTATGTGACCCAATGGCCTGTAATAGAACGGGGTGGTGTTTTGATGGTGCGTTCGATTGAATAGGAGTAGTCTGCAGGTTTGGTTTTTCCCCAAATTCTCGTTTACTTCGTAGAATTAGCCAAATAGATCCAAGAAATACCCCAAAATCACCAAAAACCACCCCAAACTACCGAAATGGGTTCGGATTCTCCCAGAATACCCTTTTTCCAATAATCGGGGAATTCCTTTGTGTAAGAGTCAATATAATTGTCCAGAATCCTCAGTTACTTCGTAGAATTACCACAAACAACCCGACAACTATTTATCTAATTCGGATTCCTTCAGAATCCTCTACTTCTAACTATTCTGGCTACTCTCACCAACATTCCTAACCGGTACTATACAGGGACTCTATCTGCTTTACCCTGCTCGGTTGTTCTGGGGTATACTCCAGTAGCATAGAAAAGCCTTGCAATTTGGACAGTTTTAGCTTTGTGATGCTACCGTTTTAACTTTCCTCGTCCCATCTGACCAGTTCTAAACAACGATATACTTCATTTTGTAGTTCTGAGGTACTCTCTTATAGCGGACGAACTTTTAGCGTTGAACAGTTTTACATTCCAAACCTGGTCTGCCGTTACCTACTATAACATACGCTATTCTGACTACGCTACTAGTCTATCTAAAACTCTGTTGCTACCCTTCACCTTCCAATGATCAGACGGCTTCATTTTCCATAATCTGTATCTACCTAATTATCTCCCCTGTGTATATAGAAGTCCCATATGATTCTTAAACCCGAAAGTCAATCGAGCAGGATCAGGTTTTGCTCGAATGGCTCGAATTATATCCAGCGAATGAGTTTTGGAGTAGTGTCCCCAAAAGATTGTTTTGAGATTCCCCAAAAGGGATTCCATAAATGGGATTCCATACGTGGGTTTCCAAGCTCCTATTCAGCTCGTGGTAGTCTTACCATCGGCTTATACTACAACTGCAGCTGTCTGTCCTATGCTTGGGCTCAGTTGTATTCACCATTACTTTTGGTTTCAACCATCTTTGTAGCGTTGTACCATTACTATTGAATTGCGGCACTGTGACTCCAGGTACTTATTAATACACTACTACCGCTACGGGTCCCACTTCATACTACTAGCATACATGGCATCCACTACCACTAACAGTCGTATACAGTCTGCTTGATATAAGGGCTCAAATCTTATCCAGCAAATAAGCTATCGAGTTGTGACTTAAGCAGGCATTACTCGAACGACTCCAATCTAATCTAGCAAATAAACTATCGAATAATTACTCGAATGAGTTATTGTTACAACTCTTATGCTCATCTCGGAAAAAGGGGATTCTATAACCACAGACGTTTCCCAAAAAGGCATTCTGTAGGAATTCCCAAAAAGGGATTCCATTTGGTGGGATTCCATCAATGGGATTCCAAGCTCCTCTTCAGCTCCTTGAATTCTTACAACTGGCTTCTACCACAACTTCAGCTGTCTATCCTATGATTGGTCTCTATTGTATTCTTCATTAACACAGTGTTCTTCCATCTTTGCAGCCTTGTACCATCACTATTGAATTGTGGCACTATGACTCCCGGTAGCTATCATTACACTACTAACGCTACAGTTTGAGGGTGGAAGTTAAAGGGTGACACCAGAGACCTAGTTAGACTGCCATGGCAGTCAGAATAGCGTCTGTAATAGTAGGCAGTGTCAGATTAGGTTTAGAATGTAAAACTGTTCAACGTTAAAGGTTCGTTTTCTATAGAGAGAGTAGCTCAAAATTACAAAATGAAGTGTACCAAGCTAAAAGTGTTCAAACTGGAAAGCTTTTCAAGGCTACTGTACGAACAAATCAAGTAGGGTAAAGCAGATAGAAGTCATTGTGTCGGTAGTACGGGTCCAAGAATGTTGGGTGCGAGTCACCAGAATAGTTAGAAGTAGAAGATTATGAAGGAATCTGAACGCGATAAATAGCTGTTGGGTTGTTTGTGGTAATTCTACGACGTACCTGAGGAGTCCAGGCAATTGAACTGACTCTTATGCAAAGGAACGCTCATTTTATTGGAAAAAGGAGGATTCTGGAGGAAACCGAACCCATTTCGGTAGTTTTGGGGTGGGGTTTGGTGGGTTGCGCTATTTCGCAGGTCTATTTAGGCAATTCTACGAAGTGAATGAGGATTTGGGGAAATCCAAACCTGCAAGCTACTCCTATTCAATCGAATGAACCCTCAAAACATACATCCATCCTATTGCAGGCCATTGGGTAACATAGCATGGAAATGACGGCCTCCAGTATACAAGATGGACGACGGAAACACGTGTAACCCTAACAACAGCGTTGGGCATGCGCACTAAGACCACGTATATCTCTGTGGATGACGTCTAGGATAACCACTCACTCGGGCTACCACAACAACCAAACATGACGTAAGTAAGTCCCGTGAGATGACATCACTTCCGAGGTCCGTTGCGGGATCCATCCAATGAGGCTCGATCCACCACTCTCCTATTATTTCTATAGACTAGCTTTGTGCATAATATTACATCGCTGAAAGGGCCCAATGGAAGGCCAGAAGTCATGCACAATGCCATTTTCAGAGGCTGAAGATAGGGTTCAAAAACATTTTTAATACTTTTTTGGTTGAAAAAATCTTACACACAAAAGAATCTGTAGTCGAGCCTAATTATTGTTCTCTCTTCTTTTCCGTTTTCATTTTTCAGGAGGAACACCGTATGGTGACATGGATTCTAATGACACCATCCGCTTTGTTACAAACGGGCGAAGAATGGATAAACCCGAGCTCTGCTCGGATGAGGTGTAAGTACTTCATACATGCCTATAACAGAAAATTCCACTCTCCTACATACCAAAACTACTTCCCACAATCATAACTTCCTACCCTTATTCTGGAAGCGTTACAAGCTTTATGTACTTTGCATACTTTTTTGACAGGGTAAATTCTCCTTCAGATATGTCCCCCTTCCATTTTATGTGCAGTAAAGTGTTTAAAACATAAAAACGACACTATACGCAATTATCTCCAAATAGTATGGGGTGGGAAACATCATGGGATTCCACTGAAGCATCTTAAAATACAATTGTGCAGAAGCCTCCGGTGAGAACGTATGCTGTGTATGCAGAGATCTCCTCTCAAATCATTTCATTTATTGTCATCTGTTACCACAACGGGGGATTCTTTTGAACTTGATTGTCTTCGAACATTTTGCACCCCCACCCCCCAAGAAAACGTTGTACATCCGGTGAACGGACAATAAAATAAACAGCAAACTGGACGGAAGGCTCGACGATAATTAAATCCTACAGTTCCATATATGACATTAATACCAAACCTTCCTCCAAATATAAAAAGTGTATGGATGATACCAGTTGATGAGTTAGGGTTTGAAACGGTTAAGAGAGAAATATGTATGTCTTTCGAACGTGACCTATACGATTCCCACTTCATGTATTTCTTGCCAAAATGTTTACACCACAAGTGGAAATTTCGTCAATGGGCAATGTATTGTCAGTGAATTCTCAGGTGATGTTATTTTACAATGAATACCCGTTGATCATATGATTTATCCCATGAATGTCAGTTGATCATGTGACATTTGAACATCGCGCATTGATATTAACCCTTTACCTAACATGAAAAGCAGGCGACACTTGCAAAACAAATTCTTGAATAACTATTTTTTTTCATTTTTTGTCTCAAAAACATAGGTTATGACCCCTCATTGGAACGAGCTCGACGAGCTCGTTCCAATGAGGGGTCATAACCTATGTTTTTGAGACAAAAAATGAAAAAATAATTAAAATTAATAGGCGATTTTTGGGAATAGCGCTGGTCGGTTTTGACCGTTACGTTGGGTAAAGGGTTAAGCACCACATTCGTTTTTCTAGAGTATGTAATTACATTCTGTAATATCTGTTTACGTTCTATAAGTAGACGGTTTCCCCAACTTGAGTGTGAGTTGTATTCTAAGCACTATGATGACAGTTTGCGGGAACTATTTTGTATCAGAAGCTATGTTGTCTTGTTTCATTTTTAGAAATAGAACTTGACCGAATTATGATTAATCAAGGCGGTGCCATGTAGATAAACCAATCCGATAATATCCCGTCCGGGCGTAAAACAATTATGTTTTTTGAAGGGAATAAAGATAAGAATTGAATCGTGACTGTTCTAAATCCACGGGGTGATGAAACAAATTGATCACGTGTAAATTTACCATGAACCGCGAAGGAATTTGCACGTGCTCAATTTGTTTCATCACCTCCTGTATTTCGAACAGTCATAATTCAATTTTTGGAGAGATATGATGATGAACACCGTACAGGTAACTGAATGTAGTGGACGGGTTGGGGTGGGGTGGGGGCGTGGGGTGGATGTCGGAGCAATGAGATGTGAAATATTAACGAGACTGGGATCCACCTAATTACAGTGCTACTGCAATTCTTTTCGAGAATGGCTAACGTAACTATAATGTTAAGCTCCAAATTTTAACCATTTCACCATAATGGTAGCCAATGAATGCCCCAAAAAGCGCTCATATTTCATTGGTTAATTGACAGTTAACAGGATATGTGAACTTCCCCAAGACAAAAAAATAAAAAAAATTCCTTAACACCATATTTAAACGAACTACCTATAATTGTTCAGCCTTTGAGCGTGCCGCATATGTTCTTTTCATCTGGAGTACCACAAAACACTTATGGAGTGGAATTTTCACCTAGTAACAATGCATATTCTATGGGAAAGCAAAACACAAGCAGATGTTCGAGTAATGGAACCCTTTGTGAACCCGAAATTTAGTTGATTTAAACATTGCTTTAATATTATTAGATATTTATGCATGGGATCCTCCAGGATTCAAAATCTGTCCGATTCGCGAGAATCGATTTTGATTCTCTCTAACTCCTCCCGCAAGAATCAGTTTTCTGTTTTTAAATAACTAAGAATATGACAATGCTTTTATACCCTTGTGAGTGTAACCATGGCATTCTCCACAGTTAAAATCAAACCTTTATATATTTGCCAGAGTTTAAACCGTTAAGGGCATAGTCCTATTTTGGGCGAGTTTCTTGAATTGTATATCCCAGTCGAACTCTGTTCCCACATACAGGATTTTGGTGGTCTTGCTGTCGGTAGTTACACTAACTTAGGAGAGGTTTCCAGTGAAGTCTTGGTTGCCTGTTCAGGCAACTAAGACTTCACTAGACACCACCACTAAGGCAGATGTTACATTACTATGAAGGAGTAAACGGTAAGTCACCCCAGTCGTTTAAGGACAATTTCAGAATCTATGACGAGAATCATATGAACATTTAGCGAGACAATTTGATTCTCATTATTTTGTGAGAGAATTATTTCCGAGAACCGATTCTGGTTCTAGCATGAATTTCAAGCCATGTCTGCAAATATTTTGAACACCCACATCTCACGTACTTTGCTAACAGAGATGAAGACTTTCTAAAAAGATACTATTAATTTTTTAGTGACCTACACATGGAATGTTTTAACCCGTTAAACCCTGGTGGTACCTTCCATATCAATTCAATGGCAGCAGTTGGATGAGTCCATGTTCATTATATGGGGGTAGACAAATTAATACTTTCAACGTGCAGCCTTGTGGCTGCACGTTGAAAATATTGGTTGGTCTACCCCACACATTCACTTAGCAGCCATCCTACGTAATGGAATTATGAGTTACCATGTTCCTCGGCCGTAAACGAGGCCTCGTGGGTTCAAACGGGGTTAAAAAGTGGATGTATGGATAAACATAAAAATATGGTTATTTTGATCAAAGGTATGCAATAGAATAGCAAAAACTGCAGTGCCACCTTAATCTTTCATATAACCCACCAAATTAGTACCAAGGCTAACGTACCCCTCTTTGGTGTCTCTCCTGTTTCCGCACATTTGTCCTGTTTGCCTGTCTGATTTTCGCGATTTTTATGTCTTAACTGATGTGTTCAGAGCAAATTCACCACTGCCATTCCATCAAGTGGACATTTCTCCAATCATGACGCGGAATTAGTGCAATGTGCTAGTATCTTCGAAAAACAATGAAATTGTCACGATTTAACGATATGGTTTTCTGTTGCAAATTTGCTATTGAACCACAAAGCGTGTATATTGAATGGCGTGGTGATAACCTCCTCAGAATCACATCAAAGTTGAGAGACTTCAACTGCAATTAATCCAGCATTCTTCAGGACAAAATGTATAATTTATACTCAAAACTGTAGGGAAGGCAAGCAGTGTATTTAGATACATCTATCGATTGACAGAACACTGGAATCGTTCCACACTTTTACCCAAAATAAATGATAAGCCATCCCTATTACCAGCAATATTATTTAATAATAGCCGATTAACAGGTACATACCCATTACGGCTGTGTTATTTCCTCGCGGTATATTGATTAGTACCATGTATTAACAATGTTGTATACGTTTCTATGTTATATTGTTACCTCAGTTTCCTGATATCCATGGATTGTGAACAAAGCCTGGACAACCATGAATAATCACACTTTATTAATGATTTGTATTCATCGTTTCTTATATTCGAGGTTCTTCATGTTTTTTTTTTATCATGAATAAAGTGTGGATAAGTATGAATACTTTACATTAGTAACTAAATTTCAAAGATTTAAATAAAAAATCTCCCCTAGTGTGCTTTAACCCTTTAAACCCGTGAGTCCGATTTTCCGCGCGACCGGAACATGATACACTTCGTGATTTCGTCAAGTAGAATGGCTGCAAAGTGAATGTGTGGGATAGAACAACCAATATTGTCAACGCGCAGCCTTCGGCCTGCACGTTGAAAATATGAGTTGGTCTACGCCCATATAATGAATATGGACTCTTCCAATTGCTGCTATTGAACCGACATGGAAGAAAACAACAGGGTTTGAGAGATCCTCGTTTCGAATCCCACCTGCGGCAACCACATTGTGTCCTAGGGCAAGATACTTCACCCCCATTGCCCACTTGGGGGCACGGTGACGTTGTGTACTAAGGCGTAATGCACGCCGATGGTGCATCTGTCTTCAACCAATGCTAACCCTGCTTGTGTGGAGTTAGTATGTTGGGGAGCTGACAGTTGCTCGCCGTTGCTTGGTGGTTCTCTCCGTGTACTCCAGCTTCCTCCACCCGTAAAAATGTCGTGGTCATGATTAGCCATTGTGCAGAAATATGTGACCTTAAACACCATTAAATAAATAACCAACAGGGTTTTAAACAATTATGATAAAGCCATTTTGCAAGCTACTTTAAATGGAAAGTGTAGGATGCTTCTTTTTTATCGGCAAGGGCACTTGATTGGATATTGACTTTGAATGGAAATGTTTGAGTCTTAGTCTGAAGTCCGAATTTGTAGACCTTTGTTTCATATGTAAGGCCATAGCAGCTGCTTGGTGCACAAATGTTTTAAGTCAACGATTTCAACCCCAGCCCTGTTTTTTTCAAAATGTCTTTTTCTGTATTCCCTGACAGCTGCTGGTAGTATAAGCTGTAATTTTCTCCTGTAGACACAACAACTACAATCTATATCATGTGCAATAAATGCGAAGTCCATCTGCTGATAACTTTAACTCTTACCATTATGGCCAAAACTGCTAATTTGAAACGTTTCACAAAAATGCAGCAAATTGAAATGTGAAATGTTAGTGGAACTCATAAATGCACTAGCTGATTTGTATTTCCTTTTGTCTTGCGCGACGTGTAGATATACCTCCCAAAAAACGAATAGAGGCTGGTAGAGGCGCAATAAAAGATTCTGTACAAGCACATTGTGCTCACAACAAAATACAGCCGTTAACTAACAAAAAGCCCCCCCCCCCCCCCCACACCTCCCTCAACTGATCAAAATAATGGGACTCCATTTTCATTTCTCTCAACCCAAAAGCATGAATGAAATTCGACATGGTAATAAAACTAATCAAACTACCCAGACTTTGCTTTTTCCCTCGCGCAACGATATTTAAAATCAAATTCATTTCAGTTCACCTTAGGAATAGGTGGGTGGTCTGCGAAGACAACTGGGGAGTTATATTTTTGTAGTGCGCAGGAGTCCCTTTAATTGCCTGACGTCACTTGATTTATCATAATCACTGTGAAATTGACATTGCGTTTCAAAATTATCATGCTGCAACTTTCGATTTTTGCGTGTCACTTTCATCTATTTTCTTTTGGGTGTTTTGCATGGTGGATTGCTTATGTACTGGATTGTGCAATTCCCTGCAACATGAAATGTATGTTGATTTAAACTAAATGCGTCGTTCAGTTCAGCATTACGCTTTGAAGGAAATGACTTGTGATTGCCAGTTCCACTGAAATCGTCCATCATGCGTGCTTGCGTTCGTTTTTCACGATGTCATGTGACTTTTATCGCTTCTATAATAGTGACACAAGATCTTGTATCAGGGAATTTTTATTGTTACTTATACTGCGGTTTGCGATTGCGTTTTAACCCTTTACCCAAAACCGGCCAGCGCTATTCTCAAAAATCGCCAATTAATTTTCATTATTTTTTTATTTTTTTGTCCCCAAAACATAGGTTATGATCCCTTGCTCGAACGGGCTCGTCCCAATGAGGGTAATGACATATGTTTTTGAGACAAAAAATGAAAAAGATTAGTTATTCAAGAATTATTTTTGCAAGTGTCGTCTGCTTTTCATGTTAAGCCCCTATCACACATAGGAGAACTTGTAAGCGACTATGGGCGAATGTGCATTTCTCCATAGAATTCTCCACCATTCGCTATGATTATTAAACTGTGGTCAGGGGTTCGTGGGCAGTTGCCGAAGTGTCTTCAGAGGTCGTGCTGTGTTGGCGAATGTTTCAAAATTTTTAAAACTTTCGCTACTGTTCGCGAACAGTGGGGAGTAAAAATAAAGTGGTAGGACATACTTTACACTAGTTGTAGTGTTGTCGCCACAGTGTCGCCAATGATCGTAGGACGTTCGCCACATGTCGTACTGTCCACCGTGGGAAAGTTTCACCACGACCCAATGGCGAACATTGGAGAACTGACAATAATGCAATACGACATTGGCACGCATACACGGCGAACTATCCACCACAACACTGCCACACAGCAACGACCTGCTCATAAGTAGGTTAAACGTCACGTGACAGGTGTTTGGAGGGAAGCCAGCATCAACAAACCAACATGGCCCGCACACGTACATCTCGCCGAAGCACCACTGTGAAGCCGAGCAAGGCTACAGAAACCATGTCCACAGCACGCAAACAGGACAAAGACATTCCTACAACAAGCAAGATCACCCAGGATGAGTCAAACTTGGATGACATCACACCTATGGCTGACAATCAGGATGTAACTGCACCTGACAACACATCCGTTCATATGGCAATGGAGGACACCCATAGAAAACAAGGCACCCACACACAAACTGACATGGAAGAGGATGTTGAAAGCCCTCGTGGACCCTCACCACCACCTGGCAGTGACTCTGACAACGAAAGCAAAGTCGTTGAAGCCCAGGTTCACGCTGCCTTCGGAGATGATGGAAATGGAGAAGATCCACCCGATGATTCCAGTAACTCATCCCATGGAGAGGAATCGGGGTCGGATAAAAAATGACGCAAGGAAAAAGGGAAATCTCGACAAAAACGCAACAAGCCATACAACTTCACACCTGAACAGGAAGGTATGCTGGCGGAATGGTATTCTGAAAACCCTATCCTATTCAACAAGAAAGGAATTAACTATCGAAACACTGCTGAGAAACGTCGCATCATGACAGCTAAAGGAAAGGAGATGACACCCCCTTGCACATGTAAGTATTGTTTGTTTATTTTTCAAACCACACATATATAATCTGCATAAAATTTAACATGGATTTAACATGTAAACATGGATGCTAAAGGAGGCCAAATACTTCATTTTATCTGACAATCCCAATTAAATAAACAATACACTGGCCATTTTCCAACATGTAAACAATCATGGTCATTATAATCATTAAAAATATTAAAATAATGGAATATATATAACACAAACAAAATAAAATGAATTTATAACATTATATTTATTTCATGTGGGTATGTAAATAATACAACTTATAGGTCTGTCATCCCTTTTTCATTGCAGATGAAGATCTGAAGCACTTCTTTAAAGGGATGCGTACTAGATATGGCAAACTAACACATCCAAAATCAGGCCAAGCAGCACAAACTCTGACAGACCGTGAGAAGTGGATTGTATCCTCATTCTCATTTCTAGAGAAGCATATAGCCCGCTGTCCAAGCCGCTCATCCAATAAGGTATGCACATAATAATATTTAATCACAATCATTAATTAATTTAATTTGGCCTATATGTCAAATCCATTGACTCATCAAAATTAAACTACCATAAGTCTCAATATAAGCAAATATTTCAGGTGTAATAATGTCCAATGTTGTGGAGAAGGTGAAGCTATCCTATCCACTTCATTAACACCATTATCATGGAGAAACCTGAAAAAGAAAAAGAAAAAGTATGAGCATACAATTATAACTAAAAAACATATTTTACAACATTTATATTTTTCAGATGGGCAGTCATCTTGTTACCACACACTCCCGCAGACTCCCTGAAGTTGATTCAGATGAGGTTGATGATGACTTCAATGATGATTTAGAGGGTGAAGGCAACAGTGGTGACTCTGATGTGGAAATAGAGCAGCCTACACCAAAACGAACAGCATCAACCAAGAAGAAGGCCCCCCAAAGATGTAGGAAGTCCACTGACAAGACCCCAACAGCAGATGATGTAATCCACAAGGTAGGTGTATCTCAATTATTTTTATCCAAATAAACATTAAACATTACAATTTACTATAAATATGGTTTAATTTTAACAAATGAATTAAAGTATTATTTTTATTATTGATGAAGGTCACAAATATTGTTTTAATTAAGAATAAATTTACCAAATTATTTAATATCATCAAATAATAATTTGTCATCTCAGTACTATTTAATAAATAAATTCTTTCTTTATTTTCTAGCTGATTGACCGGGCTGAGAAGATTGCAGATGAGATTAAGCACCCGCCATGCACAGAGCCACCTCAACCTCCCAAGTCCCAACATGAGGTAGTGGTTGATCAGTTTGTGGGCTACATGAAGACTCAATTACTGCAGATAAAGCCTGAGCTTTGGTTTGAATAGACCATTGCTGAGCAAAACCTGATTCACCAATTCATCATGCGTGGTACTCCTAGGCCCCAACCCACTTATGGACCAAGGCCACCACCTATGCCACAACCAGGACCATCAACATCTTATCCACAACATCCTACAATGGGATATGGTACACATTCCACATTTCAACAACAACCATCTGCCATCATGCCAGTTGGAAATTACCAAAACCAGGATCAGCAGGACAAGGATTCAGCTTTCCATGCTATTGGGGTAGCCAGCTCAGTGTTATTTGATGGAACTAATACATGCAACTGAACATTTGCATACCATTCATAAGTGACAGATGGTGCCTACAAATTTATAAAAGAACACTGAAGAACTTTATCAGTATTAATTAGTTGGTACTTGTAAAATAACAGGTACTTATGATCATTACTTTTCTTTAACTATTTAACATTCTAATACAGAAGTTGTTATTTTCCACTAATTGTATGGATTTCATTCATACCATATTATGAGGTGTAATGTGAACACCTGTATGAACATGGTTAATATGTGCACATTATAATATTAATAGACATATTATATTTTGTTGTCTTCATGTATACTTACCTAATTAAATCATTTTCATTTGCCATGGCACACTACGAGCTGGGGATTTAAAGTAATTCTTCAGGTACAGCCTCATATTTTTGGCTGCTTGTAATCCCGTGTTGCCTTTCATTTTACGAAGACCTTCCAAGGTAGCATAATCACGCCATACTCCATCTGTAACCTCATGTGTTGTGGGGTCCTCAACATCTATCAGATTAATATTCAGCTGTGGTGTTTTGGATTGAATTAGGTTGTGTAGTGTGCAACAGGCAATGACAATGGTTTCCACATTCTGGGGATTCTGAAGCATGGTGGTTAATAGGCATCTGAATCTGTGTGACGGGATGCCAAAGGCATTTTCTACAACCCTTCTGGCTCTTGTAAGTCGGTAATTGAAAATCCTTTCCTCCACACTCATTCCACGGTAGGGGAATGGCTTCATTAGCCATGTTCTCAAGGCAAATGCCTCATCGCCTACTATGTTGAAAGGTATGGGTTCTGAGTCATTTGGCAGAGGTCTTGAACCTGGGACACATGCTTGTTCAACATCTAAGGCTTTGTATAGACCAGAATCCTTGAAGATGCCACCATCTGCGCAACTCTCATTTGCTCCTATGTCGACATACAAAAAATTGTAGTTTGAATCCACAAGGGCCATGAGGACGATTGAGTAAAATTTCTTGTAATTGTAATAGAATGTTCCTGATTTTACAGGGCATCTAATGGCAACATGTTTGCCATCTAATGCTCCAAGACAGTTTGGGTAATCCCATCTCCTTTGAAATCCTTCAGCAACTTGCAACCAGTCATCTTCAGTTGTACATCCTGGCATAACTTCAGGCCCATATTCATCAAAAATTGCTTCGCAGACAGTTGGTACAAACAAGGAAATTGTGTTGCTGGCAACCCTGAATGCATATTGCAGGCTCATATATGAATCACCAGATGCTAGGTACCTTAAAGTTATTGCTATTTTCAATGCAGGTTGCAAAGGTTGACGCCAAAAGGTTGTCTTCTTGGTGATGCGGGGTCCAACACGTCTGACAATTTCATCAAATAGTTGTGGTGGCATCCTCAAGAAGTTGTAAAAACCACCAACATCCTCATGTTTCAGTTCCTGCAACAATGTGTCATACATTCCAAACTTATGTCTTCTCATCAGCCAAGACCTCACCCACACAGACCTTTTCCTACGTTGTTTAGATATTGGTTGTTTCCTACGTAACCTCAGGCACAAGGCAATCATTATGAAGAGTAGATGTTGCTCCTGCAAAAGTGCCATTTGATGCCTTTTTTGGACAGGAAAAATGGTGGACAGCTACAAGTTTTGCAGTATAAACACCAGTCACGCAGAGAAAGTCACATGACTTCCTGTTGCAGTCATACATATACGAATGTCTTGTTGCGATTGTACAAATATCGTCATACATTCGTCATACGTCGTACTGCATTATCATTTGATCATACCACATTAGCTTAGAGTGGTGCTTTGATCGTATTAAAATATTTTTAATTCGTGCCAAGTGGTAGCATAGTCGCCTTAATGACGTACTCCACTTGCACAATTGTCTTACAATATTCGCCATAATGCGTACTAAGGTCCTACAATTGTCGCCACATAAAGAAATCCTAACAAACAACCACGAACTCAGGGGTTAATTTACGCATGACCTAAGTCGTGATTAGTCGTCAATAAGTTCTTCTATGTGTGACAGACGCTTTAGATAAAAGGTTATGGAAATGGTAGATAAAACCCTTACCTAACGAGTCGGCATCATTCGCCTTGGTAATTTACAAATTAAGCATTTGAAAAAAAATTCAAATAATTTCAGCATTACCATATCACGTGACCCATCATTGGGACGTGCTCATTTCAATGATATGTCCTTCTTTTAAATTTTTTGAAAAAGCTGAAAAAATAATATTTAAATTACCAATTTGTGATATCGTATGCGTTGAGTAAACGTTGTGTACACCATTCTTTTGCAGGTATTCAGTAATGGCAGATTGTTGGGCAGCAGCTGATGACAGGCCAGGCTTTGGGTTTCTAAGGCGGAGGCTCGAATCATTATTAGAAGATCAGAATGATGACAACAGAAGTGTGATGGAGCCTGGGGCTCATATTTATATGGACCCAGATACCATTTAACCTCGTGTACAGCATTGTTTATTATATCGGGTGCCAATTTACCCAACTTCACTAGAAATTTTGATTTGGCACCAAAAGATCTTTGTTGGCTAAAATTTGGGAACTTGTAACGGAAAGCCAATTGTCAATAAGAAGTTGAAAATTAATTTTGGACACACTTTCAAAGTTAAATGTCAGTGAATGGTAATGAGGTATTTTTTCAATAAAACATTGTAGGTTTTCAACATTACAAAAGGCTTCATTTAGGCAGTTAAATACTTCTTCATACCACCGCGAGCGACTTGCGACGATATTAAGTACTTAAGTAATTAAATACTGCCTTTTGTTAAAACTCGCAACCCGTGAAGCTCAGTGCATTAACAATAATTAGTCCACTTATCTGTACTCTTTTTAAGTGCAACTGCAGGTTCATGTACCGACATTATTCAGTCTGGACATAATTGGAATCAATGACATAGACACAATTAAGGTGGCCGCCCTTTTCGCCTACCGAGTATTTTGTCGGAATTTTCGTGTTCTGCAGAATTCTTTCGGTGACATATTGTCCGTTCCCTCTTGAAAGAATTGCTAGTTCATTTTTTAAAAAAATCGATCAATTTATTTGTATTAGACACAGAAGTACACTCTTCCCCTCCCATTAGCGTTTTGGCCCCACAACACCTTTTTTGGCACAAAAATATCCAGAATGGCTAAATCTGTGCCCTCAGATAGTTTCGGTCCAGCGCGAACAATGGTGTACAGTAACTCTTGTATGGTATTTCAAGATAAAATGCTTTGTGTATGCTCATGCAGCGAAAGCATCGCCAGTGTCCTCTACGAGCAGACCAATAGCTAGAGATCAAAGGTGGATCACGATATGTGCTGAAGGAACTGGAGTAGGGCTGTTTGAAGCTTCGATTCGATTTCGAATCTTAAGTTGATATTCGATTCGATTCGAAATCAGCTGCCCGATTCGCTTCCACCCGAATCTTCACAAAACGTATAGTTCAGATAAAATCTGTTCGTAAATAATACTGAAAATAAAGACCAGGTGTAATTTCATCTATGTTAACATAAATAGCATCTGACCCATATCATCTCCCATGCTAATTCCAGTCTCATTAGTCTCTACCACGGTTGAAAACAAAGTTAAAGTTTTCAAACAATGTTGACGATGAGCTGTTGCTAGTGGCTAGTGATGGTAAGTCTCGCACCTGTTTCTGTGTAATATTCCCACTACATCATCAAGGCATGCCTTCCAGGAAGGCATGCCTTGATGATGCAGCTGGCATATTTTATCAATCGGGACTTCCTATATATAATTTCATTTTCTTCAAGAACATACGATTTGCTTGCAGATGATCGATTGGAGTAAGCATTTCAGAACCCGGTGAATTTTTTCTCTATCATATGAATAATATTGTCTTTTCCTGTCTTCTATCGAAAATTTCATGAACATGCGTAAAGCTGCAAGCAAACTGTAACTCAGCCAGGTGAATGTGCAGGCAGTCTTTGAATTCCATTTACCTGCATACCTGACTCATATCGTCCGAAAAATCGCCTTTCGATAAAGTTATCTCCCTTGCAATTAAGAAACAAGTGAGGAAGGGTCAACTTAGAAGCAAGTAATTGTTGAGAAAACACCTATGACATAAGTGGAAAATAAAGCCAAGTTTCCTTTTGTTTCTTTCAATAAACGAAAACAACAGACAGCTCTCGGGGCTGTCTGTTGTTTTCTTTTCTTAAAAGTTTCGAGAGTAAATTTGGCTTTTTATTCTAAGCAAATTAGAAGCAACTACTTCGCAGATAATCCGCCATTAAGATTATTTATCAGTGTCGCACCTACAAACCATAAGTGAGTGTCCACTGTATCTCACTGTTTAGAGAATGTGTTTGTTTTTGCGGTAATTAGCAAGTTTTTATTCTTTCCAGGAAAACAATTAGCAAATTTCACCTCCGAGACTTTAATATCAATGGAGAGGGCAGAGGCTATATTATATATCACGATGCACAGACTGTTATTAGGGACCTTTCGCCAAACGAACGACAACTGATAAAAAAAAAAAACGAAAAGCCAATAGTAGTAATTTTTTCGGGCGACCGAAAGAGCTTTTCGCGGAATTAACGACTACGAGTCCGTTTGTGCGAAGATCCTACCGTTCAAACTTAGCACTGATAGAAGTTTAAGGACACCACACTGTAGGGACACAATTCTATCCAGAAACGCTCTCAAACAATTTGCTATATGATATATCTGCGAGTGTTGATGAGAAGCCATAATCGTAACTTCGGATAGGGAAAACTACAACTGATAGGAAGAACGCATATTCCAGTGACGTGATACGTCATTCGTAATTCTTATCAGTAGTCGTTCATAGTGCGAAATACGAATATAATGAACAATGTTACAGAACATCAAAACATGGCGAAAACATTGTTTTCATAGTTTTAAATGGGTTTCAGCATAGTATAAGAGTCAAACGTTCAAACTGATTTGAAAAAATTGTAAAAAGCCAACTTTGTATTTTTATGCTACTCTGCAGGAAATGCCCGATGAAATGGTATGCATATCGATGATACAAATTTGCTAAAATAGCGAAATATCAGTTTTTTTAATTCCCATCTTCTTTGTGTTAAATTTACTGACAGCTTTTAGAAATTAAGGGGAATTTACTTTCCTTTAAATCTCTTCCAATGATGAAACTTCGTGGTTTAGTCTGTGTTACAAACGATAAAACTGTTGGCTGGCCGAGAGTTAATCCGACTGATTCAGAGTTCGCAATATACGTCATTATTTAATGTTCCCATTGTATAAATGGAGGAGACTTCGACTGCCTCATTTCTAAACAGTACAAGGAATCACTCTAAATTAAATTATACGAATTGAAGGGAATTATCTGTCGCTTTATACGGAGCATGAATATGGAAAGGGCGTGTTGAATAATATGAAGTGCGTAGTACACTATGCGTAATGCCCTGCTTGTACTATAGTGTACACTGCATGCCACTTCAATTCATGTTTGAACAAAGCTCTTACTATAAAAATAGCTGGATATTTCTTTTTCGCATTTGGGTATATCAGCATATCTCTGTTTATATATTCCTCAGTTCCGAAATTCGGTATTTTTATGTCAGATTACGAAGCAAACGGAATATGTTATAGCCTAATTTCTAGAAAATGCCTCTCGTATTTTTCCTTTACTGAAAAGGATTGTTCATAGGTTCCATCCTGGACTTAACTCATCATGGAAATCGTCTTTCGATAAAGGTATCTCCCCTGGAATTATTAGACGGACAATGAAAGTCCAATTAAGAAGCGTGTAATTGGTGAGAAAACACGTTTGACATCAGGAGAAACTAAAGCGATGTTTCCTTTTGTTACTTTTAATAAACGAAACCAACAGACAGCTCTCGGAGCTGTCTGTTGTTTTCGTTTATTAAAAGTTACAAAAGGTAACGTTTTTACAGCAAATTGCAAATTTTTATTCTTCCCACAACAAAATAGCAAATCTTACCTTCTTGACTGTTATATCAATGGAAAGGATAGTATCTGTATTATATGTCACGATACGCACGCTGTTGATATAATGAACAGACAGAAAAGTTACCAAAAATCCGAAGATGGTGAAATAGCCGTTTTCTTATTTTTAAATAGGTTCAAACAGAGAATAATAATCAGATGTTCAAACTGATTTGGAAAAAAATATGTAAAACGCCTGCTGCTGTATTTTATACTACCCTGCAGGAAAACGCATGAAGTTTGTGAAATTAGGCGCACATCGATGGTTCAATATCTCTAACATTTCAAATTGTCAATTTTTGGATGAAATTCCCATGCCCAAGGTGTTAAAGTTACCTGCAAGTTTAGAAAATTGAGGGGGAGATAACTTTCCTGTAAGTCATCTCCAGTGGCGAAAATTGTCAGACATACATTGTCGGGTATGTATGTTTGTGGTTTGTAGTTCTTTAGTTTCCACATCCCCATCTTGGTAAAATTGTGATGAATACTTACCTGGTAACAAATTTTGTTTGGGAAATAAATTAAGCTAATGAAGAGTGAAAGATAATCACATCATTTAGACGAACATAATTCAGTTTTGAGAACAATGTTCCCTTCTCGATTGTATTTCATTTTTTTTTTCTCTGGATGTGCACGAATATAATCATCATGTTGATATTTTATGTGACTTGTTTAACCCCGCCTGCACCGAAGTCGAAATATTAAAATTTCAAGCTCAAATGTTTTCCATAATGCAACTAGAAACTGGACTAGTTTGAATTCTGGATCGTTATTTGTCAACCATTAGCACACCCTGAATGTCCGAATCAGCCAAAGTGAGGGTCCGAATTGACGTGTCCGCGGGTCCGAATCAGCCAAAGTTCGAATCGTCCTTGGTTCGATCGGCCAAGGCACAGATCGGCCAAGGTGCGAATCAGCCTGATAACCGGATGAATGTACGTCGTTATCAAACTTCTTGAAATCAAGAAAATGTAATTCCTGTTTCTACCTGCAGAAAAGGGAACGAGGGGAGGGAAGGAGGGGGGGGGGGGGTCTCTAAATGTTAAATGTTAGCGCATTGGATTTTAGATAGCTTAGTCGTACATGTAAGTTTTCCTGACCCGAGTTATCTGAGTTGTGTCCTTGGACAAGATACTTGATGCTAACTGTTCAAGTGGACTCACGATGGCACAATGCTCTATGATGCATTATGGTATACTACAAGTAATTATACAATTACCCTCAATTTAAGGGCACCAGAAGCAATAGGGATGTGTGGGGGGCAGCGGCCCTTGCCCTGGGACTAGGGCTATGTGGGCAAGGGGCAGTGCGCGTGCCCTTTATGGCCAGAAGAGCACAAGTGGAAAGACTTTATTTTCCAAAAACTGTAACTGAGATACTCTCTAATATTCGTTTTTAACGTATTTTACTTTATAGTGCCAATGGAAGTGGGGCATGTATAATGACGGAGTTTTATCGATAATCATAAAACAAAAAGGCCATTCTATCGGCGGGGTAATCTCTAAAGCTTTGTATCGTCCATTGAGTGGAACAAGGTGTCATCTGCAATGCTACAACATTGCAGATGGCCCTTGCCCATCTCAAGGGACGATAGGTATATAACACTTTACCCAACGTGACGGCAAAAACGGACCAGCGCTATTCTCAAAACTCGCCAATTAATTTTCATTATATTTTTATTATTTGTCTAAAAAACATAGGTTATAGCCCCTCGTTGGAACGAGCTCGTTCCAAAGAGGGGTCATAACCTATGTTTTAGAGACAAAAAATGAAAAAAATTAGTTATTCAAAAATTGTTTTTGCAAGTGTCTGCTTTCCATGTTAGGTAAAGGGATAACGTAATTCACATTTCAGTGCTATTAAGTGTCATTTTTATGATCCGTTGTGAGTGGCCTTTTTGATGACCCCCCCCCCCCCCACTCCCATTTTCCTCCAGATGCTTCCAGCACCCTTGCCTCAAATAATGCTGAGCTTGCTTTTGCTGAGCTAGTAAGTTACATCGGCTGACAGTTGGTCCCGGGACGTTTACGTCTCGTTGACTCAACAGAAGGGCATATGCATGAACTGGTCTCGGATTCTATAAATAAATTGGCCCCAGTATTAAGAATGGAAACAAAGATGGTCAGAATAAAAGTTACTGCCAACCTCATATATATATATATATATATATATATATATATATATATATATATATATATATATATATATATATATATATATATATATATATATATATATGTACTACTCAAAGTTTGCTAAGCACCAAATATCTGACACATCATTGTGAAATTTGCTTGTGACATATTTGCGATATTTTTGGTGGATATGATTGAGGAATGTATTGAGATGGTCCCCAGTGTTTACATTAGCTCTCTAGGCAGGCAGACTTTTCGTGACAGTCATGGAAAGCATGTACCCTTTGATTTTCATGATGTTTTCGTGTACTGTCTACATGTACATGGCATGTGTAGGGTATTCAATCTTCATTTCAACACAAACCCTTGTGATGTAATGATTGAATATGGCAAATGCAAATGTAAGAAGACATTTGTCTGAAGCAGAAATATGGCGGGCTGGAGGGATGGTGAAGCAAGGGTCTACCCAACGACAGGTTGGTGAAGCGCTTGGTGTGCACCATACGGTGATCACCAGAGCCTGGGCAAGATTGCAGCAGTTTGGCACACCAGTAAGACGGCATGGTGGTGGCAGAGACAGGGCAACATCTGCAGCTGAAGAACAGTTTTTGATTATTCAGGCCCGTAGGAACCGCTTAGCCACAGTAAGCTAGCTTCGCAGTGACCTTCAGAATGCATCCGGGGTAAATGTTTCGACGCAGACTATCCGGGCAAGGTTGCACGAAGGTGGTCTCCGATCGAGAAGACCATGTATTCGCATTCCGCTGTCACAGAACCACCGCCAGACACGATATGAATGGGCCATGGACCAGGTTGGATGGACCAGAGAAGATTGGCGCCCTGTCCTTTTTACAGATGGTCAAGGTACTGCCAAGACCACACAGATAGACATTCGAGGGTATTTAGACGACCAGGGGAGCGGTTCCATGCAGCCAACATTGCCGAGCATGACGGCAATGGTGGAGGGCCAATCATGGTCTGGGGCGGCATCAGCAGGGATGGACGTACAGAGTTCTGTGTCCCTGAACGTGGTACATTGACTGCACAGCGGTATATTGATGAGATCCCTGATTTCCACGTCAGATTGCAGGTGCAGTGAGTTATAGATTTATTCTGATGGACGATAATGCCCGTCCTCATGTTTCCATGCTGTCGGGGAGTACCGACAGAGGGAGGGGATTGAGCGTATGGGCTGGCCAGCAAGATCTCCTGACCTCAATCAAATCGAACATGTCCGGAATGAGTTGCAGCTTGCAATTTCAGCCCGTCCAGTCCAGCCAAGAAGTGTCCAGGAGCTTGGTGCCATGCTGGTCCAAGAATGGAATAACATCCCACAAAGGACCACCAGGAACCTGATTGGGAGCATGAGAGGGCATTGTGAAGCTGTAATTAACAGTAATGGGTATCATACTCGATATTGAACCCATACCAGTTCGCTCCGTCAACTTTTTGGCAAACTGAAAAATATCCTCTTTTACCAATAATATCCATTTTCCATGGTTATCGCATTCAAAAGCCCAAAAATAATGTCAAACGCAAATAAAATCTTAATTTCTGTACTTAAATCGTTAAAGATATAATCAAATAAAAAATAAATACACTTTTTCATAAGAATATGTCAACTAAAACGTAAAACAGGTAGTTGGATATACTTGGTGCTTAGCAAACTTTGCAAACTTTGAGTAGAATATATTCCGTCGTAATTGTGTTCTGGTGCCTGTTACCCGTTCATTACTGAGAGACCGAAACGTCCCAGGCCGAAATAGGAAAGAGTCAAATGTCCCCTTCCCTGACAGTTTATCCTCGATGCACGGTGGTTCTCTCTGGGTACTTGGTTGGGTTAAGGGTCAATTCGTAATCAATACGATCCGTAATTAGTTCAAACCTAGTCAGTTCACAACCAAGTCAATTCAAAATCGAGTCACAGTCTGTTTGCAACAATTGCACTTCCTTCCAGGGGGTGACAGATAGACAGCCAATCTGGCTTTTCCACCCCCTAAAGAATACTATTTACTAAACTTGCGAAATATTTGTAATCGTTATTGTATTTATAACCGTTTATGTATACTGTGAATAAATAAATCATCTGAATATGAATTCTCAAAATCAGGGTCATGTTTCTATTCGTAATCAAGCTTACTCCTTTACCCAACGTAACGGCCAAAACCGGCCAGCGGTATTCTCAAAAATCGCCAATTAATTTTCATTATTTTTTTCATTTTTCTCTCAAAAACATAGGTTATAACCCCTCGCTGGAACGAGCTCGTTCCCATGAGGGGTCATAACCTATGTTTTTGAGACAAAACATGAAAAAAGTAGTTATTCAAGAATTGTTTTTCCAAGTGTCGCCTGCTTTTCATGTTAGCAAAGGGTTAAATAAAAAACTATCGTCTAGGAGGGAATTCTGTGCCAATACGTTATTCAGGTTTTTTTCATATATAAAAACAAGAGCACTCATTGTTTTTGACTCAGGCTCAAAGCTGGCGGGGGTGCTGGGATGGGGGCGAAACCAGGACTTTTGTCGGAAATTTGTATTGTCCGCGAAAAAACTGTTGGTCGTTCGAACGCCATTTTCTTCGAAAGCCGCTATTTTGGTGAAAAGGTCCATTTGGCGAATCGACAGTACGGCCACCGTGGACTGGCCACTTCCAATTGGGGGGGGGGGGGGGAGGGGGCAATATTATCACGGACGCGATAATATTAGATTCCAAACAATTATAATAATTAAAATGTTGCTGATGAGGATTTTTATTGCCCATGCGTGGATTACGTCCAGTTCACGGCGGCTGTTCTGTACCATTTGCATTATGGCTCATATATCCTTTGTGTTAAAATACACCTGCGACTTTATCTTTTGTTTTGAGTCTCCATTATTTTTCAGGAATGGAGAGTTGACGTGAATAACTCTCAATTACTTGTAAACAAAGATTCTATCCCTCAGTGCTCCCTCCCCCTCTCCCACCCCCGCGTCACCCAAAATAAGCAACCGCAAAAATTTATACTGCAGACAAAAATTTACTAGTTTTGAAAAAAAACTTCACACTACAGAATTTATATTACAGTAACTGCAATCTGTTTCTCATTATCAGTTACTTTTTCTGCTTCCGCTTTCCGGTCATCCCCAACATTCACTCCTTGTAAAATAGCACTAACAGGCCGTTTTTGTGCTGTAGTAGTTCTTTTGTAGCTTCTAATAGCTGATGACCTATGTCCTGTAACTTCCGATGTTAATTGTTCATCGACACTCGCATGATAAAGCCGTGTTGCTGCAGATGCTCTCAGAGAATGATGTGTCCTATAACATGATAATCCAGTTTTGTACATAGAGAGGACACAACGCCAGCAAGTGCATGACGCCTAATAGGCAGGTCGACATACCAAATATTACTTTTAGGTTTTTGAAGTGGCCTCAAGTAAAACGCATTTGATTTCGTGATCGGAGGACAACAAGAGAGATATTTCTCATATAAATTAACTATACTGCGTTCTGGAATCTGTTCGTTTTCGTACGCAACAACAACAACACTTTTAGCTTCCACTCGTCGGTGCTTTAAACCCCCTTGATTAGAAACATTCTCTGTGTACTGCAAAGACGATCATGCTAATCCCATCCAATACGAAGTTGGGACGACTCTCCTCGATGTAAATCCCTGTGTTCGTGACCATCACGTAAAGCAAAATTTAAGCCTATAACATACAGCATTGTGTTGACTAAATGACCAGGCGTGTCTGAGCCAAGGACACCCTTAGACCACAAAACACCCTCCTCTTGTTCTGTTACAGGTTTAGCTTTTTAGGGGGTCCTCCAATGTGTTCTTTTGACTTCTTTTTCATAATATTGTCAAGAGTGTTCTTTATCTGAGTAAATGATTCGTCACTTAAGAATTTATATTTTTATCACGTGTTTCCAAATACAGCTGAAGGGAAATAAAACTATATATTGTCTCAGCGGGAAAGTATGATCCATCTACTTTTTTCACTTCGCAAATAAAGCGGGAAATAGAGTAATTAAGCTCGTCACGAGTCATATGTTCCAATTCCACCAAAATGGGACTTATGTTCATGCTGTCGGTTATCTTGCTCCTATTGGATTGTCATGCTTTAAATGTTTTAACTGCCCACTGAAGTTTGTTGATTGTGCTGTCCGAAAATCTGAAAAATATTAAAAACATACATGTCAGCCTATTTTGTAACTGAAATGTAGTTTCGAAAAGAAATCATTTAGATGTTAAATCAAAATTTTGAAGAGTTGCGAGACATACGTACACCGTTAATTTTTTAAAACAAACTGACAAAAGGACAGGCTTTATATTATTAATTCTAAACGTTAATGATCTGATAATTAATTGATATCTGTCAAAACACTGATTCGTTTTAAATATTAAATTTGAATTTTGCTTACACCCCCCCCCCCACCCCCATCCCCGCACTCCACACACCCAGTCAAGATTATTTCTCTGATATGGAGGCGGCCACTTTTTAGGTGACGGAAGAAAGATGGAATATCCCGAGAGAAATCACTGACCATCTGTGAGCAAGTGACAAACTTTCTCACCTTTTGTACTGCAAAAACATACCTTCTAGACTGTAAGTTGGTAATTTCTTCATCACTTTTGGGAATTTCAAATCTTGAATGATGCCGTGTCTCCTTAACCATTGCCTCAGCCTGTTCACATGATGCTATCAAATTGTTATCGGTGATGTTCGAAAACATATCAGTGTGGTTGTAGACGGACTGGGGGATGGATTTTTGTTTTCCGTGTTATCATGCATAATATTTAGCATGTCATCAATGGCATTATCAGTGTCATAATCTGACTGAGTGTTAGTAGAAAATGTATTCTGAGTCAGATATAAACTCCCCCCATCACTTGAAGGCATCTTAGAGAATGGACAAATTTAGTCTCATACAATAGTTAATGATCAGCTCTTAAATCTTACCCTGATTACTTTTGACTTTTGAGTGGCGTTCATAACAAGTAACAATAACTGTCCATTCCTAAACTAACTTGTATCTATTGAAGGCATGCTGTTAAAATTGACTGGTGTGACGTTTAGGTGTATTTTAAGTAGGTGAAAATCCTCCTAACTCTCCATTCCTTAAAAGCAATGGGCCTCGACCCCTTCGGGGTCTCGGCTCCATTATTTTTAAGGAATGGAGAGTTACTCGGACTTTCTCCTCTACTGAAAACGCTCGTTGAAAGTAGACATATATGGCAATCGAGAAGGTATGTACATGAAAACAGTTCGTGTATTATTGTTATTTTAAAGAATTAATTTCCTTTAACTAAAGTAATTCGTTAAAATAATAATAATAAACGACCGGTTAGGACCTGTTTCGTTTATTATAGTTTTAAAGAGGTATACGGAGTTGGGTTTCAAGTTCGTAAAAGCGGTCAACCACCCGGGAACACGATCCGGAAATATTAAATCTCTCCTCACAATGTCGGAAACTTTTGACAACACATCTTCGTATCTGGTATTTGTTATCTTTAGCAGTGGTTTAATATGACAGACAGACAGACATTATTTATTTCGTTTGACTATTTCTGGTCATAAACCACAAAAAGTTACATTTACAAATCCATCGACATTCACACCTTTTTCTCACTATACCTGGATAAACGCCATTTCTTTTCGCTTTTCTGGAGTTTCACAATATGAATACAGAAATTGATCAGGAGCTAATACTATAAAACGTGTACATTTGTATTTTATAGACTTGTATCTTCTACCTATTAACCCTTTACCCAACGTAACGGCCAAAACACAAGCTCTGTTTTACTGGTAAACTAGGATCCAGTCACCAATGCTTGCGAGGTTCAAACCCTCTCTAAAATGGGCAACATGGCTTATTAACGCTCACCCCTGGTCTTGAGTTGATACTCATGTTGTGGTCATGATTAGCCATTGTGCAAAAATATGTGACTTCAACCATCAATAAATAAATAACGGTCAAAACCAGCCAGCGCTATTCACAAAAATCGCCAATTAATTTTCACTAACCCTTTACCTAACCTGAAAAGCAGACGACACTTGCAAAAATAATTCTTGAATAACCAATTTTTTCATTTTTTGTCTCAAAAACATAGGTTATGACCCCTCGTTGGAACGAGCTCGACGAGCTCGTTCCAACGAGGGGTCATAACCTATGTTTTTGAGACAAAAAATGAAAAAAATAATGAAAATTAATTGGCGATTTTTGAGAATAGCGCTGGCCGGTTTTGGCCGTTACGTTAGGTAAAGGGTTAATTTACCCATTCCCCAAAACATAGGTTATGACCCCTCTTTTGAGACAAGGAATGAAAAAAATGAGTAATTCAAAAATTTTGTTTGCAAGCGTAGTTTGCTTTTCATGTTAGGTAAAAGGTTAATATAACTTATTAAAATGAATCATCAGCATTTTAGAAGATATGACAATTTCACAATTGACAAATTGCCACATCTTTGAAAATGCTAATGGTTCATTTTAGCCCATTTAAAGTCATAACTGGAAAATACAATTCTAGAAAATACAGTAATTGTAAAAGTTTAATAGTATTGGCGTGGCTGTATGTGGGTGATTAGTTTTGTCATACTTGACCTAGAAATATAATAACGCTGCCAAAGATGATTATAGCAAGGACAGACAAGAATGAAGTGATACTCATCTTCTGAGCCATTTGGTGTACAAAATTGGCTAACACGTTCGCTTAGCGGTAGTCTCCCTTGGCAATATTGGTCACTTTCGACACTTGAACTGTGCGAAGACAATCTTGATTGTGTTCTCCCTTCAATACCACTGATCGCTCAAACAACAAACACTTATGTGGTATATCACACGACAGACTGCAATACTGATTTATTTACAAAAATAAATCACGAAAACAACAATGCTAACATAGGCCTATGTTACATTAATCCCCTATTGTCCTTAACTTGAATGTCACTCAAGTTAAGACTCGTCTAAACACTACCCTTAGGCGTACCCCTTAAATTTAATTGAACGTCCACACAGTATTGCGTTGTCGTGCTGAATGAACCAAGCAGGAGAAGCACGGACAACACTGTCCGTGACACAATGACCTTCTACTCCACGGACTGTGCGATCAGAAACACTCAACAAGGAGAAAATATTTCTGGTCTAATTCCCTCCGGTCAACCGACAAGAAATATATTTAATACACATCTGAGGTTCTTACTTGATATAAAATCTAAATAACCTTCTTAACCAAAATATGTTTTAACCCTTTACCTAACATGAAAAGCAGACGACACTTGCAAACGCAATTCTTGAATAACTAATTATTTTCATTCTTTGTCTCAAAAACATAGGTTATGACCCATCTTTGGAACGAGCTCGACGAGCTCGTTCCAAAGAGAGGTCATAACCTATGTTTTTGAGACAAAAATGAAAACAATAATAAAAATTAATTGGTAATTTTTGTGAATAGCGCTAGCAGGTTTTGGTCGTTACGTTGGGTAAAGGGTTAATACTTTGTAAAGATACAATGATTGATTATTTCTCATTACCAAAATCCACTGTTGTAGATCGAAATCCAAAGCACGTCTATTGAACGAAACAAAAAAAAAAAAAACTATTTTGGAACCAGAATAAAGTGATTTTCCCAAATGAACCCGAACTGCATGTCTAAAGATAACTTTTTAATTTCTGATACCCCCAAACCTCTCCCCAATTACAAAGTTCAATTAGTGTTAAGTAAGATGCACGGCTGATACAGTTGTCGGAGTACAACAATTTAAACAAATATTTAATTAATTTCGAATAGAGATCTATATCTATATTTATTTATTTATTGGTGTTCAAGGTCACATATTTCTGCACAATGGCTAACCATGACCGTGGCAGTTTTACGGGTGGAGGAAGCCGGAGTACCCGGAGAGAACCACCGAGCAACGGCGAGCAACTGTCAGCTCCCCAACATACCAACTCCACACAAGCAGGGTTAGCATTGGTTGAAGACAGGTGCACCATCGACGTGCAGTACGCCTTAGTACACAGCGTCACTGTGCCCCCACGTGGGCAATGGGGGTGAAGTGTCTTGCCCAAGGACACAACGCGGTTGCCGCAATCTATATCTATAGAACCAGCAAATGAATCAAACACCACATATAGAATTTTTAGAGTAGACGGATAACCTCTAACGTTATATAACAACACATTCATGGCCTTTAAAAGGTTATCAATTAACGCCTAAGTATTGCAACAAAGGACCCAGAATAGTTAAATACTACTCCCAAATAATTAAAATTATCAACTACTTCTGAAATACAATTATTGTATGTCCATGTTTCCGTATTTTTTATTTTACTTTTACGAAAAACTATTATCTTTGTTTTATCTGTGTTAACCCTTAGATTCCAACATTCTTTGGGTTGTTTCCCTTTATTTTTTCTATTTCCCTTATTTTCCCATGAATAAACCATCTCATTTTATTTTCCACTAGACAGTTGGCGGGGGGGGGGGGGGGGGGGGGGGGGGTGTCAGGTAATAAGTTTCGTCACAAACCGCAAAAAGGGTTTTCTATAACCCCTGGGCACCCACCTACCACTTATTTGAAGAAAAAAAAAATCATTTTGAAACTTGGTATCCACCCCACAAGATTAGAGAAAATCGTACATAAACTGCTTTTATGAGCTATATTAACAGGCAGGCTTGATTCCAGGCCAGAACAATTTCTCTGCAGTCCAAGCTCTTAAAAATTAAAAGTCTTGATAAAGTTCCTAAACTTAAATGATACCAAACTGAAAACTTCAATACTGGAGCCATGAAATCATTTCCCAAAAGATAGACACCCCCATCTTGCACTTTAAGCCGACAAAAAACACAAAGCAAGGAAACATTTTTAAATTCACGGAGAAAACAAATATCTGAAATCAGAGAAAATTCTGAAAAAGCTCAACCCTGAACAGATTTGTTTTTTTTGCTGGAACATTGTTTGTGTTGTTCCAGTAACCATTCTCGACATTTTATCTACCAACAACCTGCTAACGGAGGTAAAACAGAATTCTCCAGAGTTTGCAAATGGAATGTGGTCCCATTTCGTGGCAAGTTTATGAATGTATTCAAACTTTCTCACAGACACTGGCAGTCAGCGTATACATGGGTAATCAGGAGAGTATACAGCATGTACTGACTTCTACCCGAGAATTATTAAGACAGGTGTAACAGGTATAGGTGTGAATTATGTTGAAACTCTTGATATTTTCCCTGGTTTCACCACTGTATTTGCTGTTACTTCTACTGATTTCTTTCTGTTTCTACCCATTTCTGCTTTTAGTTTCATCAGTCTAAGCTGAATTTATTAAGCATCATCAAGTGCAGAATTCGTAGAGGCAGTTAGCTCAATGTTGTATTAAACATGAAAATAGTCAATGTGATGAGGGTCGATTCTTTGGTATCGGAAATCCATCCCCCATAAACTCGACGCTGTTGCACCATGGCCGACATGAGTAGTGCTTCATTTGATGGAGTGGTTAGTAAGCTTTGGTCAGGCAGAAAGAGATTTCCAACCATGTGGCTCAGTTACTACTTACTACTCAGGGCAAAAATCACTGGTAATGTGTGTGACATAAAATGATATTTTAAGGAACCTACGTTACCGGTGTTTTTCCCCTCGGTAGTAAATGGACCATATGGTTGGGATTCTCCCTTGCTGCATGACCAAAGTCACACGAAGCACTACTCATATCGGTCAGGGTAAAACATCGCAGAGTTTATGTGGGGGGGGGGGGGGGGGGGGTATGGATTTCCTATTTGTCTGTTTTGTGGCGCTCACGTGGCCCAATAATCACCCTGAGTCTGAAACGACGTCATTCTGGCTTCGTTGTCTAAGAACGTGTTTCATATACTATCAATAATTCCACAAAGTTGTTTCATATTAACAAGTCCGATGAGAAAGTCAGAAAGAAATGAAAATCCTGTGCGTTAGAAAGGTCTATCGTGTCTCTCCAAGTTTGGTCGGGGTGCATTGTGGATATTTTGGAGCTCTGATGTGTCAAGTGGTGTCCCTGTGATTTATATAATATTACCTCTTACGCAATGAGTGTCGGTATTATCCTACAACATATTGGAAGCTATTCATTCAACTCAGAGGCTTGAAACTTATTTGCTCAAAATCTGCTACAGGAGCAGTGACAGAAAAAGTCACTTTCCATGTGGTTTTCTGGCTCATTCAGCTTGATCTCACTGAAACATAATACACATGGGTATCCTTTCTGACTCAGATGATCCCAACACACATTATTCTATGATTTAGTTTTATTCTTTGTTACGGCAGATTGCTATAGTTTATTTTCAACAAGTTAATTTTATTTCTATTTTACGATAATGCAACCAGGTGTCTTATATGTGTTTGCACAGTTCTGAGATGCCATATCCTAGGTTTCTCTCCATACATCCAGTATCCGCCTCAACATGTGCTGCTATACACTATGGTGCGGGTGTAAATGGCTGAAATTCATATTAACTAAACTGATTCCCCAGTAACAAACTACTTTTAGCATTGTATAAACAGTTTGTTAACAGGGAATCAGTTCCCCGTTGATAAATTCTCTGACAATAAAATAGAGAGTTTCCACTGCCAATAAACCCCCCAATCAATAAGATATAATGTCCTAACTATTTGATGGTTCAGCCTTTCTGACAGTATATCACAAATTGAAGGGAATTGGTTTAAAGGCTACCCACTAAGCTTTAGACTTGAATGATCAATAACAACCCTGCATTTTGCTCATACATGTATATGACTGAAATTCATAATTACTTAATGAGAGTCTGTAAAAGTAATCACTTGCATTGGGAAATGGCATTATGCCGCTGTATGATGTCTACTATTTATGGTGAGAAGAGTCCTTTTATTGGCAGATCTGGTTAGATTACATAAATGATAATTTTTTAAATTGCTTTAACGTTTTGTTCAAAATCGTGAACCACACTGATGGTGTGATGGGGAACGGTGCTAGCCCAGATCCTGTACTACTAATCATCCCCTGTTAACCCAGAGGAGATGGAGTGGTGGCAAACAGACTACACAAGCTTCCGTGTTCAAGTTGCGTCACTTATTTGAAAGATAAGAGCTCATTGGAATATAATTTCAAGGCATGGAAAAAACGTGTTTTCAGAGACGCGGACCTACCCAGCCACCCTCGCCTTGTGTTTGGAAAAAAATTACGCCCCACCCCGTCCATGTACTAGACGGTTACATGTCTTTTAACTCCCGAATAACCTTATTCTATTAATTTCTGTCCTGTTTTAGTTAAACAGCGCAACGAATGGAGAAATAGTTTCCTACTCTCTTGGCAACTTTTATCTCTATGATTTCTCACTTGAAATATTTTTATCCACAACTCTATCCCTTCTGTTTAGGAGAGCGCTGTGGCAAAGTGGTTGACTGTTGGACTTTTATGCTAGAGGTCCCGAATAAATATTTCACGCTCAAAAATAAGCCTCCATAAATATTCTTTCTGTTTTGTTTATTTCTGGTGTTTTAACCCCTTCCACACAATCTTGAATTTAATGGATGCAGTAAATTCTGTTTCTCTAGTTTAGATTATTGTAGGCGATAGCCTACTAGAAGGCAGTCGCTTTGTTTAAACTGCATGGCCTCTGTGATTTTTGATCAAACGGAAATTCCAAGTAGGCGGAGTTATGTTCAGTTTTGACTGATGATAGTCCGTCACCGATTTCTGTTCGGCACATGTGTGCGGAACGGATTTTCATTTTCCACGTGGTTTAATGTTGCTGTAGACGCGGATATCATAGAACAGGCGTGTAATAAATTATGAATACTCAAACAAACATAAATTTCTCAATTGTTTTCAACTTCCGACTCTCACAATTTCCCATCACGTTTGAAAATATACTTTGACGTCCAGTAAAAATGAATATGTTAGTAGTTGTCGTGGCCGGCTTTCGAGTGATGTTAGTGAGATGATTGACTTGACGTGATTGGGAGGGGGTGGGGCAGATTGTGTTGTACCGCTGCAGCAATCCGGGTGTATAGATATCAGCGATCTGGTTAGACAAATAACTGTTTGTAAAACATTTTTGCTTCTAGCTGTTTCAGTACTAGAGCAAGGTGCATAGAGGCAAAAGTTGGCGGATTTTTCAATTGATGTCCACCTTTCACTACTGGCACATTGACTTTGCGAAAAAATTCTAAGATTGGAAGAGAATTTTTTTTTTCTTCTAAGTTAAGACCATATTCAAAGCTAGATTTAAACAAGTATGCAGATTTATAGAAAATGCAACGTTCCATTGATGAGATATGGCATTTGGATGAAAATTGGAGATGTATTCAAGTTCATGCAGAAATACATGGATGTGGGAAATTTCAGAAAATTTTGTTTACTAGCTTTGAAGGTTTACTTGTCCCTAGGATTTGGTGGTGAAGTACAGTTCTAGGAATTTTGAACCACAACAAAATACCCTCTACACATAAACACACCCACGCATACCTTACAGCCGTCCTGGACTGGTCGTAATCCACGGATGGGTATTGATCTCCACGCATGAGTTTACCAGGTGATAAAAATCATCAACAGAATTTTAATTCATGAAGCACCGGGTTATACCCGGTGCTTCATTAATTAAATTTTTGGTGATGATTCCTATAATTAGTGTTTGGAATCTAATATTACAGCTATTGTAGGGTTGACTTTTTGCCTTGACTTGGGTAACTGGGGAATTGTTACACAATTTTCCGAGACACGAACCATGGACTTACAGGACGCTGAAGAAAGGAATAAAACACGAATAAGTATTTAATTCACATACTGACTGAAGTGCTTTTTTTACAAGAATAATAAATATTTTACAATAAACATTTCTACAACCTCAAGCTTTAGTTTCCAATAAATTATAACAAAGCAATACATCTAAGTTTTCCACAAATAGCAAAAACCAATTTCAAATTATTTATAGTGATTTAGTTTTGTTTGCCTTACATGAAAACAACTTGCATATTTTCGGATATTTCAGAAAATCCACATGAGGCTGCTGTCACGATCAACTGACAACTACCCCATGTGAAGATAAAACAAACCTCAAACTCGTCGACTTTAACAACTGTTTTGCATGCCATATTATTTTGCTAACAACGAGCCAGCCGCGTCCGGCTAGGTCCAACAACTCGCAAAATAATATGACATACAAGGCAGCCTCGATTTTAGCACAATGACCTCCCCTGATAAGCATATGTAATTACGTAATGAATCTCGCGTTCAGTACTTTTACACTACGGCAGTGTTTTCTAAGAACCTGTATATAAAATACCATTTCACCTTATTCAACATTCAGTGGAATACACTATGTGCATTCCATTGAATGTTGAGAACAACAGAATTTACGCTATTATGCTTGACACACTTGCAGACAGTAAATCTACCTAGCTTAGATATTATTCAATATAAAAAATAAATACTTTTAATAGGAAATTTACCCATACATATTATAAACAAGAAAGTCCACATTTTCTACCCTATAACAATACCCTTCGACTAGAAAAACTTTGGTCCCCCAAAGTTAAATATAAGAGACTTTGTACCTTATTAGCTTTACCTGATGAAGTTTCAGGCCAACACAAACTTTTTATCACCTTAAATGATTACACATTTGTTCTCACATTCGTACTTACATACTTGTTTCTATATAAATTAGTTTTTATATAGTAAACATGGATCATCTGATTGCCCTGAGGATATAAGTCACTAAGAAACAAACATTTAATAACAAAAATTAAATTTATTGAACGAACTTAATCTAATAAAATGTTTTATTATTCAATGATAACATATTCTGCTGAGTATACAAAAGAGCAATACCAAGTATATGAACATAACACATTACTTTAACAATTTCAGTGGTCGTCGACGTCGTTTACCTTTTTGTGTTCTGTGAATCAAAAACTCCCGAATTGACTGCTGTGAAATATTATCTTCAGGTTCCCATGTTTTCTGTTTATCACCTGCCCATTTTACTAGATAATGCTTTTTCCCATTAATAAATTTTGCTTTCATCAATTTTTCCACTGGGAACCATACATCATCTTGTTGTTGTGACACTTTTGCACTTTTGTCCTTAGATTTTGGCGTCTGGCTAGTCTGCTGGGTATTGTCCTGGGTTTGGTTTCTGTCGGGAAAATCTTCTGTCACTCTATCAACAGGATCATTGTATGGCTTGATTCTGTTAGCATGGCATTTCTCTTTGACAATCTTATTCGTTTTGCTGTCCCTTAGAGAAAAAGTGTTATTTGGTCCCTTATCTGTGATGTAAAATGGTCCCTGCCATTTACAATGAAGCTTATTGGATAGTCCCTTGGGTGTAAATGGTGTATATTTAAATACTTGGTCTCCTATTTGAAATGTTGGTTCTTTTGTATTTTTGTCATAGTAGTCCTTACTTTTAGTTTGAGCATCTCTTGTATTTTCTTGTGCAATTGCTCTGACGATTTTTAATTTTTCTGTTACTTCTTCTATATACTGATGTATGTCTTTTGGTAGCTTCTCTTTTGGTAGTACAGCAGTATCAAATGGTAAACTCATTTCTTTTCCAAACAAAATCTTGAAGGGTGAAAAACCAGAAGTTTGAGTGGAAGGACTCATTCTGAATGCCATCATAATACTTGGAAGAATCAAATGCCAATTGTTTTGTTCCTTGTTAACGTAAGTCCTCAATGACTGTGCAATTGTGCTGTTCCATCGTTCACAGGCTGAGTTCGATTGTGGGTGATAAGCACTCGCAAAATGACGTGTGACTTGGAATATTTGGCAGAGAGCGTGGACCAGTTTACTCATGAAGTTTGCTCCTCGGTCTGAAACTAAGGTATGAGGAGCTCCATACCTGCAAAATATTTCCCTGTAAAGCACTTTGCAACTTCTGAAGCTTCCTGAGATTTTAAAGGCAGAGCTTCACACCATTTAGACAGACTTTCCACTATTAAAAGTATATACTTGTGCCCTTCTGTTGTTGTTGTAATTGGTCCCAAAATGTCGATATGCCATCTGTCGAATACATTTTCAACTGGAAGGGGTGTGAGTGGTGCATTCTTTCCATGGGTGTGTCGTTTGCTACGTTGACATGCATCACATGAACGAATGTAGTTGGCAATATCTTGATACATCCCTGGCCAGTAGTATTTCATTTGCAATGCATGATGGGTCCTTTCAATGCCAAGGTGACATCCGCCTGCTTTACTATCGTGGAAGGACACAATGGAATCTCTCTTTAGAACATGTGGAAGGGCAAGTTGCTTAATGAAACTCATCTCTTTTGGCAATCGTTTTGTTCTTGATTGGTACATATGAAATAAAGCACCATCCAACAGTACAAACTGATCTGCTTCCAAAACAACACGTTTTGCAAGTTTTTCATCTTCTGGCAATTCTTTGTTTTCCAAGTAACGAATGAGGGGGGCATAATCTGGATCTTCATTTTGTAATCGAACAATTTCAGAATCATTTGGCAATGGTTTGACTGGTGTTTCATTTGTTTCAGTGGCACAAATTTCTGGGACTGTCTGTGAGTTTCCATAGAAAAATGTAACCTCTTGCCATTTCCCAATGATGTCGTCCTCTGATGGCTCTTTTTTGTTTGCTACCTGTACTAAGGGACTTGGTATATCTTCTATTTCATCAGATTCTGCATTTTCCTCTCTTGTTTTGTATTGTCTACGTGATAGGGCATCGGCATTAGCATTATTTTTGCCAGGTCTGTGTTTAATTTCATAAGAATATCCTTGAAGCAAAGCCGACCAATGGGATAATCTACCTGTTGAATGTTTAATTTTCTTCAAAGATGACAATGCCTGATGATCTGTATATATAGTAAATTTGTTATTTGCCAAATAAACATGATATGCCTTTATACCCTCTAAAACAGCTAAACATTCCAACTCTGACACACACCACCGCCTTTCGCCAGGTTTAAGAGAACGTCCGCCATATGCAATAACTCTTTCCCTACCTTTGTCATCTAGTTGTCCAAGAATATAACTTATTGCTGAACCTGATGCATCTGTAGTCAAAATGAACGATTTTGACATATCTGGAAAAACTAAAATGGGTGCCGAAACCAAACAACTTTTCAGTTTTTCGAATGAATTCTGACATTTTTCCGTCCACTTGAATGCTACGTCCTTTTTTAGAAGCTCTGACAAAGGATGTGCGATCTGAGAGAACCCTTTCACGAAGCGACGATAATAATTACATAATCCAAGAAAACTTCTTACATCATGCTGTGATTTCGGAACCGGAAATGTTCTAACAACTTCCGTTTTTGCCGAATCCACTTTCACGCCTTCCTTACTCAGAACATGACCAAGATAAACTACTTCTTTAGCTGCAAATTTACACTTACTTGGTTTCAATGTCAAGTTAGCCTTCCTAAGTTGTGTAAATATGGCATCCAGGTGGCGCATGTGTTCTGACAGGTCCCTACTAAAGCACAAAATATCATCCACATAGACTAACGCGTATTTATAATTCATTTTCCTCAACACTTGTGACATTAACCTTTGAAACGAAGATGGACCATTCATTAATCCGAAACTCATCCTTTTCCACTGGTACACACCATTATGTGTCACAAAAGCGGATTTATGGGCAGTTTCACTGTCCATAGGAATTTGCCAAAAGCCACTAGCGAGATCCAGCACTGAGAAAAAATTTGCTCGCCCCTCCCCAAGAGCATCAAAAACACAATCTAGTCTGGGGAGAGGGAAAGAGACTGGCTTTGTAACTTGATTCAACTTCCTGTAATCTACTGCAAAACGATATTCACCACTTTTCTTTCGCACCATTACAACAGGAGACTGCCAAAGCGAATCACTTGGTTCAATTATATCTGCTTTCAGCATCTCATCAATTTGCCTTTCCATTTCCCTCTTAACCTCAGGGGATTGCCTATAGAATCTTTGGCAAACTGGTAGAGCGTCACCAGTTTCAATATGATGTGAAACAACATCTGTAGCACCTAACTCATTTAAATTTGCAGCAAAAATATCGCGATTTTTATTCAGAAAAACTGTAAACATGTCTTTTTCGTCACTTGAAAGATTTGAGTCTGTACAGTCAAAGTGTATTGGGTCTAATTTTGTGTCACGTCTCTTTGTTATATTTTTGTTTGTCTTGTGAGTCATTGTCTTCTTGCTGTCAACTTGTCTGTCAATTTTATTGGTCGTGTCAAAAACATGTACATTGTTTACGTCAATGTCAGAAAATATGCCTATTACTTTACCTTTTGGGATTTGTATAGGGACATTTGAAGGGTTAATAATTGGCATGTTAGCAAGTTTATTCTTTATATTTACCACAGACTTTCCACCCACTATCCCCAATCTTAGCACACTTTGAGTTGGCTCAACTAGGCCCATATCACCATTTACCCTATCTGATACTTTTACACAAACATTCATTTCAGACTCAGGGGGAACAACCACTTTAGAATTTACACGAACTAATGATACATTTGCCTGTGTTAAACATACTTCTGCTTCACCATTATGCAGCTGAAAAGTTTGGGAGTCTAAATTTATTACAGCTTTGTGTTTTGTCATAAAATCCATGCCAATTATTAAGGGACGATGGAGACCTTGAAATACATAAAATAAGTGATCAACTTTCAACCCATTAAATGACATAGGAAGCCTGATTGTACCAAGAACAGCAAGTTTTTCACCTACAACCTCTTTTACAGAAGAATTGCCAAGCTGTGACCGACTATAACCTGCTTTATTTAGAAACCGTTGGGCTATACAACTTATGGTAGCACCTGTGTCGATTAATGCACTAGTCCGAGCACCATTAATGTGCACCAAAACAGAATTAGTGTGCATTGGTGAAGAAAATGTCATAACCTGGTTTTTGGTATTTACAGAGTTATTTCCCTTTCTCTCATCTTTCATACTGACTCTGAGATTTTTCATACAGACTCTGGGATTTTTCATACAGACTCTGGGATTTTTGTATAGTTTGTGTTTGCCATGAAAACTTCGAGCAGATAGTTGCGAATTTCTATATTTGCAATTTGTTTGAAAGTGGCCAGTTTTCAAACAAATTTTGCATCTAGAATCGCGTGCCGGGCAAATTTTCTTTGTTGGACATTTGCCCCCACAACCAAAACAAATATAATCTGAATACCTAATTTTAGGCTTCTGGACAAAATGACTTGCATCATTCTGACCAGAAGTCTGAATGGCAGGGTCACCGATGGCAACATTAACAATTTGTCGCTGAAAATTTTGAGCATTATGTACATTGCGCACACTTTCACTTTGGTTTTTCAATACAGTTAGTTTTCTATGTACATTACCCAAGAGTTCTTCTTCATCTTTCTGAGAGTCTTTACAACTGTTAACACTAAATTCTGCTAAGAGTGCTGCAATGCGCAAACTCTTCACATCTTTTGGCTGTTTAAGTAGCACAATTGACTTGAGTTCTGGCTTCATTCCATAAAGAAGACAAGTCACTATAAAATCCTCCTTTAGGTTCAAATGCAAAAAGTTAGTAAGGCTTCTCTCTAGATAGGTATTTACGGTTTCATCTTTTTGCTGCTGTACTGGTAAAGCCATATATTTTCGAACATCATTTCCAAATGTTGATTGAAACTCCTCCAATAAATTAGAGACATTATTTCGTACTTCACAAGCTAGTGTTTGGTACCAAACTGCCGCGTAACCTCCAAGAAAGAATGGAAAAGCTGCTGCTGTCTGAACATCGTTCAGCTGGTTGAATTTCACCCATTCTTTAAACAAAATTAGCCACGAAGTTGGATTTTGGCCACTACAATCATAAAATTTCTTCATCACTATATGTTCACTTGCCATGTTGGGTAATACCGAGTTGTGTCTAGTTCTTCCAAGAGGCACCGATTAGATCACTCCGTTCTCCACCAATTATTGTAGGGTTGACTTTTTGCCTTGACTTGGGTAACTGGGGAATTGTTACACAATTTTCCGAGACACGAACCATGGACTTACAGGACGCTGAAGAAAGGAATAAAACACGAATAAGTATTTAATTCACATACTGACTGAAGTGCTTTTTTTTACAAGAATAATAAATATTTTACAATAAACATTTCTACAACCTCAAGCTTTAGTTTCCAATAAATTATAACAAAGCAATACATCTAAGTTTTCCACAAATAGCAAAAACCAATTTCAAATTATTTATAGTGATTTACTTTTGTTTGCCTTACATGAAAACAACTTGCATATTTTCGGATATTTCAGAAAATCCACATGAGGCCGCTGTCGCGATCAACTGACAACTACCCCATGTGAAGATAAAACAAACCTCAAACTCGTCGACTTTAACAACTGTTTTGCATGCCATATTATTTTGCTAACAACGAGCCAGCCGCGTCCGGCTAGGTCCAACAACTCGCAAAATAATATGACATACAAGGCAGCCTCGATTTTAGCACAATGACCTCCCCTGATAAGCATATGTAATTACGTAATGAATCTCGCGTTCAGTGCTTTTACACTACGGCAGTGTTTTCTAAGAACCTGTATATAAAATACCATTTCACATTATACAACATTCAGTGGAATACACTGTGTGCATTCCATTGAATGTTGAGAACAACAGAATTTACGCTATTATGCTTGACACACTTGCAGACCCAAAATACTGGAACACTCATTTACTTGAGGTAAACACGAAAATATCTTCAAACACTTGTCTAGAAATTACACAATGATTTATACCAGTCTAGCCTACTGATGTGCGCTTATATCCTGGCGAAATGAGCACTTGCTGCTCATTTCGTCATGATGTAAACAGACAATGAAATATTGATGCATTGTACAAAATAATATTTACATAAGACTAACAGTAATTTAATTTAACTGATTTAAAAGTGAAACTTTGTCATAACTCCTAATACTGCTGCTTGCGACATAATGATTTCTTTTACTTTGCGCTTCTAAACTTTAACTTTACAAATTAAGGGAAGAATTCTACAAAAGCTAATCACTTACCTGAAGAAAGGAATAAAACACGAATAAGTATTTAATTCACATACTGACTGAAATGGTTTTCCTTCAGTCAGGTGAAAGTATATATACCTTTCTCCAGTAACTAAGTGACTGCTGTCAACAAACATTAAACATTCAATTATTACCTATTCACCTGCAGCCAGCAGTTTGTTGTTAACACCTATTATTGTTTGCCGCTAAATAACCAATATTGTCACTAATCACTTTTATGAAACAAGCTACATGCTTTAATCTCTCCAACAATATATCTAATAATGTTCCCTAAACAAACTACAATGCGTTAATCCCTTCAACAGTAAATCTACCTAGCTCAGATATTATTCAATATAAAAAATAAATACTTTTAATAGGAAATTTACCCATACATATTATAAACAAGAAAGTCCACATTTTCTACCCTATAACACAGCATCCGTGGAAATGCTGCCCAACCAGTGGGAAGGATCAGTCCACGTACTGTACATGTAGGGTAAGATGAATATTAAAAAAAAACGTCATTTTGAAGGGACGTAATTAATATTGGCCTACTTTTGCAACCGACATGTTCTCCCCAAATGATGGAATGGGTGCGTGCTACCCTTTCCCTGAAGGTATTTTGTCTCCCTAGTCACCGGTACTTGAAATACCGTCACCTATAGAAGTATAAGTCTGTTCCGAGGCTGAGCATCGCAATATCACAAGCCAACTGCAAAGCTCAAACAGGTACTCGTTTATACAGCTGGTTAACCTATGTGGCAATCTTATTAAGAATACAAATACATTGCCAAAGTTAGACTCAGCATCTTACCTGCAACCGTTTAGTCAGATGGCATATGCGACTTAAAGTGACCATTGTACCCGGTGGAATAATTTGTACTCAAATCCCCAGTTCGGGCACTTCATTTTATTGTATTATTTATAAATAAGTTAAGTCATTCTGCATTTTTTCTATCTGCTTCTAGAATCGATAAAAGGTACAATCGTCATTAGTGGGTTGGCGATGGCATCAAAATTCTTTTGTAATATGGGCTGGATGGCATCGAAACTACATACATCTGAGGTCAATCCGACTGTAGTCAGGTAAACATTTAGCTTCGTATCGTTCAATTAAAAGTCATTTATCGCCACCACATAGAGCCTTGTACTGACATCCACATATGGACGTTCGACGTCCCAACATACCCTAGGTGGGCTTCGAGAAAACACACCCTATTGTTGGAAAAAGATGCTTATGCGACACAAACAATAAAAAGAACCGCAGCATTACTACTGTACCTTTTCTTTTCATTTCTGTTGAGAAAAACAAACTGAGAAGTTTTCGTTATGTGGATTGTCCATTTATTGATATCAAATAACCAGAGGCGTGCATTTTTAAAAGTTAGGTGCTCTCCTCGAATAACACTATACCCTCTCTCAGTCGCGCCGTTAACGGTGAACTCGTCCCAAAAAACTATGTATTGCAAGCAAAGAAGAACAATTTATTCCATGATTACCTATTCTACTATACATAAAAAGCCTATGACATAAATTTTAGTTTTACACACAAACCGTGGTGAGTAGTGTAGGCTGGCACTATGGTGAAAAACATTTAACACTGAATTCCCCATACCCCAATGTTGGCACTATGGCGAAAAAATGAACATAGGATTCTCCATAGGATTTTTCGCCATAGTGCTATTTTTGGAGGCAGAAAAAATATTTTAAATCTTTTTTGTGCCTCCAAAAATGGCACTATGGCGAAAAAATGGCACTATGGAGAAAAAAACCTTTGGAGAATGTTATATTTTTTCGCCTTAGTGCCAACATTGGGGTATGGGGAATTCAGTGTTAAATGCTTTTCGTCATAGTGCCAGCCATGGGTAAAAAATGGACTTGAGGGACAAGCCCCATATGGAGAATCCTATGTTAATTTTTTTGCCCGAGTGCCACCATCGGGGTATGGGGAATTAAGTGCTAAATGCTTTTTGCCAGAGTGCCAGCCACGTGTAAAATGGCAGTTGAGGGACAAGCCGCCCCATGGAGAATCCTATGTTAATTTTTTCGCCCAAGTGCCAACATTGTGGTATGGGGAAATCAGTGCTAAATGCTTAGGTCTATAGCGGCAGTCATGGAGTAGGTTGTTCCAAACACTTTTATTCTGACAAAAATGTGTGTTAAATGCTTGTTGGTATACTGGCAGGTTAAAGGGAGGGTGTCTTCCAATCACTTTATACTGACAAAAATCTCTGTGTGATTATTAAACATTTCGTGTGATTTTGTGGCGCAAAAAAATAGAACAAGCAATATAAAAACACCAAGATATAATCTTGGTATTTTTTTAAGTATCGCTTTCCTCTACCCAAAATGAAAAAATCTGTGGTTTGTGTGAAATCGCCCCAACGAGGTAAATTAACTTTGTGTATTTAATATTCACGCATTTTATGCCTGTACTGAATTCATAACAGATGTTTTTAAAGAAAATTATATTTTCTATTTTTTTTAAAAACATCTGTTACAAATTCAGAAAAAGGCGCAAATTTGAGATATCGTTCTGAAAACTAACAAATCATAGAAGATATTTTTTTTGAAACAATTACCAACAACTTGTCTTCTCAGTGAACACATGGCAATTAAGGCAACATTTTATCCTGATATGAAACCGACGCGCGTATTGCAGCGAGAATAATTTACATTGAATTATTAGTTTTTTGTCAACTGTCACATGTGTGTTTGAGTGTAAACGATATTTGTATCAATGAGTGAAGCTTTTTTCCCTTACATTGGAAAAGTGAAAGCCACTATGAATTATATTGCCAATTATCAGACCAGTTAAACAAAATTTGTTAGGTTTGGAAATAGGTATTAAGTACGAAAGCCCAGAAGGCTCATTCAAATTTCAAACTTCAAATTTCAAATTTCAAACTTCAAATTTCAAATTTCAAATTTCAAATTTCAAATTTCAAACTTCAAATTTCAAACTTCAAATTTCAAATTTCAAACTTCAAATTTCAATTTTTAGAATCCGTTTTTTTTTCTTCCCGACTTCAAAAGTACACTGACCAATCAGATATCGCCACCGACGTCTAGGTAACCAATCACGTTCATTCGGAGGAACTCGCCCAATTCCGTAGCTGACGATTCTGTATAATTTCATTGTTATCGTAGTATCAAACAGGTGCGGTCGAATACCCAGTTTTGCAGGATTTTTTTTTCTTTTGGAGGAGGAATTATCATTTCGCCGATATAGGTAGGTTTATACTTTGTCACGGGTAGCAATATAATGGGTACATCTTAATACTCAGTCTATCGAAGTAGCCGTTTTGAGTGTTTGTAGGGATTTTTGATATTCTGTTTGGTTGAGGACTCGTGTGCACCGATTTTGAAATTTTTGTGGCATTTTAGTATGATATTATCTCCCTGTCCGGGCGGTCTACTTAAAAATAATTCAGTGTGCACTACCGGGGATTTTATATGGCATTTCTAGCAAAATCAATCCGCATATATATCTTATTATCTATATGAAGAGGTTTAGTCCGTGGGCTTGATATGTTATGGGGATGTTCACCATGCAACCGTAGACTTTTTGTAAATAATATTGTTTCGTTTATTGGAATATTATAAGTGAGGAAAAAAATGTTCAGCTATGTGTCATCAAAACACAATATTAACCCAATATGTATGGCATAAGCACCGCTCAACACTGTAATTAATAACTTCTCCTTGCTCTTTATTTTATCCTAGAAAAGCGCTCGTCGGACTGTTGTCGGAATTAATTCAAAATTCAAAATCAGCAGCTTAATCGAAAGTGTAAAGATTCTGTAACGTGTATGTATGGGTGGGGATGGGTGTTTATGTGAATGTGGGGATAAAAACCCACTCAACACAACGTTTTGTAAGAAAATATCCTCAAAACTGGAATCGCCAGAATGACATTATTTTAGATGGGCGGGGACCTTCATTGTAACACTATAATGATGTGTATAACATATTGGTGACACACATTTGATAGTCAATGCGGTCGATCGCGTGTCTCTCGTTAATTTGAAGTCGGGCAGTGACATGTATATCGCGGGTGGGTATATCATTCAAAAGGGAAAACCTTCCCCCATTCCTACTCCCCCACCCCTTCACCTCCTTTCCCAACAAACACACATCCACCTGAGAATATCTTCATGGTATTGGAAGCATTGTGGTCATTTCGAAAACAGTGTGATTTGGTATATGGTGAAAACATATTTCGCATGCCCCACATAGTACAGATCAGGGTAGATAGGGGGGGTGTGTGCATACGGAACCAAACACGAAACTCTGGGGCATCTGTATTTGAATTCTGCCGCTATCTAGACATCATTTGTGTGTCGTGGATGGAGATTTCGGTTCATATATGGGTGAAAGAAGTGTTTTTGCAAAATGTTTGGAGTGAATGATTTTCTGAGTTTTGGAAAGTTCTCAGCTCCGAGAGCCGAGTTCGACCCGCGCCCCGATTCCGACCCCCTACGTTGGTCTATATTCCAGGTAATTCGAACAAGGGATTAAATAACCTCATGTCACCCTCCCATACGGGGTCTAGGTTGTGACAATGTCGACTGTTTTTCTCTGTTGCATTCTCCTTTGAATAATGGAAAGGGAATAAAGGAGACCCCGATCCCCACCCCCCCCCCCCTACTCTATCCACAATGTACGATTGAGTGCCCCTTATGTTCAGTTGGAATCCCATGACGAGCAGAAAAGTTCCATTTCTAGGAAGTAATTGGTACTGAACAGGATAAGCATCAATATGGATAGTTTGCAACTAATGCACATTAAATCAATAATTGCAGCTGACAGGCCGAGAAGGCTCATTTAAATTTCAAATTTCAAACTTCAAATTTCAAATTTCAAACTTCAAATTCCAAACTTCAAATTTCAAGTTTCAAATTTCAATTTTCAAAATCCGTTTTTTCCCACCTTCAAAACTACATTGACCGATCAGATATCTCCACAGACTTCCAGGTAACCAATCACGTTCATTGGGTGGAACTCGTCCGATTTCCTAGCTGACGATTCTGCATAATTTCGTCGTTATCGTGGTATCAAACAGGGCAGATCGACTGACCAGAAGCGCAGGATTTTTTTTTATTTGAAGGAGGTATTATCATTTCGCCGATATAGGTAGATTGATAGTTTGTCACGGGTAGCAATAATATTGGTACATCTTGATACTTAGCCCGTCGAAGTCGTCTTTTCGAGTGTTTAAATGGATTTTTAATATTACCTTCGGTTGATTCACTCAGTGGCGTTTTAGCGGGTGGGTGGGTGGTGAGCCCCCTTGAATTTGTAATTGGTGGGTGAGGGGGTGTTTTGTGGGTGTGTGTGTGTGCGGGAAGAGGTTTGCAAGGCATTTCCGCCGCAGAAACAAATATTGATCAGTTATGATGCGGCCAGTGGCCATCGCTACCACGAGACGTCCATGGCACGACGCGTGGCAAAACAAAGTTGAATTCCAGGGTCCAAAAGTCCCCATTTCCTTGCATCTGAGCGGATATTTTGAGGTTTTTCATGGAGATACATTTGTAAGATGTCACACTTCGAGCGCTGGTAATTACCATTAAATTTGTGTCTTTTCACTTTAGAGTGTGGTGGTCGAGTGGATTAGTGCGTTTGGTGTCTCGTGCCAGATTCCCCGGGTTCACTAACCTAACACTCTCTGTCTGCATCAGTTGTGGAGATACTGTCACGGCGCCCCGTCCTATCGAGTGGGGATGTAAAATGGCTGAACTCTGTGCTGAGAGACACACACACCCTGTACAGATCTAAGATATCTTTGTGGTAGCCTAGATCGGAGTTGCAGAGATTCATCACCCAAGCCTAGCTGGCAAAATCGAAACAGTGACAAAGAAGAAATCACCATGGGTGTCGCAAGTAGCGCATAGTCCCACATCGTTCCCCGCTGGCATACAGCCCGTAAAGACCCTTCCATACCAGACGGAGAAAATGACTGACTGACAATTCAGGCGGCTTCTTTTTGTGATCTGGCTCCATTCTAACCTACCCTTTGTGCGCTTGCCAACCCCTGTGTTACTTTACCCTATCATCACTATTGATAGTGATAGATGTTTACCCATGACGTGTTGTCTCGCCAATTTAGAATAGAGGTATAAGAGGTTAAAGAGGACGGACAAACTGTACCTGTACTGATGACTGTCTACCTTTTCACTGACACAGATACTTGTATTTGGACAAGCAATCTACAAATATACAACCTAGCCCCCTGCACCTGACAACTCTTCGATTTTAGTGTCATTTTTGACATAGTTCCAGGTCCGATTTTGAGAAAAAGTATTTGTGTGTGTGGGGGGGGGGGGGGGGGGGGGTGGAGGGCGTCCCCCAATCCCCAAGCCACTGCTTTGGTTGAGCACTCTTCATGCACCGATGTTGAAAGTTTTGTGTAGTGATATAGTACCAAGGGGTACCGCGGCGTGTTCCTTTGTAGAAGAATAATTTTCTGACTTCCAATTATCCTGTAATTCTCGAAGAATTACCACAAACAACCCCAACAAGCTGTATTATTTCGAATTCTTTCAGAATTTTCTGCTTCTATCTATATATGGAATAATTTTCATCAACCTAACCATCCTTTGTAATGGAGTATACTCCAGTAGCGTAAAAGAGCCGATCAGTTGGAACAGCTTTACTTATTATTACTATATTTAGCTATTCTGGTCTGTTCTTGTTAGTTCTGACCCTATTCCAAGTACTCTTGTTGTTTCTTTTATTGAGATCATTTATATAGATTATAACTAACCAATCAGATTGATTGATTTCCCATAATCTGTATGTAGAGTTAATTGCAGCTGAAAGGCTGAGAAGGCTCATTTAAATTTCAAATTTCAAACTTCAAATTTCAAACGTCAAATTTCAAATTTCAAACTTCAAATTTCAAACTTCAAATTTCAATCTTCAAATTTCAAACTTCAAACTTCAAATTCCAAGCTTCAAATTTCAAGTTTCAAAATCCGTTTTTTCCCACCTTCAAAACAACAATGACCGATCAGATATCTCCACAGACTTCCAGGTAAACAATACAATACCAGGCCATAGGTATCCTCAAATACCCGTATGTGTCTATGTGATAGGGTATATTGTGTCACACTGTGCCTTTTCACATAAGCACATATGACAAAAAAGGGGTGCCGAAGGTCATATGTTTTTCAAAAAGGGGTGCTACAATTGGGGTGCCATTGGATATAGGCTTTTCATTCGGTGGAACTCGTCCGATTTCCTAGCTGACGATTCTGCATAATTTCGTTGTTATCGTGGTATCAAACAGGAAAGATCAGGATTTTTTTTTTATTTGGAGGAGGTATTATCATTTCGCCGATATAGGTAGGTTGATAGTTTGTCACGAGTAGCAATAATATTTGTGCATCTTGATACTTAGCCTGTCGAAGTAGCCTTTTCGAGAATTTAAAGGGATTTTAAATATTCACTTTGGTTGATTCACTCAGTGGCGTTTTAGCGGGTGGGTGGGTGGTGAGCCCCCTTGAATTTGTAATTAGTGGTTGAGGGGGTGTTTTGTGGGTGTGTGTGTGCGGGAAGAGGTTTCCAAGGCATTTCAAATACAAATGTGATTTTTATACTTTTCCGATGTTAGCCACACATATTCTCTGAAATGTTGCAATCTATTGTGGTAATCGTTTGGCATTCATTTCAGTTTCCCTAAATAATGTCATTCTGGAATTCCAGTTATGGGGTTATTTTCTTACAAAACATTGTGTTGAATGGGGTTTTACCCCCACACTCACATAAACACCCATCCCCACCCATACATACACGTTAAAATATTTTTACAATTTCCATTAAGCTCCTGCTTTTGAATTTTGAATTAATTCCTATAACAGGTGCATTGTGAATATACTACGCCTTAATTTTCTAGCCCGACGAGCCCTTTTCTCAGCTAAAATGAAGAGCAATGCGATGTTATTAATTACAGTAATGAGAGGTACTTATGCCATACATATTGGGTTGGGTTTTGCTGACACACTGCCGCGCATTTGTTTCTCACTTATAATATTCCAATAAACAAAACAATATCCGTTACAAAAAGTCTAGGGTTGCACGGTAAACACCCTCACCCCGCAGCAAGTAAACAGACTAAACTTCTTCATATAGATAATAAGATATATGTGCGGACTGATTTTGTTCGAAATGCCATATATAAATCCACGTAGTGCATACCGAATTATTTTCAAGTTGACCGCCCGGATATTTTAAAATGCCACAAAACTTTCAACATCGGTGCATGAAGAGTGCTCAACCTAAACAGTGGCTTGGGGATTGGGGGACGCTTCCCTCCCCCCCCTCCCCACAAATACTTTTTCTCAAAATCGGACCTGGAACTATGTCAAAAATGACATTAAAGTCGAAGAGGTGTCAGGTGCAGGGGGCTAGGTTGTATATCTGTAGATTGCTTGTCCAAATACAAGTATCTGTGTGAGTGAAAAGGTAGACAGTCATCAGTACAGGTACAGTTTGTCCGTCCTCTTTAACCTCTTATACCTCTATTCTAAATTGGCGAGACAACACGTCATAGGTAAACATCTATCACTATTAAGAGTGATGGAAGGGTAAAATAACACAGGGGTTGGCAAGCGCACAAAGGGTAGGTTAGAATGGAGCCAGATCACAAAAAGAAGCCGCCTGAATTGTCAGTCAGTCATTTTCTCCGCCTGGTATGGAAGGGTCTTTACGGGCTGTATACCAGTGGGGAACGATGTGGGACTATGCGCTTCTTGCGACACCCATGGGCGATTTCTTCTTTGTCACTGTTTCGATTTTGCCAGCTAGGCTTGGGGGATGAATCTCCGCAACTCCGATCTTGCCTACCACACATATATCTTAGATCTGCACAGGGTGTGTGTGTCTCTCTCTCTCCGCACAGAGTTCAGCCATTTTACGCCCCACCCGATAGGACGGGGCGCTGTGACAGTATCAACTCCACACTTGATGCTGACAGAGTGAAAGAGAGTGTTAGGTTAGTGAACCCGAGGCATCTGGCACGAGACAACAACGCGCTAATCCACTCGACCACCACACTCTGAATTGAAAAGACACAAATTTAATGGTAATTACCAGCGCTCGAAGTGTGACATCTTACAAATGTATCTCCACGAAAAACCTCAAAATATCCGCTCAGATGCAAGGAAATGGGGGGCTTTTGGACCCTGGAATTCAACTTTGTTTTGCCACGTGTCGAGCCATGGACGTCTCGTGGTAGCAATGGCCACTGGCCGCAGCATAACTGGTCATTTATGTTACCGCGGCGGAAATGCCTTGCAAACCTCTTCCCGGACACACACACCCACAAAACACCCCCTCACCCACTAATTACAAATTCAAGGGGGCTCACCACCCACCCACCCGCTAAAACGCCACTGAGTGAATCAACCAAAGGGAATATTAAAAATCCCTTTAAACACTCGAAAAGACTACTTCGACAGGCTAAGTATCAAAATGTTCCAATATTATTGCTACCTGTGACAAACTATCAACCTACCTATATCGGCGAAATGAGAATACCTCCTCCAAATGAAAAAAAAATCCTGCGCTTCTGGGCAGTCGATCGTTCTTGTTTGATACCACGATAACAACGAAATTATGCAGAATCGTCAGCTAGGAAATCGGACGAGTTCCACCGAATGAACGTGATTGGTTACCTGGAAGTCTGTGGAGATATCTGATCGGCCAATGTAGTTTTGAAGGTGGGGGGAAAAAACGGATTTTGAAAATTGAAATTTGAAACTTGAAATTTGAAGTTTGAAATTTGAAATTTGAAGTTTGAAGTTTGAAGTTTGAAATTTGACGTTTGAAATTTGAAGTTTGAAATTTGAAATTTAAATGAGCCTTCTCAGCTTGTCAGCTGCAATTATTGATTTAATGTGCATTAGCTGCAAACTATCCATATTGATGCTTATCCTGTTCGGTACCAATTACTTCCTAGAAATGGAACTTTTCTGCTCGTCATGGGATTCCAAGTGAACATACGGGGTTCAATCGTACATTGTGGATAGAGGAGGATGGGGGGGGGGGGGGGAGGGGGTCGAGGTCTCCTTTATTCTCTTTCCATTATTCAAAGTAGAATGCAACAGAGAAAAACAGTCGACGTTGTCACAACCTAGACCCCGTATGGGAGGGTGACATGAGGTTATTTGATCCCTTGTTCGAATTATCTTGAATATAGACCTACGTAGAAGGTCGGAATCGGGGCGCGGGTCGAACTCGGCTCTCGGAGCTGAGAACTTTCCAAAAATCAGAAAATCGTTCTCTCCAAAAATTTTGCGAAAATCTCCATCCACGACACACAAATGATACCTAGATAGCGGCAGAATTCAAATACAGATGCCCCAGAGTTTCGGGTCTGGCTCTGTATGCACACACACCCTATCTACCCTGATCTGTACTATGTGGGGCATGCGAAATATATTTTCACCATATACCAAATCACACTGTTCACTCAATAACCACAATGCTTCCAATACCATGAAGATATTCGCAGGAGGATGTGTGTTTGTTAGGGAAGGAGGTGGATGGGAGGGGGGGGGGGGGTAGGATTGGGAGAAGGTTTTCCCTCTTGAATTTTGAATGATATACCCACCAGATGTATACATGTCACTGCCCGACTTCAAATTTAACGAGAGACACGCGATCGACCGCTTTGACTGACAAATGTGTGTCATCAACATGTTATACGCATCATTATAGTGGTACAATGAAGGTCCCCGCCCATCTAAAATAATGTCATTCTGGCGATTCCAGTTTTGAGGATATTTTCTTACAAAACGTTGTGTTAAGTGGGGTTTTATCCCAACATTCACATAAACACCCATCCCCACCCATACATACACGTTACAGAATCTTTACACTTTCGATTAAGCTCCTGATTTTGAATTTTGAATTAATTCCGACAACAGTCCGACGAGCGCTTTTCTAGGATAAAATAAAGAGCAAGGAGAAGTTATTAATTACAGTGTTGAGCGGTGCTTATGCCATACATATTGGGTTAATATTGTGTTTTGATGACACATAGCTGAACATTTTTTTTTCTCACTTATAATATTCCAATAAACGAAACAATATTATTTACAAAAAGTCTATGGTTGCATGGTGAACACCCCATAACACATCAAGCCCACGGACTAAACCTCTTCATATAGATAATAAGATATATATGCGGATTGATTTTGCTAGAAATGCCATATAAAATCCCCGGTAGTGCACACTGAATTATTTTTAAGTAGACCGCCCGGTCAGAGAGGTAATATCATACTAAAATGCCACAAAAATTTCAAAATCGGTGCACACGAGTCCTCAACCAAACAGAATATCAAAAATCCCTACAAACACTCAAAACAGTTACTTCGATAGACTGAGTTTTAAGATGTACCAATAATATTGCTACCCGTGACAAAGTATAAACCTACCTATATCGGCGAAATGATAATTCCTCCTCCAAAAGAAAAAAAATCCTGCGAAACTGGGAAGTCGACCGCACCTGTTTGATACTACGATAACAATGAAATTATACGGAATCGTCAGCTACGGAATTGGGCGAGTTCCTCCGAATGAACGTGATTGGTTATCTAGACGTCGGTGGCGATATCTGATTGGTCAGTGTACTTTTGAAGGCGGGAAGAAAAAAACCGATTCTGAAAATTTGATATTTGAAGTTTGAAATTTGAAATTTGAAATTTGAAATTTGAAGTTTGAAATTTGAAGTTTGAAATTTGAAATTTGAAGTTTGAAATTTGAAATTTGAAGTTTGAAATTTGAATGAGCCCTCTGGGCTTTCGTAATTAAGTACTCTTCTCGTGTGGGTTCCTTGGTGTATCTTTGACTACAAGATTCACCAATATGTTCGACACCCGTAGAGTGTCAGTGGTTTTTAAAGAAAATTATATTACCATTTCAACCCAGAACAACATCACTCTATCCGAAAATCAAGTTTTTTCGGAATCAGTGATGCTAAAACTGGGGGGATAAAAAACGCTGAGTAGTATTCTCGAAATATTTCCATTCACAAAGCTAGTTTATCTATATTGAGAGTGGATAGTGAAATGAATGGTATAATGAAAACCTCTTTCTAATAATATGATAGCCTTAAAAAGGCTGTTTTTCAATAAATGAAAAATGTTAGCTCATTCATTTCAGCATCGTCCTATAACCGCCAATTCCCACATACACATCTGGTTTCTCTCAACCTGTTTGTGACATCCATGTATTGGTTGGCATATTAACACTGATTACAAAGTACGTTTCCAAGGGACGATTCACCAACTGCATATCCCCGTATAGAGTATAGTCAGTGTATGGTTGGGAGTTTTTTTAGCACTGAATTCACAATATATCAGTAAAAGATCGCATTTCCGGGTGTACGTCTCCATACCTCAACAGGAATTTCACATTTCAGATTTTTTATTCCAGTTGATATATTTGAATAAAACATGATGATACATGGAGCATAAGAGAACGAATAATTATTTGCTGCATCTTCGCTTACTGCATCAATACGCAAGAGAAAAGACACATTTTTTAAGTAAAAAAAAACATTTCAACCCTCACTATTAATAGGGATGAGATGGCTTTTTCAGGACTGGGTCATTATTAGAGCTGTGTTTTTTTACAATGAATAGTGGTAGGGGTTTGGGGGGGGGGTTGTTTTGGTTGTTGCATTGTGAATGTGTGATCAAGATTATCTTTTTTCAATATAGGTGGTCCTGAAAAGGGCCGTTTTCATTGATGGCTTTATTCATCCAACGAGATTAGCTGTTGGGCATATGTTTTGCATATCTACCGTATCCATCTTCCATCCTTCTTACCGATATTCTAGGCTGTGTGTCTGTGTCTGCGGCGACTAACCGCTTCTTTGGCTTGTGGCCAGGTTTGGCCTTTTGTGGTACTTGTACCGAGATTTTCAAAGGCTGTTCTATCAACGGGAAGCCAATTGGGATGGTTATTTTCTCTGGCCGGAGTTAAAGTGGTGAACTTCTCAGATTTTGTAAACTGTTGAAAATCTTCTTCAACAGAGTTTGGGTTTTGTTTCCCTCCAGTGGTTCTGTCTGTGTTTCAGCATCTTTTGTGAACAGGGCAATTGAAATTGGCAATCTCCAGCTCCAGAGCCCTCAAATCATCAAAGTTGATGCTTGATATGTCAGCCATTTTTCTTAACATCAAATAATTAAAAAACAAAAATAGGGAGCCGATTTTATACACATACAGGTGATCCGCCCCCCCCCCGCCTTTTGACCACTCATTATCAACCAATAAAGAGAGTTTACAAACAGACATCAGATATTCTGTTGGCTGGTTTGAAAACTTTCCTTATTTGTGTTTTTCCCTCCGGATTTAAAAAAAAACTTTGTTTTTTTTAATTTTGGAGGGAAAATAATAAAAACACCCATTAGATAATCTTGATATATTTTTGCATTTTTATTATTTTCCCTCCAAAATTAAAAAAACAATTTTTTTTTAAATTCGGAGGGAAAAACGCAAATAAGGAAAGTTTTCAAAACCCTATTTAGTATAAATACAGATGGAGGATGTCATTTTTCCTAATGCTAATCTTGAACATCGATCTATCCTTTGAGCTTGAGATTCCATCATGGGGGTTTGTCTGCACTGAGCGGGGGAGATTAAGAATGACCACACAGTTATACCAAGAAATAATTCACGACAGCTAGCAAGAAACAATGGAGGGAGAGCTATCTCATCACTGACGATTGAGGAAATTGAAAGAAATTTCCATTTTTTTCTTCGAAGATTAATCAGACACAGCTACTATTATGCCACACAGAGAGGTAACGGACCGCAACAGCTCATCATAAAAGACGACGTGAAGGGGGCAGCAAATAGAAATGGAATCAAGTTGGCAAACTAAACATTTTGTTTAGTGAAAAACAGTCCTTTTCAGGGCCACCTAGATTGACAAAAGAGTTTTCTTAACCACATGCTACACCAGTACGATGGAATACAACTGAATTCGTCAAGTTGTATTTTCATCACCCAAGTCAAAAAAAGTATAATTTTTTAAACATTTTTAGTTAACTTTTTCATGTCATAAAAATACCATTTTAAAAAAAACAATTTTTCAGCTTTTTTTGTACTTCAAGAGGGGATACGTCAAATTGTGTTTGGGTAAGGGGGAAAAACAGTGTTAACTGCTTGTACCTATAGTGTATTCCCCAAAAGGGCAGCACATTGAATGATCTATTACTGATTGATGAATATTCCTGTCACTAAACAATTTACAAATACACTGTCTTTTTGGGGAATACACAATAGGTACAGATGGTTAACACTGTTGCTAGCCAGAATCTTTGACTACTTCCCCAGATTTTTCTTACGGCACAGTGTCAGTCTTTCCCCCTCCAAAATTATTTTGGATGGGGGAAGAGTGACATTATGCACCAGATTGCCGAAATATTTCTATTCACAAAGCTAGTTTATCTATATTGAGAGTGGATAGTGAAATGTAGAATGATTCAGCGTGATGGATAATGGCGTTGAGTAATACCGTATCACCAGAAGCAACCCTGTGTGATCTTGGTTGGGTGAGGATTAAAGAAAGGATAGACTTATTGAAATATCTTATTCATTTGGTAAATTTCCTCCTCACCCAATGGTTTAAAACTAATCTTCCACAGTTTTGTTCATCTCAAATATCAGGGTGGATTACCCAAGTGAGGGAGATAATGGAGAACTATTCAGTGGAGTTCTCAAACCTAGACAATTGGGTATAGCTGGATTAAATAATCATGAGAAAGGAGTCACAGGTGGTAAGCTTAATTGGTGAGAGGAGTCAAATCAAAGAGATCTTTTGGTGACGTGCGTGATAAAGAGAAGCCTGGTTTTGAAGAGTACCTTGATGCCACCTTTGGTGGGGTCACGGTTGTTCAAGCTGCATTTACAACTCCTGGAGCTGAGAGGTAAAAATGGGGGCCTGACTCATACTCGCCGTCTTCCTTCCGACATTGCTACCTAATTAACCGCCAATTTCTCAACTACACCCCTTCCTTGTTTACCTACTAACCTACATGCCATCCAATCCTACCCACATTGTCCCCCTTCCACCCATACAACCCAATCGATCACCGAGCAACCAGTCTACCTACATCCCAACTTGTCTGGGTGACAGTGATACCCAGTCTGTGCTGACTGTCTGTCTGGCTGTCCAACTCTCTCCCCCATCTGGCAAACGCTGCACCTGTCAGTTTGATTATCTACTGCCTACACCGAGCGTTATATCGATACAAGAATAACGCCTGAAATATTATTTTCCATCAAAAAAATGTGATTGATCAACTTTATTTTTGAAATATACGAGCTTTTCCCATGACTTATACCATGCAAATAACAGCAGAACAATTGAGAGTGCAGTGGCTCAGTGGTAAACTGTTGGACTTCTCTGCTAGAGGTCCCAAGTTCGATCCCCGTCTGGGGTGACCCGCATTGTGTCCTCGGGTAAGGCACTTTATCGCAGTTGCCTACATGGGGGCACTATGACGCCGTGTACTAAGGCGTATTGCACTTCGATGGTGCACATGTCTTCAACCGCTGTAACCCTGCTTGCACGGAGCTTGAACAGAGTTTGAATATTGAGGAGCTGACAGTTGCTCGTCGATGCTCGGTGGTTCTCTCTGGGTATTCCAGCTTCCTCCACCCATAAAACTGTCATGGTTACGATTAGCCATTGTGCATAAGTATGTGACCTTAAACACCAATAAATAAATAAATAAATAAATAAATAAATAAATAAATAAATAAATAAATAAATAAATACAGCAGAACAACTGGTCTTCTCCACTTAACACATATTTTATTCTAACTGACCATATTGTATGCCATCGTAAAGCTTGTGAACTGTATTTGAAAGATGATATCTCAAGCGACACACCCCTTGTTCTGAAACATTAAAAACTTATGGAGTATTATCTGTCAAAAGAAAAATCATATTCAGCATAGACATTCCAGCTGTTATCGTTAAGACTGAGCGATTGTTTTCTGAGACATCTGTGTTGGGAAATTAAAATCTCATTTGGCGGGGGAAACAGTTGATACTGAAGCAGCGAGGAGAGAAGACTGTTCTTTGAACAATTAAAGTGGATAAGAAGATATTGGTGAAGGTGGAATTCAACAGTGAATACAAGACAAATCAAGAAATAAGCGGGAGATACAGAAAAACACCCAAAAGAAGTTAACAGTGATTAAGATACAGTGATGACAGACTACCTTTACAAAGAGAATTTTTACAAAATGGCTCTTTTCAGGGCCACTGTATTAAAAAGAGCAACCCTTTTCACACAATTAACAACACACGTTAGCGGTATTTCGAGACTGTCGAATGTTAAATCTTTTTCCGGGAAGATTTTGACATTTTATTGAAAGATCATTTTTGAAATAAAAAAAAGTCTTGCCATCAAGACGTGACAACTCAACAAGTTTTGCACATTCGCACTCAAATCTTTTGTATTAAGAGTTGATACATTTCACTCCATTGTGTTTTTTAAACAACCAAGTAAAACATTTCCATACTTTGTGATTACAGGGGATACGCCCAAGATTTTTTCACTATGAAACAAACGCAGCTCGGAACCCCAAACCGAAGTTGTAGCTATGGCCCTCCAGCTACAATTAACTTCTGTATCCACAAAGTATTTTATTTTGCCAAAACATGAGAGAAATATGAGGATTTACACCTCTTTGAAATGAATCAACTCTTAATACAATTAGCTTTTGTGATGCTCATAAGTTTCCACTGTATATCAAATTATTTTTTCCAAAAATATAAAAAATGAAATTATTTTTTACAAATAATTCTTTCATCAACTAAAGTCACTACTTCCCTGAAATGATCCATCCCATCACATTCGATAAATTGTTTTCTGAATTCCCCACACTCTCTACGTAATATATCCACGTCAGACTTTCTTTGTCAAAATTGAAAGTAGCATTACTAGTAAATTTTTGATTGTACCATTTAATAAAATCTTCTCTGACTGTGGGAGACATTGAGTCAGGCATGTACAATTTGGCATCTAAATAAGGTCTAATGTACTTTTGATATGATTTTGTGTTTGCCAAAGGAGGAAAATAACATTTTGCTAGTTCACTCAAACCAAATGTTTTTTAGGGAATTGCGCCAATCTCATAGAAAGGAAACTCAAGGAATCGATGAGTCTAACACCACAAGCTTTCAAAGAAATAATTTTGTTTCCATTCATGATGACATCGGGTTTTGATGTAGCGGTCTCAATGTGATGTCTGGAGATAAATTGTGCATTAATCCCGCTTGAATTATGAGCAATTGCCGTTGTATCTAAATGTTCTTTACTGAAACGCCAATTGGAAAAATCACTCAAAGTAGATTCTCTTTTAAAAATATATTCCCTTTTTCCAATTTTGTCACATCGTGAACACGTTTCATCAATCGATTTACAAATGCACTCGTTACAAGCACGGCGTGCAGCACAGTAATTCGGGGTGTGGACTTCTGAGTGTTGAGTTGTTTCAAAATCATGAAAAACACAAATGTGTTCTCCGTTCCCTGAATATATTTGCATTTTACATGATAGACATTTCCTGACTAACTGACAGATTGTTTTTTTTTGGTTCTGTGTTTGGGTTGTGCGGTTTTTATAACAAGATGAACTTACAAAATCCCTATTACAAGTGTAACAATGAACAGAATGCTCAGGTGTACATGGTAGTGGAGAATAGCAAACACAGCCTTTGGGGCATCTTTGACGTTCTCTGTTATTATACCCTACATTGCAATATTCACAATAGCAACTAAATCCTAAAAACCCTGTAATTTTAGTGATGGTGTCGAAATGTCGGTCATGATGATAGATATGAATAACTTTACTCTCTTTTGTAGTTTGTGGTTGTTCAAAATTTTTTTTGGGCAAATTGTAGGTGAATTTTAATTACATTCTCTGGGGAGAGTACCCCTTGATTTTTACACTATTCCTCATATCCACAAGCTTTATTATAATCAAGACCTGCTTTGTCCATTAATGCCTTTGCCTCAATTTCTTGAAACTTCACTTTTGAATTTTTAATTTTTATTCCATTTCTTTTCCCAAAGTTCTGAATTATCTTTATCAACGTGGCATTTTCCCACTACCACCGCCCGTCCAAAACACATAGAATCATTGACATTTTTAATTTCAACAATACTTTTCTTATTTCCAACCATTTTACCAACAGATTCAAATGAAATGGGTGCATTTCGCCCCGACCCTTGTGGTAGTGAAGTGTGTGTTATTTCTAAAGATAATTGCCCATCGTGAATAGTAAAATTCTCATTTGATTGAATAACTTTTTCAATTTCATCTAATACTGTTTTACCATTCACCCCCATAGCTTTTGTAAAAGGAATAAAAATACCCACCTCAAACCCTGGATGGTGGATGGATATCCTCATGGTGTCGTTGTCTTGAATACCACATTTCTCTTTTACATCTTCCATCATTGAATCAAACATTTTAGTTAGAAACTCAAATGGATTGTTGGCATCGAATTGATTCAAAGTCACTTCACACATATGGGGTTCTGAATGCAATATTCTGGATTGTTGCAATAACTTTGGAGGAAAAGAATACATTTTCTGTATGGAATGGACAGAATTGGTATTCTTAGCATATTCAGTCAACCTCTGTTTCTTGGAACTAGGTGTAACATGTTCTGTATTGCTACTGTAGGCTACTAATGACCTCTTCATCTTTCAACTTTGGAAAGCACCTCTTGTGGTCTTGATAATTCAAAAGCAAGTGTGATACACCCTCATCTGTCTCCACCCTTTTATACTTTTTTCATTTCAATTTTCACCTGCCTGAATCTAACCAATGGGGAAAAAGCGTGTGAAAGGACTTCTTCAGTGATATTCCTTCCCTCTAGCATGTCAGTCAGCGGTGGTGTGGGTTCAACAGGGGCAAAATTTTACCCTTAACTGTCACTCAACTCGAAAACATTGACCCTGACAGTCGCCACAGATGTTTTACTCAGAGCGTCATTTTAGGGAGGTAACAGGATGTATCACTGAATTTCCCCTCCAAAAATCAAATAATTTTTTCACTTTCCTTGGGGGACGTCGGTGGATTATACAACCACCGGCCGTGAACCACCAAACACGACGTACAAATAATTGGAAAAAATCCAATTATTTGTCCTTGACTTTAGATTAAACACAAAGAAAATAACTAAAAATATGAGACTAGCCACTTTTTAAAAAATGAATGAATGAATATGTGGCGACATATTGTGTATAAAGAAAGTCTTTTTTAAACTCATGGTGCCTCTGAAAAGGACCATTTTGTAATTCACCTGATCTGGAAATGGCATAACAGAAACTATCAACTATCAATCTTCTGAGAAATAAATCAAACACATCTCTATCCACGGACTGTCTTGCTTATTGGCGCAGATTATTTTCTTCGGATAACAGCGTTATTATTGTTTTGCCCCCCTTACACCCATAATCTTGAGGTGGAAGTTCTATTGCGATAGATGATTCAAGTTTCATGGATAACAATAAGAAAATTGAGGTTATGAGCCCGCCAGTGTGTATTTTACAGTCATTTAGAGAAGTTCAAAAGGCGACAGAAAATAATGCAATGAGTATTTCACACGCCTTTTCCCCCACTGGTCAGATGTAGGCTGATGAAATACTCATTGGATGCGCAATGAATATTTTTCACCGCCTTTCCACACTTAGATGATACAGAAAATCAGTCTTTCCCTCCAAAATAATTTTGAGGGAAAGACTGACATAGTGTCTTAAAAAACATCTGGGGAAAAAATGCAATCTTCTCTTCCCCAGCATCAGTGTTAAGTACCTGTTATAGCGAAATTCAACTTTGACATTTCCTGTCCTGTTGAAACCACACGAAAAAATCACATTGAACACTACATAAAAAACATATCTCATTCGTGCAGTGATTGAAATATTTTAATATGAAATCTAAGTGTATTTCCCCATTCAAATTTTTCTCTGTGCATTTATCCCACTGCAATAATCTATCACTGTTTTGTTGAATATTCCTGTCACTAAACACATTGCAAATACGATTTTATTAAATGTAAGAGAAGCGAATTTTTCTCCAAAGTTACATCCAGTGAATTATTGAAATGTTCACGTGTAGAACACGTGTTTGAAAAAATGTAATTGAATGGAACAAGCTTGCCTGATGCTTTTCTCATTAGCTGTTTGTAACCCATAAATCAGTGATTTATTTTGTAAAATATATACAGCAGTAATGAAAAATAAATGGGAGAAATGTTTTTGTCAGGGTGAGGAGATGTTATTTTTCTTACAAACTGACTGTCAGACACACTTTCATCTGAGTTATCTCACATTATACAGAAGTACACACTTGAGAAAAATAGAAGTTGTATGCCTAGAAATGATATTGGAGCAATCACTTCACCCCTTAAAAATGTGAATGTAAAAAACACTGATTCCTGGTAGATGTGACTGTGTTATTATATGACGTGTGGTGGTGATAAAACTGTTCCAGTAATAAATAGAAAACCTTACCAGTAGGGCGATGTATAATTGGTAGCATTTTTTTAAAAAGCAGAATATTTTATCAGTATAAAGTGTATGGAAAAACCTACCCCATGACCGCCACTATATGTACAATCAATTAACACCGAAATTCCCCCATATCCCAATGTTGACACTTTAAGGACAAAATCAAACATCTGATGTATGCAAAAGGATATACCCTTTGGGGAATTGATTTGACATCCGAACAGTCATGTGGTGGACCATTAGTTCATCATATAAAGTCTGCCAACCTTCGACTAGATCTCCAGTTTGCTCTAGCTCTTCCAGAGGTGATCAACGTTGTTGTCTATGCAGAATTTGATAGAGTGATAGAAATCTACAAATTCAGAGAAGTGATATTTGACTATTAAACAAGATGAGTAAATGTGAACATTGCAAGTTGTACAGGGAGATGAGAAAAAGAATAGGAATATTGAAGAAGCAGAAGAAGATTAATGAAAGACTGTTTATTACATTATTTAAAGAAATTGTTGTGAGTGAAGTGACACCATTGAAAAAAGAAAAAATGAGAGCACCGTGAAGCATGTCTTGGAACAAATTCAATCTTTAATTCAATTCAATTCAATCTTTATTTCACAGCATACAGCATACAAATTCAAACGAGAGAGAGAGAGAGTAAAGTTACAAAATTATTGAATGATGTATAAATGTATACCGTGGGGAATGACATAGCCTTGCGACTGTCTTCCTGTCATCCCCTAGACAATCAAAATAATAAATAAAATAGAATGGCAAATGGCAAGTGTTAAATTAAAGTTAAATGTAGTCGATCCAGACAGCAGGTAGTTGTTATGTTATATTAACATCCTTTACATTAGAATTGAGTATTGTTTCCACATCATGGATCAAACTCCCAAGAGTTCTGTCTCGGGTTGTTTTAACCCGTCAATCAACCGTGTTTCCGAATCCTAATCGAATCAACAGTGTTTCCGAATAAAAAAAACAAAACAATTTTTATACGCATTCCTTAGTAGGCCAGTACAATTATCGTAGGCTAATGGGGTGATGTAAAAACCGGAATACCGCGGGACAACCTTTTCATCGGCTTGTGGGAAGAGAGGAGATGAAGGTAATAACGACCTTGAGAGTTCCAACTAGGCGAAGCAGTCAGGGCATCTTGGGTTGGAACACCTAACATTGACTTCGTATGCGTTTAAAAATTGATTGAATAAAGTTTTGTTAAATGCCTTTCGGGTGAGGGTTTTTATCGTTGTGTCTAGGTCATTCCACAGTTTGGGAAAATAAAAATATGGAATAGCGGCTGAGAACTGAGTGCGAGGTTTGTGTGTGATTAGGTTTCCACATTGCCTAGTATTCATACCAGATGGGTTAGAGTACACTTGGAATGTGTTATCAAAACTGACAGGGAGGTTGTTTATAGACCAGTCGTACATGAATAGAAGTGAATGTAACTTGTACAGATCATTAAATTTCAGGATTTTCAAACGTTTGAAAAGAGGATCGGTGTGTGAGTTGAACTTTTTGTTCGCTATGATACGCACAGCCTTCTTTTGAAGATTCAGAATTTGTTTAGTGGCTGGTGTATTGCCCCAAATTTGTATCCCGTAAATTAAATGGCTTTGAAATAAAGTGAAATAGAGTATACGTAGTGTCTCGAGCGGCAAAAAATTCTTGACTCTATTCAGGATATAAATTGCCCTGAATAGTTTCGTACAGACTACGGATACATGATGATTAAATCTAAGGTTCTCGTCCATGTCAATTCCTAGGAATTTTATGAATTTGTGTTGGCGATTATTACCTGCTATTATTAAGCTTGAGTTATTTAGTGAAATTTGGGTTTGTACATTGTTGAAATTGTAATTGTCATTTTGGGGATGCAGAAATAGGACCTTAGTTTTATTAGCATTTAATGATAACTTATTAGCTAGACACCAGTCATTGATTTTTGACAATTCATTGTTTGCCCTCTCCGCTAGGAGGTTGAGGTCATTACCAGATGCGTAGGATGTTGTGTCATCCGCAAAGGATAAAATACTCATGTCGGTCGACTCACAAATATCGTTGATAAAGAGCACAAACAAAAGAGGACCGAGGACATAACCCTGGGGTACACCCGTAGTAATGTTGAGTTGATTCGAGGATTCACTCACGAACTGCACAAATTGGGATCTCTCAGAGAGATAGTTCTGAAACCAAGAATTAGCTATACCTCTAATTCCGTAATGTTCAAGTTTCCTGACGAGGATTTCATGGTCAATAGTGTCGAATGCTTTCGAAAAATCTAAAAAAATAGATAATGCGCAATCTTTAGTTGCATTGTTATTCATTATGGAAGCGTAGTTGATAAGATGCATTATCAGATGAAATGTTGCGTGTCCCTTTCTGAAGCCAAACTGATAGTTATAAATAATGTTGTTTGCATCTAAAAAGTTTGTTAACCTTTTGTGCATTATTTTTTTTAGAAAATGAGTTAAGAATACTTATTGGACGATAATTGTCGAATGACTGTTTATCTCCGGATTTAAAAATTGGTATTACTTTTGAAGTTTTCATTTTTGATGGTACAATTCCAGTTGAGAATGAGGTATTAACAACATGGGTTAAAGGAACAGCAATTTCTTGTATAATGTTTTTTAGTAGTTTCGGAGAAATGTTGTCATTACCAGCAGAAGTTTTTGTTGGGAGACTTTTTACAGAAGATACTACTTCTTCAGGGCTTGTAGGTGATATGAAAAAAGATCCAGGGACGCTGTCATTGAGGTAATCTGAGAATCGATGTGTGGAGTTTGTCATGTTGTTGGTAATTCGATTTCCAATGTTAATAAAGTAGTTGTTGAATTTATCAGCAATTTGGATAGGGTCAGTGAACTCTACATTATCATCAATAAACGATGATGGTAGGGGAGGCGGAAGGTTTGACTTATTTATTTCTTTGCGGAGAATTTCCCAAGTTTTCTTAATGCTTCCCTTATTTTCTAAAATTAATTGACTATAATAATTTTTTTTAAGTTTACGTCCGAGTTGGTTAAAAATTTGACAGTAGGTTTTGTATCTTGTAATATTGTCGCTGGTTGGGGCCCTCATCCTTTTTTCAAGCAGTTTATGTTTGTTCAGGGAGGACTGTAGAAGACCGTAAGTCATCCATGGTTCTCGTTTGACGTATTTTTTCGGGGTCTTCTTTATCGTCGGTGGGAAGGCTTGATTAAACGTCGTATTAAGAATTGATAGGAGCTTTTCATAAGCTTCGCTAGCACGAGCCTCTTGGCATACATTATTGAAATCAGATTGAGATAGTAGGTGTTTAAATAAGTTGATATTCCTTGTGTTGAAGATTCTCTTTGGTTGGAATGTATTGTCGTTGGATTTGGCACTATTGGGGTTTTTGATGTAAAATGTTGCGAAATGATCGCTGACATCTGTAATAATTATTCCGGAGGTATTAGTGTCGAGTTTATTACAAAAACTATGGTCAATTATAGTCGCTGAATGATTTGTTACTCTTGTAGGTTTGGTTATCATAGGTGTGAATCCAGTGCTGAACAATGATTCTAAATACTGATTAGTTTTCTGGTGTTGGTTAAAGTTTAGTAGATCTATATTGAAGTCGCCCATCAGATAGGTTGTCTTCTTCTCAGAAGTCATTTTGTCGAGTAAGTTGGAATATTGAGATAAAAACAAGTCAAGATCGGCTTTTGGTGCGGTATTGGGGCGATAAATAATTCCTACAATTGATTTGTAATTTCCAGTGAGTTCAATAAATAGTGATTGAAACACATTGGGAATGAAAATGCTTAAGTCGTTCCTAGTTTTGAATGGTATAGAATCTTTAACAAAAACACCAACCCCACCCCTACCATCATCATCGGAGGGACGAATACGTAGAACAAGCGGATGATAGCCGTCTAAGGTGTAAGAGATGTTTTCCTTTACATTGAAAGTTTCAGTGATACCTATAATGTCAAAGATATTATCATTTGTTTGAAGATCAGAAATCAAATTCGGTAGTTGTTCAAAATTGGCATTCAAGCTTCTACAATTAATGTTAAGTAAAGCAAAAGATTTCTTACACGTGCCTACTGTTGAAGAACGTTCCCGGAGTGTAGAATTTGCAGTTATTCCTGTCGGCATTGAGTGGAGAAATAGGATCATCTTCCGAAACAAGCGAGACTAAGTTAGTCGTCATAAAGTTTGGTACACAATGAAGGAAACAAAGAGTTTTAATAACACAAGTGTTCTACTCTGCTGTCTAGATTACTGTGACTTGAGGTACAATTGGAGAAGTTGGGACAAGGGCACGAGTCCTGAAATGTGGACTTTGGCAATCTGTCTTATTATGAACCCGAGAGTTGGTTGGATGGGTTATGAATAATCATAGGTACTAGGTATTCTGTAAGGAGAGGCTATTTTTGCGTGTGGGTCGGGAAAAAATATTGGTGAATATAAGAACACAAAATAATATGGGTGCACATGATAGAGGGCATTAAAATATGGGTTGAACTGGTAACACGTTCACATTGTGGACATGCCCTCGCATGGTTTATCAGTTTGTTCGCAAAGTGCAGCATGGCTGCTCAGCATCAGCCATGCTGCACTTTGAGGACAGACCAGTAAGTTGAGTAAGTATTCACGTGGCGTGAAGACACCAAAGGCTGTACAGATCTCTCTATGTAACCAATAAAAACCAGAGAATATCCCATAGTAATTTGCAAAAAATAATATTCTAGCAACACGGTGTAGTGCCTGGACGGGAGAGCCCAAGCGCATCTCCCCCGGTTGAGAGTTTTGTCTTTGGGAGTTCTTGTGGTTGCACTCTCAGATATAGAAGTGTATCTCCTTTGTCAAGCAATTAAAATGACACACAAACGTCAAACGCGGAAACCTCTGGATATGGGGCCGTACTTGTCGACGTTAGGTAAACAAAGTCTGATTCATTAGTAAAACGGTCTAGCGACCCACGTCGAGTTTTCAAATCATTCAAGTGAGCATCATCAGTATAAACGATAGGCTAAAATTGACTGTACGGTATGGCCGCTGTAGACTTGTGATGATGATTGTTTATTCAGTAATATACAACGTGTTTACGGGTGGGCAATATTTCCATGGACGCAATAAAATCATATTCCAAACACTAATTACAGGAATAATCATCAAAAATTTATTTAACGAAGAACCGGTTACAACCCGAAGCTTCATTAAATAAAATGTTGCTGATGATGATTTTTATTACCCGGTAAACACATGCACGGACATCACTGCACACGCGTCCACGGCGACTGTACTGTATACTTATACTGTGAACATGGGTGTGTCATACACACACCTAACGACACACGCGAGTGAATGGGTTAATCGATATGGCACGAGTGCCTGCTCAGAAGGATAAAATGAGAAGCCGCAGGCCTCGAGTTTTATCCTTCCGCAATTGCGCAAGTAGCATATCGTTTAACCCATTCACGCGCGTGTGTGTTGTTCCGTGTTTATTACACCCCCTCACGTCTATAAAAACAATTATTAGAAGGACACTCAGCAATTCATTTGACAACCATCAACAAAAACAACACATTTTATCGCCAACCAAATTTGCGAGGGCATTCTGTGTTACTATTTCTTCCCCAAAGTTCCAATGTGTTCTATGTGCCTACTGGCACATAGAACACATTGGAACTCAGGGGACGATTTTCAGCTATCGCTCGTGATTCAAACTGCAGTGCACGACTTGGAGCAATTCCAGTGAAATTTCGCTTCAATTTAAAAACTGTTCGTCAATGATTTCCATTCCGCACATATGTGCGGAACAGATTTTCATTTTCCACATGGGTTAGTGATGCTGTAGATGGAGATTTCGCAGAATAGGCATGTAATAAATGCTAAAAGAGATAAATAACAAGATAAACAAGTTAACATGTGGCCCGTTGTTGACCTTCCATTGATAGCAAAGACCAAATTGCGACGAAAAAGCAACTTTATCTGTGAATGCTTGCTTCCCATCCAAGAACTTGCATTTGAATACCACGTGAACTTAACTATTGTCGTAATTGCACATCTTTGCAACATTAATAAATTACATCCTTCCCTTGTATCTCTAACCGTTTCAACTTGTAAAATGAAACCTTTGTAAAACTATGGTTATATAAATTCATCTCTGTAACGTTAATAAACGCATACCCTTTCTTTGTGTTAGACTAACCAGTTCAAGTTGTAAAATGGAAACTTTTATTAAACTTATTTGTAAATATGCCATATTTATCTGATTAAATATCAAATAGCAACCAAAAAAAAAAAAATTGCTTTCCCCGAGAACGGGGCAGATAAGAAGACAGAACAAAACGAGGGTGTGCACGGAGGACTGGAATCAACGACCCGAGGTGGAGGTTTTTCCTGAGTTTGACGAGGGCCGAAGGCGCACGTGGATTACAAGAAAAAACCCACTGTGGGTAATTGATTCTTGCCCCTCCCCCATACTCTATACCACAATTAAGATTGAATTCAGTGAATGATGATGACATTTTTAAAGAAAAATGTCACATTCAGCGGTCTTATAACTTTCTTGCTTAACGTAGTTTTGTGGTGAAGCATTTTCATTCACGTCATAACGTTACTCGGATGCGTAATGTCCAATCAGATGCGTTCTTAATGACGTTCTAATGCGTAATCCAGATTCCGCGTGTAGTGTTTCTAGAACACTTACTTACCAATGTCTGCGTTGTATCACGTAACGTTGAATACATGTAACAATCGTGGTATAGGCCGAAAGCTAGGTTTTTGATGCAAAATAGCGAAATCATTAGTTGGTCCAGAAGTTTGTAGCATTACTGCGCACTCTTCGTGTTGAGGAGATATATAAATGCTGGTTTAAAGAAAAACCTTTATGTTTTTGTGTCCATCAAAGATGTGTGTGTGTGGGGGGGGGGGGGGGGGGGGTGGGTGGAGGCGGGGGGTCGGGGGGGGGGGTTAATAATATGAAATGTTGATACGTTTTGATTTTGATCCCCTCCCACACCCATCACCCATTTCCGGCGCCGCTGTTTTCTTTTCTGACAGAGGAATAATCACACATATTTTTCAAACTTACGATGGCATCAATTCTGGACATCGGCCATCTCTTATAAGATTGATCTGGTGTTGTTCTCGATGCGGCTGATGTTTTTGTCAGTTTCGAAAAAATCGATATATACGATTGGAATAGTCACCATAGATATTAGTTACGTACTTCAACCCTTTGTACTTTGATGGTGTCATCCAAGTCAGTTCAATGAGAGTTCAATAACAGTAATTGGAAGAGTCCATATTCATCACCCTGTTAGACCATTCAATATTTTTCGACGTGCAGCCTTCGTGCTGCACGTTGTCAAAATTGATTGGTTTCCCTGCACATTCATTGACCAGTCATCCAACGTGGTGAATTTATGACCAATCATGTTCCTGGACCAGAAAAAGTGGCCATTAGGTTTCAAAGGGTTCTTTTTTATAAAACTAATAACAGGTTATTTCACATCAAATTATAGTTAGTAATAAATTATTACATCATTATTTTTTTATATTCCCTTATTTGCAAAGTCCGCTTACTGTATAGTTGAGACACAATTTGGTTGTTACCTGAACAATGTGACCGAAGAGCCAAAACTCTATTCAGGCTAAAATTGAAACGAGTCCGAAGAACACGATCCAATGGAGTTGGGGGTGGGGGGGGGGGGTGGGGGGGGGGGGTCATAAACTATGTGCCTGAGATAAAAAATAAAACATACAGTTATTTAGAAAATGTTGCAAGTGTCGTCTACTATTGGTTTGGGTAAAGGATTGACATAGGTTGTATCATTGATAAACCCCCTGCATTGTGAAGTCAAAATATCAAAATTGACTTGTTGCCCGAGAGTTTGATTATACTTGTGTCCATGACACTATGTTTCTGTAATCTGAATATGTATTTCTAGTATTAGTTGAAGTGTCTATGTACCATGCTCCATGTCGAATGAGTCGATCACCTTATATACTTTCGCTGGATCAGGCTTCTGTAGGATGCCGTGGGGACTTCCGACAATTTCAATCGTGTCTGGTATACCAGTATTATTAGTTTCAGGAAGGAGCCATACAAGTCCGCACGATACAAAAGCTGTTATAGCGATAATTAAGTACATAAGGCTACCATTCAGTTGGTCCTGCAAGACAAACAAGATGACAATTGTAAAATTAATTCCCGAATTACCAACCATTTTAATTGTGTACCTAAAAACATAGAGCACACCTCGGTGGGGAACGAGCTCACCAAGCTTGTTCTAATGAGGGGCCACGACCTGTGTCTTGGACCAAAAAGAGAAACATAATAAAATCTAAAAGGCGTTTTTTTGTGAAGAACGCTGGTGGTAAAGGCGACAGTTTTTGTCCCTGCGCATGCACACGGTTTGGTCTAGCTATAATCTTTCCCATAATCGGGCGAGGTGGGTGTGATGAAGAGGATCACTACGGAGGTGGCGTGTTAAGACGTGGAGGTTCCGCAGCGATGCACTGTTTGTTACTCGAGGAATATACTGCGTTTGCTATAAGTTTCCGAAACAAGTTACGTTGTTACAAAATGCGTTGTTTGACAAAGCTCTAAAAATAGTCCTTAAATGACGTAAATACTTTGAAGCACTCTGTGCTAAACGTCTAGTCAAGCAATGAAAACTGGAACAAAAGTGATGTTTTTTTTTTATTTAATTTGCATCCCTGGGCACTCATCACCATGCAACTGGATTACTGGAACATCGGGGACAAACGTCGCAACATTAGTATGTCGGGGCCCGGATAACCCTCTTTTGGGTGAGTTCCGGGTTGATCTCATGTGACGTCATAGTCATGTTGCCCAGGGACGCCATGTTGGTTGCCACGGCAGTCCGCGTGTGCGGCCATGTTGTGACATCATTACCATAGTAATATGTGGTATTAGTGCGCATATGCCGCGCGTTTACACATTGTCGGAAACCGGCCCTTGTCGTTGCTGGGGGAAATAGATTCACGCCACGTATTCAGCCAAAACTCAAGGAGTTTTGCCTGAATCCGTGCGTGAACGTACATCTCACCGTGACGAACCCGCCTTTGCGTTTTTGTTGGGGTGGTTATTATCCTGAAGGGGTCAATGACTTTTCCTCAAAAAGCATAAATCAACAGGGTTCACTGAAATTAACAATTTTAATACATATAGAAAAATATAAATTTGTAACTTACATAAAATCCAATGAATAGAACAAAAATGTCATTCACACCCCACCCACACAGTTGTTGAGTCACTTGCGGGCCCGCGTTCTCTGTTGCCGCTGGTTTCGTTTTTCTTGTCGCTAGTGTTTGGACTCTGGTCACCTTTTCACAAACATACAACTGGAACTTCACTCTCTCACTGCCGTCGTACGGCCACTAACGTATTGTCACTTTACCGGGTGCTTTTTTGCATGACGGAATGTCACACTACCATTGCCGTCGCACGGCAACTAATGTAATGCCACTTTACAAGATACCTTTCATCTGACCTGTGACGGAATGTCACTCTACCACTGCCGTCGCACGGCCAGAAAAATCGTCACTTGACTGGTCGCGTTTCACTCAAGCAATGCTCCCCACCGTTTATCTCAACATAATGTTCATACAGGCAAAGCCCACTCTGCCAACGCGTGGCTTACCTTCTATAATAGGTAATACCGTCTCCCTAAATACCAAACAAGTGATCTCAAGGAGCTCGTACTTCTACTTCTACTCCTACACTCACATATGGCCACCGACTTGGCCCGCGACTATTCCTACTCTAAATATGAGCTCTGTGGCTCCTCTACATTACAACGTGCATTTACTGTCGCACCTATAGCATGGGACATTCCGAGCTCCTCGCCTACGACCCACAGTCTTACACACCTTCAGTCTGGAATGAAATTTTCGAGAAGACCCCCTTACTCTTATGATAATTGCAAGAACATTAATTCCCACTTTAATTGCTTCTCCCGAACTTGACTGCTACAGATCTGTCTTAATTTAAAATTCTTTATCGGGTTTGCTATATTTTGACATTTCTGATGGTACCCTGTCAAAATTTGGGGAGATGCATATAATACAGACATTAAACGTGTGCTACAAAAGAATAGGAGATTATAGACATCAATAACCCCTACAATTAGATAACTAATTACCTTGGATGGCTAATCGAATGTCTTTTGTTTGAAGCTTATAAGGGAAGATCGTTGTTTCGGATAACATAAGCGCTAATCTGCGTTGCAGACTCCTCTTGCGATTCCTCTCCATTACAATTATCACGTTTGTCTAATTTATTTCTATTAAGATACACATATGGCTTACTTGACAAATCGGGTTTTCGGGGTCCGGCACATACCCTTTTTTTACGCGAGAAAAAGTATCAAAATTATATACACTTTTTAAACCACAAAATCGTAAATTCAAGCTTTCATCCTGACACACATGTTACCGTCATCCATTTGGTATGCTGGAGGCCGCTATCTCGGTTTCTATGGTGGTACATTGTTGTTATGTGACTCCAAACCCTCTAATAGCACATGCGTGTGTTCAGAGGTTGTATTCCATTGAATAGGAGTAAATCTAATAATCAGCGCGATCTCAGCAATCACTCTAATTTGCCAGAACGGCTTGTCGAATCCCCCTTCTTGAGCTAATAAGAGTAGGATGTAGTGCTACAGGACTGAGAGATCACCGAACGTTGCATTCGATTGAATAGGGGTATATCTAAATGTCCAAATAGTCCGACAATCACTCCAATTCACCCAAAAAACCCAACTTTATTTGACTCGGATTCCTTCTGAATCATCTGCTTCATGACTGTCCTGGTCTATTCTATAGCTTATTCTCTCCATTCCTTCGCCTGGCCTGGCCTGGCCTGTATATGTAATGACTTCCCCGTCCTCCCTTTAAGATCTTTTGACTTCCCTAGATGTGTTTGTGTGCTAGTTCACAATGTGTACACATTTCATGCAGAACATGTCGGGTGTACCGATATGTGCGTGTGTGCCAGTGCACAATATGCGCTCAACACATACGACTCTTAGACTCATATCGGTATTTGAGGATACCTATGACAAGCGTGATGTGTACCACTGGAGGATACCTTTTGAGGACACATTTTGAGGATGCTTTTTGGAGCATACCTTTTGAGGGATATCTTTCAGGGGGATATCTGTCTGAAGATTTTCTAACCCTATTCAGCCCCTTGCTTCTAGACCCCCGCCCACTCTTTGTAGCCCCAAGGCCACCGCTGCTGGTCCTTGGTCACCACTGTCTGTCGTGTGATCAGTAGCTCATTGAGCTGCCTGTTGTTTTATCAAAAAGTAACAAAGGTAAACTTGACTTTATTTTCTATTAATGTCATAGGGATTTTCCCAACAATTACTTGCTTCTTAGCTGGACCTTTCTCACTCGTCTAATAATAGAGAACCTTATCGAAAGTAGATTTTCATCACAATATAATTAAACCTTTTTCTGTTTATGCATTTTCAGGCAAAATGGTTGGCTAAAGTATTTCCTTTTCTTCTTTAAACCCGTCCTAAACTTCGCTCCTAATATATGTCTTAAAGATTACTTTGCACAGGGTGAAGGGAAAAGAATCCTTGCACGCTCATGTTGTTTTAACATGAAAAGTAATTAATATTTGTCTCATCATATTAAAAAGACTTTCAAAATAAAATTTAACAAACAATGAAATCCTTATCATGCTTTTTATTCCATATTCACTTTGTTTATATGCAATAGATGATCGTCGGCGTTCATCGTTTTACTCAAATCAAACGTAAACAATGGCCGGTCATGATAATCCACAAATGAAACTCACGCCAATAAAACTTTCCAATTTCCAAATAGCCTGAATGAACCTTTTACACAATTTGGCCTTTGTTTTTGGGGGTTCCTAACTCAAGAAATAGACAAAAACAAACGGTCATTCCTTGTATAAACCGGGGAGGCTTATTCTCCCATTATAAGTAGAAAGCATTGCAGAAAACGACGCCATCTATAGATATACATGCATGTTGAACTGTCTGAAAGCGCGAGACGAAGCACTGTGTTAAAAGGTGATTTGCCGCCCGCTTCCAAAAAAATCAGGGTTTTTAAAAATTAATGTAGTTAGAACCATAAGCGTATGAGGTAGAATACGATTGCGCCTGCAGTCCTCCACCCCACCCCAACCTGGTCTGCAGAACAGTGAGTGATTCCTGCAATACTGTTGCCACTAATTGGGCAAAATTTCAATCCTGTAAAATGAACACAATGGCAATGCCTTAATCTGGTAACCGAAAAATATTGGTGGGAAAATTGATCTACAAAGTCGAACTAAGGTATATTTCCATGAATCCCCGGCGACACCTACCTTTGCGGAGATTTATTAAATTGACTGAGAACAAAACAACAAACCTACCCTTTTTTGTTCTGGAGTCAAGCTGGTTTGTTTATTGTAACCGTTATCGACAGCCGCTGGCCCAACTAATTTCTTGTGGTGTGTTCGGAGAGGACCATGAACATTCAGAAAATTCATGAAAAGTCTGTCAGACATTAGCAATGTCACGGGGCGTACACCGCTATGCCTATCAGAAATTTCAAGTGCTATTACAGGATGGGATCTCCATATTCACTCAGAAAGCCTTTTAAAAACGTGCCTCTATGTGCAAAAGGAGTTTTTCTCATTATTCATTAGGATTTAACGAAACTTTCAACAGCCAGGTTGTGGTACATTTTTGTAGCGCCCCGTAGCCTTCCCCGCCGAAAAAAGTAATAATAGTGATGTCGCTTTTACATGTATGTTTTGAAATATTTTTGTTTTCATTCAAAGAATGATTTTGAATTATAAGTTCCCAAACTAAATGCTGTTCGTATACATCCCGAGACTAAAGCATGCTGTACGAACATGTGAAGTATTTTTTCTCACTAGGTGCGTGGTGGACGTTGTTCACGATGTATTGGAGTCATAATGAATGATTTTATTTCTCCGTTCAGAATGCTGACAGAGCATGATAATTGTGTATTGAGCCATGCGGTCGACCAGAGGCAACTAGTAATTAAATTCAGTCCAGTGTTCAACAAGAAACATACAATCATTGAATAACTGAAAACAGAAATTGTCCAAACTGAAATATACAAATATATTTAACAGAAACTATTCCTTTCCTTGTATTTATAAATGATGGTAGGTTTAAAATTTAGCATCGACCCAGAACACCCCACAGTACGGTTTATACTTCATGAGGTTTGTATTGAAATACAGAACAGAACTGAAAAGAGAGCTTGTAAACCGTTACGGAACGTAACGTCCATACTCGACCAGCGCTATTTACAGAAATCGCATTAAAATGATAATATGGTATTCCCTTTTTACTTCAAAAACATAGAGTACTGTGATCACACATTATTTATTTATTTATTTATTTATTTATTATGTAATAATAATAATAATAATAATAATAATAATAATAATAATAATAATAATAATAATAATAAATACTACATAGTTTTTATATAGCGTAAAATCACAAGGTTCTGCCCTAAAACGCTTTACAAGGAAGAAAAATACATATTTGAGTTCCCTAAAAGCACTGATGTGAACAGAAACTGATTAAATTAGATAGCTGAAACCTCGAAGGCCTCTCAAAAGAGATGGGACTTGAGCTTTGTTTTGAAGTCGTTTAAGCTTATGGAAGCCTGGATATGCACTGGCAGTTAGTGGACCTACAAAGGAAAAGGCCCTGGTATTCACCAAGGTGGAACGGGAAAAAGGAACAAGAAACCTGAGCTGTTTGGATGAGCGGAAATTCCGTTTTGATGATTGAATAGTCGAAAGGTCCTGGAGATATTTTGGAGCCGATCCAATAATGCACTTAAAAACCAACATCAAAACTTTGAAATTGATACGTTGTTGAACAGGGAGCCAACGTAACTTATGGAGCAAAGGGATTATGTGATCATAGCGTCTGGATGCTGTGATAATACGAGCGGCAGTGTTGTGTATTTTTGCAGCTTCGCGATGGGCGATTGTGGTTGACCTTTTAGCAGTGAATTTGAGAAATCCAAACGTGCAGAAATAAAGGTGTGAAAAAGCCTTTCCAAAGATTTTGGAATCAAATAACGTCGAAGATGACCAAGATTTCTTTTGTGCATAAAACGGCGCTTGCAAATTGCATCAATACTTGCATCCATCGAAAGACGTGATTAAAGTATTACCCCAAAGTTGAGAGCATTATCTGATACTATTTGTTTTGCCAATTTCTACAGATTTAATTTGAAATTCAGAAGGAATTCCGGTGTGAGATATTACCAACATTTCTGTGTTGTCCAAGGACATAATGCATTTACTGTTGAACAGGAACGAACCGAACCGTGAACATTTCGGCTCGTAGTTCAATGCTCTGACCACTAAGCCACCGTTCTTCCCTCACTGATCACAAAATAAGACAGAGCGTTTCGACTGGATCACGACTGTAGCTTGTGTTCACTCTTTGTATCGAGCTAGTGACTCGGCCCAATGATATGGGGTGGGGGTGGAGGTGGGATGGGGTCATAATCTATGTATATGAGGCATTAACCCTTTCAACACTAGCGCCCTGGGAGGTATCATTTCAGTCAATACTTTAAATGGCGAAATGGGAGAAACCACTCTGGTTTGTTGGGAGGTTCAGTAATAATGTAATCCGACAACTCTGTCGAGCTGTTGAGTTACATTATTACCGAGCCTCGCTTCAGATTCTTTATATCGTCTGCTCGTCCACTAATTTTTCTTGATAGGGTTAAATGGAAATGTTTAGTTAAATGTCGCCACCAGTTTCGTTAGGAAATAGTTAATATTACCTTATCACACCGTGTGCACAGTTCGCAGCACGTCCAGCGGACAATAGCCTTAAGAAGAAGTGGAAATGAATATATTATGATCGGAGGGTCTCGTCGCTAAGATATTTCGTTCCGGGGATCTCACTTCACAAACTACTGAGACTAAAAGTCTTTACACTTTGTAACAAATGTATTAACTGGCCTGCAGCGTACATGTAATACAAAGTGTTGACAGGAGGGGTTACCAAACTCCCCGCCCAACGTTCATGCAATCACATATCCGAATTACCAATTTTACAGAGTTAACATACTTTTATATGTACAATTTCCAAGTAACATTATTAAAATATAACAATCAACATTGGTAGCTGTGAAAATAACACGTAGACTCTTGTATTAATCAAGTGGGCATTGTAATGGATTGTATGAGTGAAAAACATCTTAATGTGTTAATCCATCTATTCATTAATTTATAAATCTCTTATTCTCAAAGTATTTGAATTAACCCATTATTTACTGACTCCAGATTTTTGCCTGGTTATAATATATTCGGTGGACTAAGCAAATGCTACCAGGTGTTAAAATAATGTTATTCAAAGGAGTTGCAGTTGCAGATATAAGCATTATTTAACTTTCTGTTGGATCGGTTTATATACTTACCAGATATATCAATTGCGGGGCTATCATAGATCCTAATCTCGATCCCACAGACGCAGAAGCTAGTCCCAACGCCCTACAACGATACAAGATTGTAACAAAAATTGAAGAAAAAAGAAAGAAGCAGAAAAACAGAACAAACAAACAAAGCCAAAGGAAATTATGTTCTCTTCTTTTCAAAGTTGAAAGGGAAATGTGCGTCATCTTTCGACATTTGTAAACAGAGTCATATTTTCTTCAGCATGGTATCTAGAACTAGTGGATCACGTTACATGGCGGTCAGTCTTGCAGGTTATCGGTAAAGGACATTAGGATGACGTTGCGGTGTATATTGCGGAAGTATTGTAGAGCAGTGTATAACCAGTTTGAAGGTTCGTAAAGTTAGCTTGACGTTTAATTTTGGACGTTCGTTTGACATTCATATTTAGTCAGTTTCACGTTGGGTGTTCGACATTCCTTTTACATTCGTTTCAATTAGCCCAGCCTTCGACATTTGACGTTCTTTTGACGTTTACCAGTCAGTTGCACGTAGTAAAACTGTCTACAGACAATTGTAAAACGAATGTCAAACGAATGCCAAAGGTAGAACGAGAAACTAACTTCGGACGAATATCAAACGAAAACGTCCAACTCCCAGCGTCAAACGAACTGAATGGATCTTCAAATGTCTCTATACACCTGGAACTTAATTAAGCACCCCCCCCCCCCCGAAATGTTTCATGACTGAAGTTGCTGTTACTGATTATTATATTTTAATGATTGCTATGTGTTACAGTACTTTTCAACTAGTGAAACATGATATTTCTGGTTGATAGCGCACACCAAACACATCCCCTCGTCCACGTGAAGCGAATGTCACAAAAAACACTATCATCCACATGCAATATCTGGGTATAAAACAAGAAAATTGGTCACTTCTTTTATCAATAAATGTTGACATGGCAAGGAGGAGACTGCCAGAGGCACAAAGATGGCAAATCATTGGCATGCATGCTACATGCATGTCAGCAAATCTACTGGAAGGCAACTTGTCTATAGTCATTCTGTCATCAGCAGACATGTGCGAAAACATCAACAAACCAACGATGTTAAGGACATTCCAAGATTTGGACAACCCCAAAAGGCCTGTCCTCGAGAGGATCGGAGTCTAGTATGCCTCATTAGGCTTAAACCCTTTGCTTCAAATGGAGTTTTGAAAACGCCTTTGCCCCTAACAGGTGTTTGTGCAACAGAACTGCCCGAAACCGTCTCACAGCACTGGGTATGAGATCCAGAAGCGTCATCAAGCGTCCAGCTCTGTCCAATCAGCACCAAAGACGACGTTTTGAGTTGTGTATGGTACGACAACATTGGAATCTTAGAACGTGGAGGAAAGTCCATTGGTCAGACAAGAGTAGGTTCCTGCTTCGCATCAGACCCACTGCTCCTTATGGTGGAGGACCAGTAATGACCTTGGGATACCTCTCTCATCATTGGAAACTTGATATGGTGACTGTACATGGAAATCTCAGTGGTCATCAGTACATCCGAGACATTCTCAATCAAGTTGTCGTGCCTCATTTTGACAACAACCCGTTGGCTACTTCCCCTGTATTCATGGACTGTGGCGAAGCAGGGTTAAGTACCCCGAAAATTGATCGTCTAGTGGATTTAGGTTCGGACTTCAGTCGTGGCTTGTTGGCCACAGGTCAATTTAAAGAGTTACTTCAAGAGGCAACCAGTTTCTTTGGAGTCTGGAAAAGTTCTTGAAGTACTGCAGCCGCAGTGAATGGGTGAAGTCAAAACACATAAAAATGTACTTACAGTTTTCTATTTATTAAACCCTAATGTAAAGTTCCTAAGTCTACACTTGTTTTCTCTCTGGTATAAACAATACGAAATTAGGCGAGATGAAATTAAAAGATAAAATACTCTATCATTTCTGTCGTGTGTTCCATCTCTACCTGTAATCTGGCCTGGCAGCGATCCTCCACGAAAATAGGAGAGTGTCTTCAAGTTCTGTACATGGTGGAAACCCAGAGAGAAGTGAATTCTCCGGGGCTACATTCCAGTATTTATACCGTTGTGGACGTGACTCTGAGCGCGCAGCTAGTCACGTCCACAAGAGCATAATGGCAAGGTTGATACCACAAAACACCACAAATGCCCCAAGATGTCCATCCTGGGACAGCAGGGGCATCCCGCGCTATCAGTATGCATTCTCACACTAAAATGACGTTGGAATGCTGACTGTTAAAATTAATACGGCGTGTCTCCGCCTTATCCTCAGGGTCAGTGATACAGCATAAGATGCCCTCACTGTATCACAGTACGTGTCTGTTTACCTAGTTCCCACCTCTGAAAGTAGAACTCGGTGTGTCGAGGTTAAGTCAGGTTTGAACACAGTGCTAATTTCTGTCAAAAACATTTTGATGGGGTTAGTACAGGTCAGCCAGCATCTGGTGTTTACTTGCAAGCGTGTGTGAACTTAGTATGTGGGACAAATGCGCTGTTATATAATATTACTTAGAAATTCCAATATTTTGAAAATGCAGTGTAGTGTAGTTATGCCTTTAACAAGTACAAGGGAACAATTTTCATATCTTTTAATGTTTAATCTTCAGAGAATTATTACCAAGTGGGACTTGGCCACTCGTATTAACACTTAGGGAGCCAAGACTTCCAGGCCAACGTAAATTAACCCTAGGGGTTCCATGGAGGGCATTTCGTTACATGGACGACAATGCAAGGCCACGCATTTCCCATGTTGTGAGAACATTATTTCAGAATAACGCTATTACAACACTACTTTGGCCTGCAATGAGCCCCGATTTGAATCCCTTAGAACACATCTGGGACTTTCTTGGACGTCGTGTGCAAGCAAGGGATCCGCCTGCACAGAATGTGACCGATTTGGAAGCACCATTGCATGGGGAGTTGTATCAGGTTCTTCCGGACCGGATCAGAAGGCTCACTGACAGCATAAGAGGAGGGTTCAGGTGGTGATGGATACACTTGCTACTGATGTCAGACACTGCTAATGTGTTCTGGAGATCACAAGTTATATGTTTTGTCAGTAATTACCGGAATTATTTCATCAAGGACCATTCTAGCACCATACTTATCGAGAGAACATTTTCCATCAAAAACATTAGTGACAGGTATGTGTAATTAGCGCCATTAAAATACTGCATATATTCATCATGTCTTGTCTTTCATTTCCCAATAGACCATTCTTTCTGCAAACAATCACTTGGGCCATCTGAAAGATAGACTAAATACAATGACAGTTTCTATTAACACCCCTGCAAAAAAAAACAAAACAAACAAACGCAGGAGCCAAATTAAACACTTTTAATCCCCTGAAGCCTTACAAGCTAACACCCCCCCCCCCCCCCCAAGAGTACCATGGTGTTCTCGGATAATGTTCGATTAAACCGGCATACCTTTATTGGCACATCGAAAAGTCGATCGATAACAAGACGGAAATGGTTAAATTGCTAGAAACCACCACCATCCACCCACATATACGCCCCGCTGTCATTTGTCTGGAACTATGTCGCCGCTTCCATCTTAGATTTTGCGGGGAGAACGTAATGCTATAGTCTTTGTCTTGTGGTGCATTGTTGTATTTCTTTGTTTGGGAGTACTGTGGAAAGATGGTAGTGAGTAGTAGGTGTACCCCAAAGCCCCTTTTCTGCTGTAGGAGGAGCAGGAGGAGAAGATAACTTCATTTTAATTGTTTTAATTTTAAAAAAAGAATTTTATTATTTTTTTAGTTTTTTTTAATTGATGTTTTAATTGTTTTTTGTGTTTTTGATTGTTTTAAATTAGTTTTAATAAGATTGAATCGTTTCTTAGAGAATTCCCAGAACACGTTCATCTGAGGTCACAGTTCGGCTTAGGGTAATTAGCCAACTGTTCGATAGTGTTCCGATTTTCGTTTTCCAAACCTGTCAGTCACCTGCACCTGTGTTTATATATACTACTCAAAGTTTGCTAAGCACCAAATATTTGACACATCATTGTGAAATTTGCATGTGACATATTTGCGATATTTTTGGTGGATATGATTGAGGAATGTATTGAGATGGTCCCCGGTGTTCACATTAGCTCTCTTGACAGACAAACTTTTCATGACAGTCATGGAAAGCATGTACGCCTTGATTTTCATGATGTTTTCGTTTACTGTCTACATGTACATGACATGTGTAGGGTATTCAATCTTCATTTCAACACAAATTCTTGTAATTCAATGATTGAATATGGTAAATGCAAATGTAAGAAAACATTTGTCTGAAGCAGAAGTGTGGCGGGCTGTAGGGATGGTGGAGCAATGAGCTACCTATTGTCAGAATGGTGAAGCCATTGGTGTGCATCATACGGTGATCACCAGAGCCTGAGCAGGATTTCAGCAGTATGGCACACCAGTAAGACGCATGGTGGTAGCAGAGAAGGCAACACCTGCAGTGGAAGACCGGTTTTTGATCATTCGGGCCCGTAGGAACGGCTTTGCCACAGCAACCCAGCTTCGCAACCGGGGGTAAATGTTTCGATGCAGGATATCCTGGCAAGGTTGCACGATTGTGGTTTCCGATCGAGAAGACCATGTATTCGCATTCCGCTGTCCCAGAACCACCGCTGGGCATGATATGAATTGGCCATGGACCACGTTGGATGGACCAGAGAAGATCGGCGACCTGTGCTTTTTACAGATGAGTCATGGTACTGCCTAGACCACACAGATAGGCGCTCTAGGGTATGAAGAAGACCAGAAGAGCGATTCCATGCAGCCAACATCGCTGAGCATGACCGTTGAGGTAGAGGGTCAATCATGGTCTGGGGCGGCATCAGCAGGGGTGAATGTACAGGGCTCTGTGTCCTTGAACGTGGTACATTGACTGCACAGCGGTATATTGATGAGATCCTGGATGTCCACGTCAGTAGTGGAGGGGGCACTATAGGGACAAACATTTAACACTGAATTCCCCATACCCCAAAGGGGGCACTATAGGGACAAATTAAACATAGGATTCTCCATAGGGTTTTGTCCCTATAGTGCCATTTTTGTCCCTATAGTCCCCCATTGGAGGCAGAAAAAAGATTTTAAAATACCTTTGGGGTATGGGGAATTCAGTGTTAATGTGATGAATCTGTGTTCACAATATAAGCTTTTCTATGTTTAGGTTTTTGTTTTGGTAATAAGTCTTTTGAACACACTTTTCCATTCAATAATGATAACCTTGGAGAATTGTCCAGAATATATTGTAGTTGAGTGGTTTCCATCTCTTCTTAGCCCTGAAAAGGGCTGTTATAAAGTTGTACTTTTCAATCAATTTCTTCTTCTTTATTAAGTGGTGTATAGTAGCCCCATTCTTTCTCTACTAAATCCTCCCACCTCTTAATGTCTTCATCAGTGTTAATTTCAAAGTTCACATTCACATTTGCAAAACATCCTTCAATATTCAGTTTCTTTGCTTGTATGTGCAGTTTATATAGTACACTTGATGGACACAGTCTTTCCATACACTCTTCCATATACAATTCAATCCATATTCTTATATCTTTTTTTATACAAAAGTCATGTTCTTGTCCAGGTATTTCTTGACATGCACCTCACAGATTGTTCACTTTTTGTTTTATCAAAGGTGTAACTTTACCCACAACAATTTCTTTAAATGATCTAAGGAATAGTCTTTCATTGAGAGTTTTCTCTATCCTTATTATGTTTATTCTTTTTCTCATCTCCCTTATATCTTGCAATGTTCACATTTACTCATTGTTAATAGTCAAATATCACTTCTCCGAGTTTGTTGATTTCTATCTCACTATCAAATTCTGCATAGACAACAACGTTGATTACCTCTGTGAGAGCTTGAGCAAACTAAAGATCCAGTCGAAGGTTGCCAGACTTTATAGGGTGAGCTAGTGGTTCACTACCTGACTGATCGGGTGTCAAATCAACTCCCCAGAGGGTATATCTTTTTGCATAATTCTGCATTGATATATTAAATGTTTGATTTTGTCCAAAATAGCCCATTGCTTCAAATAATGATAAATATGAATTTAGATAAAGTCCACCTTCGAAATTCGGTTCAAATGGACGTGCTTTAATGGAATGTCCATCTATTGTGATTTCCAACTTGTTCAAATTGAAATGTTGAAAATTAAATGGACATGTGCCAATATCTCCATTTATATCTTTATTCGAAACTAAACCAAGAATTAATCATTTTGGCATCTGTTTATGAAACAGATGGTCTTCTATTTTTGACCGAAGACCATTTCCAATGGTAAATGTTTTCATTTCAGTACGTCTTATGAGCATTTTATAATTTGTTTGATCTATTTGTGCATTAAGATCATTCGCAAATTTAGGAATTAAATCCAAGGCCGGTATTCTGAATATGGCTTTTTGAATTTCTATTTTTCCATCTACACCACCAATCAGACAAAATTTAGTTGCGGAACAATGAATTTTAATTCTCATCTCTACGCCATTTGGTAAATATTTGTCTTGCACAAATAGATCTAAATGTATTTTTCCTCTTAGTTGTACAGATTTACTGTTTGCAATTAATTTGTGACGTTCAACCAAACCTTTGTTATTTGAATCGTTCGCAATTGCTGCATGCTGGCCTACATACCACATCTCACTAGCAGCTAGCTGTGTTTTTTTCACATGTTTTGAATAGCTTAAGAGATTTTCAAAAAATGCTCGATAAGGATACATGTCTGTATTGGTGGTTATCAGAGAACCGTTCAGTGTAACATCAATTTTACTGAACATACTGTTAAAGAAATTATTGATATGAGTAATATTTATATCATCTTCCAATACACTCCCATCTTGCTTTATAATTTTGAATTGAACCTCAAGTGTAGATGATGCAAGATCTAACCACTTGGTTGTTTGTCTTGGCATTAAAAATTCTATTGGTGAAGAATTGTTTAAAGATGCAATAGCTGAATCTCACCAATATTTTCGACACCACTTGATGTTGGTGATACCTTATCTGGATCAAATCCACTACAAAAATGCTTGCAAGATCCATGTAACATCATGATTTAATCAAATATATCAAGGGGTCTTGAATTTCGTTTTGAATAAGATTGCCTTTTACGTGTCTTCCCTCTTTGAGAACGAACAACAGAGTGATGTTTCAGTTCTTGTTTCTGTACTTTTATCCCGAAAGCAGCTTTACCCACTGATGTCATAAGATCTTTTGCATGAGTGAGCATTACTTTTTTAGATGGTTTACAATTTCTCATCAATTCATTTGCTATTTCTAAACCATGTTTTAATTCTTCTTTCTTTAAAGTTCGAAATTCATTTTTGCAATGGGTTTTATTAATGGTATTGCTGATCTTATTGCTGAGCGAAAAATAGACCCTAATCCATATTCATATTGCCGTGGTATGCCTCGATACACTGGCATCACTTTTATAAACTGAATTTATGTCGCTCTCTAAAATGCAACTTGATGACACTCTTACCACTTGAAAACTGAATGTTTTTACCAGTATTCCCATTTATATTTATAGTGATCTGATCAAAAGACGATTTTGATACTGGTACATAATGTACATTATCACATTCTTTATGAGTGTGCAGAGATTCCTCACGTGTTTCAAACGGTAACACACATAAAATAGGTGCTTCTATATCACCAAGAAATGTATAATCCGCAATATCAGAATAAATAAAGAGTTGATTAAAATCCATATTTAAATCCACGTTATATTTAAATGCATCTTTTGCTGTGTTAGGAAAAATTACTGGAAACATACCATCTTTACATCCCAATATTTGTGATAAACTTTCTGATAATTCAAGTCCAACTGTTGCAATACTATTTGATACAATTTTTATACGTGAATGTCGAGATGAATAACCAAGACGAAATGACACACCAAATTCTTTAAAAATATCCCCAAGTTTTTCTCTAATTTCGGATTCTATTGCTTCCGCAACATGTCCACCATTTGCATATACCCCCGGCAAAATACTTAGCTCAACAGCAGCAACACCCTTACATACTGTATGTTTGAAAAACGATTTTCTAATATTATTAATGCATGCTGATATTTTCGGATCTGTCACAATGATTTTAAAATTTGTTTCATCATCTGTTATATTTCTTGCCTCAGATGGTAAAATTACTTCAGCTAATCCCACCTCCCAATGTTCTTTATTAATATGAATCAGTTTAGATAATTGTGTTTGAAAACAACATTGTGCATTATTTGGAAACATATCCATAGAACTATCACTCAGTTGTTTTATGTAAAATGAATTCATTTTTCTTATCGTGTGGTTTCCTATATTTTAAACCGGGACTTGGAAGAATATATCCTAAAGAACTACTCAATACTACCAACCACAATTCTTTGTTTGTAATTGTAAACTAAGGTGAATGATAGCCATAATTATAATTGCATAAATGACGATTATTTGTGTGGAATAAGTCACTTGATTTTTTGCAACAAGACTCCCACAAAAATTAAATTGTGATTGTTGACTTTATACTTCAACACTTGCACTTTCACGACTCAATGCATTTTCATTTACTGACATATTCTTTTTATACTAAATCAGATTCTAATATACAACTATCACATTTCGAGGGATAACCTTCCCAATGTACTTTAAGCTCCTTGACGAGTTTCTTACCCACACGTCTTGAATGTTGTGCGAGAACTGAATCAATGATATATTTTTTATCATCTTTTACACTTTGAATTTCTTGTGGATAAAATGCCCCCTGTATACTTTCACCACCCATATCTTCAAGTTTATAAGTGCTTGGGTGTGTATGTTTTACATGCGTGATTTTAAATAATTCTTTTGGCCAATTTGGTAAATAGCCCTTTTCAAATGTATGTTTGGTTTTGTTAATACATACTATATCGCCAACTTTAAATTTTATTTTTCTCTCTTTAGATTTTTTACCATACAAATCTTGAGTTACTTCTATTTCATTTTCTATTGACACAGATGCAGGAGTTCTCTGGATACTATTACTACTACTGGAAACTGTGATTGTATCCATCAACTTAATTTTGTGATACATCAATATATCTTAATGTACGTTTGTGTGTAAAATATTTCCACATTCGTGTTTTCAGTGTTCATTGAAAACGTTCTACAATACTAGCTTTTGTTTCAGGATTTTCTGTTGTGAAAAAATGAATTTTTTGTTTCTTTAAAAATTTTTCCACCTCTTTATTTTTAAATTCAGAACCTTTATCTGATTGTAAAGATAATGGTTTACGTCCAGAAGTTTTCAAAAGTCTTTGGAAAGAATTTGTTAGTGTGTGTCCTGATTTATTGTGAATGGGTAAAACCCATGCATATTTTGAAAAAACATCGATGACACAAACTAAATAACGAAATCGGCCATTGTGAGATTGTAAACTTTGTAAATCTGCTAAATCAATTTGCCATTGATGATCAATTCCACCCACTACAGTCTTTCGTCTTGCAAATTTTTTACGAATGGGTTTATGTAAAGTGTAAGTTCTTTCTCCTTTCAACCATTTTTTGACTTAATCAAGTGTAACAGATTTATCTTTACTATGAGCTGCTTTGTATAATTTTTGTATACCTCCATAACCAGCAGGGTGTTTTGTATTGTAATATATTTGAGTTAATAAATCATTCAATATGCCTCCCATTTATTAGAAAGTTTATTTTTTGCCAATTTATGCCTAGGTGATAATTTTGGTGTTTTCTTTCCTCGAACTATTTTTCGTTTTGGAGTTGTTGACAGAGAAGTTTCTAACCAACTATCTTCAGGGGGACTTTGATATTCATTGGGTTTTGCATCCTGTTCTCGATTCATCCACAACCAATGTTCACGATTTCCAACAAAATTTTGAGGGATATTTATAGCCTTTAAACCACGATTGAACATCTCCCAACCAATCAGTTTAAAACCTTTTCAATGTCTAAGAACATCATTGACTAAATCGATGATATTTGAGCCTTTTATGGGTTCTCCATCATAACTTAAAATACCCTGATCATCCCAACTCATGTGTGGATGAGATGATAAAGCAGATAATAATGAAGTTGTTTTACGTTTCATTGTAACAGGGACACTTTCTATAATACGATCTCGTAAAAACATTGAATTTCGTTCTGGCTCAGGCATAACCACTGAAGGTTGTAATGACTTCTTATGTGACAATTGAAATTTTTGTAAATGTTCACCATACTTTCGTTTTTTCTCACCTTCTGATAACCTTGAATTTTCTAACACAGATGATAATTCATTCTGCAACTGTGCTATATTAGTAATTTGAGGATCAGGTGGTAATTTTGGTCTTTGAAATTTTTCATTTCTAAAAAGTTGCATTTCTTCTAACATTTGATAAGGTACAATAGCCATTCTCTTCATATTTTACTCACCAATTTATTTACAAGATTTGTTGCAACTCCAATAGCAGGCCCAAGTAGACCGAGTAATGGTAAAAAAACACCTTTTTGATTTAAAATTTGTTTTTTCTTTTTAAGAGATACAGATTTACTAGCAACAGATCTTAGTTGTTCATGCTTTGGTTGTAATTTTCGTTTCTGAGCGGGGGTTAGATATATGTTTCCTTTTAAAAGATTATGACAACATTCTGGCATACAATTAATCAATTCTTTAGGTGCATTTTTCATAATTTGTTTTTGAAATGCTGGAGGTGTTTGACTTAGTGCCAATAACACCCCACCATATTTTTTAACTAGAGGAATCTTACGAAATTTTTTTACCATCTTACCCCTACAAAGTGTATTCATAAAATGATATGATAGACCAACATGCATTTTATTTTATTCAACAAAAATAAGAACTCATCTTCTTAACACATTTAGGTGCATTCAAAGCCGTGAAACGTGCCGATGTTGGAATGTTTTCTTTTAGTGGTATATGTCCCACATTTTGTCTAGAACCCATAGGATCATGATGCTCTATTCCCCGTATTTGATATACGTGTCAAGTTTAATGGTGGTACTATTTTTTGTTATCGAAGTTTGCTCACTAAAATTGTTTTTGTTTTTGTCTCTTTTTGAGGAGTGACTAAAAAAATTTGCATGCATGTAATTTTTATCAACATTTCATTTCTTTTTAAGTGATTTTCGTTTCTTACTTTTGGTTTTTTTGAATTGTGAATAAAAATTTCTACTTGTCTTATGACAATCCCATCGAATTAAATTACTAATGATAACACCATCAGAAACCCACCACCACCTGGTTTTAAAATAATGTTTAGCTGGGTTGCAATATCTACTCTTGGATTTGCAAGTTGTTCAAGATCTTGTTTATGTTTATCCATATATGTTAAAGTTAGTTTTGGCAATTTAATTTTTTTATTGAGTATGATTCTACTTGCTAATGTAAACCATTTTAAAATTTTCTTAAATCCTTTCTTAAGTAATTTTTCTCTTGCAAATGGATTTGTCTGCTGACTTAATTGTTCTAATGATTGAATAAAAGATGCCATGATGAGGTGTACTTGTTGAAAAAACTTTTAACTTTTATACTTTTGTATAAATGATAGGTCCACGTTCATTTTGTGTCACCCAAGGATGAAAAATATCAGTTCTCAATCTCAAAGACTCAGGGGTTTTAGGATGAAAATCAATTAATAAATAACCGTGATCAGTTCTTGTTGCATCTTTATAAGATGCATTTAGATGTGGTAATTGAACTTGATGTGCCAATACTTCAATTTGTCCTTTATCTCTAGTATTTTGAAAGAAAATCATATAATGTGCATTTAAAGCTATGGTACGACTAGATTTAGATTGTTGAAACATATTTTGTGTTATGTATATGACACTTGCATTTCTATGATGTCCTTTTCGTGTGAACCATATTTTTTCTTCATCTTTATCTCCTAACATATCATCGAAAACTACAAGATTTGGAATAGTGACATCACTAACAATTTCATATTCATCATCAGGGATGCCTTCTACGAATTTAATATTTTCACTCCCTTTAAGTAATGTATATGTATTTTGCCATTCTTTGTAACACCAGATGATTTTTTGTGGGGGAATTTGAAATAAGTCATGTTTCATATCAATAAGCTTTTTGACAAATTCTGTTTTTCCTGAACCACTAGGCCCTGAAATAAAGATATTACAAGAGTGCTGAAACAATAAACATTCACTTGATGCCATTATTTTTTTGTGAGAAAGTGTTGTCAAAACACTAACTTATATACTTTCTGTTTCCATAGCTTCTTCAATTCTATGAGTGGGTTTTCTTTTTAAGGGTGCATTTAATTCAAATAAAGTTTCTAAAGAACTCTGATCTATTTGTGGCATACATTGTCTATATAAATAATTCATGATTTGTTCATCATAAATAATAAAATCCCACATAACTCTTGTCCAAATATTTTCTACATTATCTTTGTAAAAAGCATTCATGATTTGTAATGCATTACAAAATTCCCCATACATTTCATCTTTTTCCAATCGATTATGAATAAATTCTTTTGTTATTGTTAGATAGCCAGGAGTGATCATTTGAAATGCATATAATAATGCCTAACATGTGATCTTGTTTTCTAAGATGGGTCTTACTGGTTCCATGGTTGAAATCAAACTGATGATTCTTTTGTCTGTTCTGATGTACTTAGTGCATCAGGTATTACATTACACCATGTACTCTGTTCATCAGGACAGTCAGGAAAATCATTTTCTACATTATCTGTAAACATTTTGTCTAACTTAGTTTTGAATTGTCCTGAAGCTTTTCTTGCAATTATGGTACTAAATGTTGTTCTTTGATCATCTAGTACAATGAGTGCAAATAAAGATTTAGAATCTGGAAAATCATCTAGACACTTGTCATATTTTTTCATTGTTGAAAATATTTGATTTAAAGTGAATCCATAATCCATCACTGATAATATTTTATCTGGAGGTGGTTGCATACATGTGGGTGGTTTATATAATTGACAATTTCTTATCAATTGAATATAAGAACAATTTGATGACCATTTAACTTGTTCTTGTAAAGGAATATCCTTTTCTTCCCAATTATGTAAACCTTGTCCACATACAAAACATTTATCTTATACCCATAGGGGAGTGTGTCATATTTACCGACAACAAAACGTTTTGTGTAAACAGATCTGAATGTTTTGCTGTGTGCTTCACTTGTGACTTGTCTATCTTTGTTATGTTTAATTCTATGTGTATATTCAATGTTTAATCTGTAATTCTCTCTGTCTCGTGCACACTCAATCACGCTTTCAAAATTAACTTTTTGTGATGTCATGTAATCTAATGTGATACCCTAAACTTTACATGTGGTGTGTATTTCTCCATCTTTAATATATTTGTATCCATAATTTTTCGGACCTAAACCCACAAACTCTGTGATTTTTGCCCCTGGGTGTTCATCTGTCCACTGCCCTAATCTACTATTTACAATTTCTGGATTCCAAAGTGATGGTTTATGTATGTAGATACAATTGTCTGTGTCAAAATATAAAACTCATGTTCCTAATTGTTCTAAAACTTTGTATAATTCCATACGTGCATAGGCTGTGACAAATGAAGCTACGACAACATTGGCTGAATTGTGTGGATTGTAAACATCTGTAGCATCAATGTAGTTTACTAAAACAAACTGATCATGGTAAAAAAATAGCACATTCTTCACAATTTTGTCTTTGTTCTGTATTATTTCAAAATATTCTGATGGTTCATTTATGTATTTTGTTCTAGTTTTTATATTGTTTTGTGCATTTTCCCCAGAGACAATTGAACATGGTTTTGGCAAATGATCTTTTTCCCGTTTTTTTTCAACTTTTTCTAAATAGATATTTTCAATCTGTGCATAATCGTTTTTAATTTTTTTTTTGTCTGTTTCTGTTTTCACCCAATCTGGAAACCCACTAGCTTCTTGTTTCATTTTTAAATATTTATTCACATAATATTTGTAAATCTCTGAAGACCACTCATCCCAATGCCAAATCTGATAAGTGTCAAGAAGAGTGTACCCCAAATCCAATGCTTTGCAAAGTTCAACAGATGTCCATGTACCTACAAGTGCATGTTGTTCTGGTGTGTGTTTACAGTAATCTAATTAGTGTTCCGTACACATTTTACAAAGTGTGAATGTCATTTTCGTATTACAATGAATAGGTAAAACTGGCAAAAAAAGATTTTGAGGTGGTAAAACTTTACATTTAATGAGACCTCTGTATTGGCTTATTTTGCCAGTGTCTATGTTTTCCTTTGTGAGTATATCTGGATATCACACTGGATATTCCCTGTGTTTGTTCACACATGGGTAAAGTGAACAGATATCTATATATTTAATTTCTGTGTCTGTGTTTTCGTCAATTTCGTAGTGTAATTTAATGGCATTTGTTCTCCCGCAAATAATGCTTCTCATGGTTTAAGTGGGTCCATGTGTGGGAAAAATGTATCTAAAGAGGCTTGAACTTCAGGATCTGATTTGCATAGATGATCCAATCCATGCTCCCATACTACATGTATATTATACCCCAAGAATTTAAAATGTTTTATGCGTGATTGGGTTTTGTTGTACAGAGGTTGATAGAATTGTGAATTGATTGGATTTTTCTCAAATCTGTCAGGAAAGCATGTTTCACATCCATGCCACATACATCCATAACATTCAAAGATTGTATTTGTCTCTTTGTGAAAACCATCTACATAATAATTTCCAATTTTTATTTCTCCACCATTTAGTGCACATCGTATGTGTATGCCTTCTTCTTGTGCTAGTAGCTGTAAGTAGCTAATGGCTTTCATAGAATATCTAATGGCAGTAGGATACCCTATGTCTGAAATGAGACCAACTTTGTTTTCTGGCATTGAATTTTTCCGCCAAGCTTTATTACAAGCATCAGCTAAAGTTACAGCCTCCCTGAAAGGATCTATCCCATCACATTCGATAAATTGTTTTCTGAATTCCCCACACCCTCTACATAGTATATCCACATCAGACTTACAGTACATGTTCATTTCTTTGGCAAAATTGAAAGTAGCATTACTGGTAAATTTTTGATTGTACCATTTAATAAAATCTTCCCTAACTGGGGAAGACATAGACTCAGGCATGTACAATGTTGCATCTGAATAAGGTCCAATGTAGTTTTGATATGATTTTGTGTTTTCCAGATGAGGAAAATAACCTTTTGCTAGTTCACTTAAACCAAATCTTTTAGGGAATTGTGCCAATCTCATAGAAAGGAAACTCAATGAATCGATGAGTCTAACACCACAAGCTTTCAGAGAAATAATTTTGTTTCCATTCATGATGACATCGGGTTTTGATGTAGCAGTTTCAATGAGATGTCTTAAGATAAATTGTGCATCAAACCCTCTTGAATTATGAGCAATAGCTGTTGTATCTAAATGTTCCTTACTGAAAAGCCAATTGCAAAAATCACTCAAAGTAGACTCCTCTTTAAAAATGTATTCCCTTTTTCCAACTTTGTCACAGAAAATACATTCTTGATCTATAGGTTTGCGAATACATTCCCCACATGCACGGTGTGCAACACAGTAATTTGGGGTGTGGAGTTTTGAGTTGTTTCAAAATCATAAAACACAAAGGGTACTTTCGGCATTTTGTCTTTCTTGGGGGGTTTGTATTTGGAATGAAACAATAATGTTTGCTTTTGACTAATTGATGGCAATATTTACATTTCTTGAACCCACCGCAAATGTGTTCTCCTCTCCCTGAATATATTTGCATTTTACATGATAGATATTTCTTGACTAATTGACAAATGTTTTTTTCTTGGTTCTGTAATAGAGTTGTGTGATTTTCATAACAAGATGAACTTACAAAATCCCTATTACAAGTGTAACAATGAACAGAATGTTCAGGTGTACATGGCAGTGGAGAATAGCAAACACAGCTTTTGGGGCATCAATGGTGTTCTCTGCTGTTATATCCTACATTGCAATATTCACAATAGTAACTACATCCTAAAAACCCTGTAATTTTTGTGATGGTGTCATGTTGGTTTTGGTACCTAAAATAAATCTTGTTGTCTGTTTAAAAGTAGTAGTGTCCACTATCCCTCCCCAGCAGTAAGAACGAGTTGAGAGATAATTCTCCTTTTCACTGTGTGAGTATTTCAACCTTTAATAATGTACGTTTACTAAGCAACCACTCCATAGTGTAAAGTGTTATATGGTTTATACTATGGAGAGAATGATTAATAAACAGGCAAATATTTAGTGATTGGAAGGGGATTTTTACCCCAGGGTGGGCACTATAGGGACAAGCATTTAACACTGAATTCCCCATATCCCAATGGGGGCACTATAGGGACAAATGTAACATAGGATTCTCCATAGGGTTTTGTCCCTATAGTGCCATTTTTGTCCTTATAGTGCCCCCATTGGAGGCAGAAAAAAGATTTTAAAATCTTTTTTTCTGCCTCCAATGGGGGCATTATAGGGACAAGAATGGCACTATAGGGACAAAACCCTATGGAGAATCCTATGTTAAATTAGTCCCTATAGTGCCCCCATTGAGGTATAGGGAATTCAGTGTTAAATGCTTGTCACTATAGTGCCCTCTGCCACCACTCACGCCAGATTGTATGCAGGTGCAGAGGGTGATAGATTCATTCTGATGGACGCTAATGCTGGTCCTCATGTTGTCCATACCAACAGAGAGAGGGGATTGAGTGTATGGACTGGCCAGCAAGATCCCCTGACCTCAATCCAATCGAACATGTCTGGAATGAGTTGTAGCTTGCAATTTCAGCCTGTCCAATCCAGCCAAGAAGTGTCCAGGAGCTGGGAGCCATGCTGGTCCAAGAATGGAACAACATCCCACAAAGGACCACCAGGAACCTGATTGGGGGCATGAGAAACCGTTGTCAAGCTGTAATTAACAGCAATGGGTCTCATACCTGATACTGAACCCATACCAGTTTGCTCCGTCAACTTTTTTGCAAATTGAAAAATGTCCTCTTTTACCAATAATATCCATTTTCCATGGTTATCGTATTCAAAAGCTAAAAAGATAATGTCAAACACAAATAAAATCTTAATTTCTGTACTTGAATCATTAAAGATATAATTAAATAAAAAACATATACACTTTTCATTACAATATTTCAACTAAAACGTAAAACAGGTAGTTGGATATACTTGGTGCTTAGCAAACTTTGAGTAGTATATAATGGCTGGTCTATTTTATATATCTCTCATCACCCAGCTACGACTCCAAGACGAAGTAGTTCATTTTTTCTAACAGCATATGTCTATAGGATCGTGATGAAATATCTCGTTGAGATCCATCCTAAACCCATTCATGCTCTTATTTGGGTGTTTGATCGGACCCTTATTTTATGATTTAGTAGGCATGACTGACAGTTTTGTGGTGTAAAAGAACCACCGTATGTGAACTAATGTGGTCCATCATGTGAATGCATTATGTTGTTTGGCGGAAAATTGACTATAAATACAGTGGCATAAACGTATTAGTGCTACTTGTCTGTTCTGTCACCATTTTTGCACTGATCTCTCTACAAGTGGGGATGCTCGTTTGTCACACACAGATAAGTGTCTCTACCATTGCTGTCTTATATGGGGGAGGGGAAGGGGGAGGGAGTAGCTACAAATAAAAACGCTCAGTAACAACAAAAAGTCTCAAAGGTATTCTTGATCCTATCTTCTTGCAATCACAGATCACTTCTTAAAAAACATTATTTTAAGCCTGTTAACCCTTTACATAATACGAAAGGCTGACGGAACTTGCAAATAAAATTCTTGAATAATTAATTTTTAAATTTTTTTTTTGTGGCAAAAACATAGCTTATGACCCCTCATTTAAAAACGTAATTAATAATTATCACTTTCACTTCACTCTCCGCAAGGCGATGAGCGATAACTTTCGATAAGTTTCTTTCAGGTCGAGGTCTCCAAAGGTCAACTTGGATGTAGTTTCACTGTACGTGTAAATGTTAACTACTGAAAATCCATTGCTGGCGTGTTCATCACGGTTTGTGTGTAAAACTAAAATTTATGTTATAGGCTTTTTATGTATAGTAGAATAGGTAATCATGGTATAAATTGTTCTTCTTTGCTTGCAATACATAGTTTTTTGGGACGAGGTCGCCGTTAACACCGCGACTGAGAGAGGGTATAGCATTATTTGAGGAGAGCACCTAACTTTTAAAAATGCACGCCTCTGGTTTTTTGATATCGATAAATGGACGAAAACACTCTTTAAAAACACTATTCAGCCACATAACAAAAACTTCTCAGTTTGTTTCTCAACAGAAATGAAAAGAAAAGGTACAATGGTTGTTCGGCGGTTCCTTTAATTGTTTGTGTCCCATAAGCTTCTTTTTCCAACAATAGGGTGTGTTTTCTCGAACCCCACCTAGGGTATGTTGGGACGTCAAACGTCCACATGTTGATGTCAGTACAATGCTGTATGTGGTGGCGATAAATGACTATAAATTGAACGATACGAAGCTAAATGTTTACCTGACTACAGTCGGATTGACCTCAGATGTATGCAGTTTCGATGCCATCCAGCTCATGTTACAAAAGAATTTTGATGCCATCGCCAACCCACTGATGACGAATGTACCTTTTATCGATTCTAGAAGGAGAAAGAAAAAATGCAGAATGACTTAACTTATTTATAAATAATACAATAAAACGAAGTGCCCGAACTGGGGATTTGAGTATAAATTATTCCACTGGGTACAATGGTCACTTTAAGTCACATATGCCATTTGACCAAACGGTTGCAGGTAAGATGCTGAGTCTAACTTTGGCAATTTATTTGTATTCTTAATAAGATTACCACTTAGGTTAACCAGCTGTATAAACGGGTACCTGTTTGAGCTTTGCAGTTGGTTTGCGATATTGCGATGCTCAAACTAGGAAGAGACATATACTTCTATAGGTGACGGTATTTCAAGAGACTTATACTTCTATAGGTGACGGTATTTCAAGTACCGATGGCTAGGGAGACAAAATACTTTCAGAGGAGGGTAGCCCACACCCATTCCATCATTTGGGGAGAACATGTCGGTTGCAAAAGTAGGCCAGTATTAATTACGTCCCTTCAAAATAACGTTTTATTAATATTCAGTTTACCCTACATGTACAGTACGTGGACTGGTCCTTCCCACGGGTTGGGCAGCATTTCCACGGATGCTGTAATATTAGATTCCAAACACTAATTATAGGAATAATCACCAAAAAATTAATTAATGAAGCACCGGGTATAACCCGGTGCTTCATTAATTAAAAATGTTTTGATGATTTTTATCACCTGGTAAACTCATGCGTGGAGATCAATACCCATGCGTGGATTACGACCTGTATGGTATGCATGGGTGTGTTTATGTGTAGAGGGCATTTTGTTGTGGTTCAAAATTCCTAGAACTGTACTTCACCACCAAATCCAAGGGACAAGTAAACCTTCAAAGCTAGCAAACAACACTTTCTGAAATTTCCCACATCTATGTATTTCTGCATTAACTTGAATACGTCTCCAATTTTCATCCAGATGCCATATCTCATCAATGGAGCGTTGCATTTTCCATAAATCTGCATACTTGTTTAAATCTAGCTTAACTTAACTTAAAAGAAAAAAAAATTCTCTTCCAATCTTAGAATTTTTTCACAAAGTCAGTGTGCCCGCACTAAAAGGTGGACATCAATTGAAAAATCCGCCAACTTTTGCCTCTATGCACTTTGCTCTAGTACAGAAACAGCTAGAAGCAAACATGTTTTACAGACAGTTATTTGTCTAACCAGATCGCTGATATCTATACACCTGGATTGCTGCAGCGGCACAATTCGAGATTATGTGAAAGGGGTTAAAGCACCAGACATAAACAAAACAGAAAGAAAATTTATGGAGAATTATTTTTGAGCCTGAAATATTTTAAAGAAATCAGAAATAGGTTTTCGTTAAGAGTATTTAAAGATATTCATACAGGAATCAGATTAACTTTTCGAAGAAACCAGAAAAAGCATATATGTGTACAACATTCAAAGGGTACGATCAACAAATCAGAAATGGTTATTTTTTGCTTGGACACTTATTTGAGTGATGTTTAGAGCAGTAATGTGTGTATGGAAAGGGTTATGATTATTCACATATTGCATGAACATCTTTGTAACCCACATTGAAGTCTTGATAGGGTTAAAAGCATTAAACTGAATAATTTATACTTTATTTCCTTGTAAAGCAAAGGGTTTCTCTCAACTTGGTCCTAGGAGCTGACGTCTGATTGAAATAGCAGATAACATTTAATGTTTGACAGCTACCTCCACTTCTGTTTACATTGTCTCCACTGTGAATAAATACAACATAGTACTGCTTCAAGAGAATTTACTGTAACATGAAATTAGAGGCTGTGAAAACCATGTGGCCGACTGGGCCATACTCAAGGGCCCTAGCGACCTGAGAAACATTGGGTGCCGAGAACGTGTGACTGTCAGTATGCCAAAAAATCAACCAGATAGGGCAATTCGTTGTAGAGTTATCGTGTGGACAAGGAAGTGCATAGAAGACAGAAGACAGGAGAATAAGAAAAAGAAGACGAGAGAAGAAGAAGAAGAAGAAAACGAAAAGAAAAAGAAAAACAAACTGTACAAAAACAATAGTCTGTGTGTTTCACACAGACTAATAAAAACATCTTTGTGTATAGAATGTCTTCTAAAGTTTAGAAGTGAGAGTTTAAACCAATCATTATTAGCTGTATAATGATAACAAATTGAATATAACTAGCTCAAATATGCATGTATGTACACCACATGTTCGGCCTATTTATAAATCTGCCCACGGAAATTCCACCCAAATCGCACAAGTGTTTGCAAATACACTGAGTTAAAAAAGAAAGTATAATAAATTTCGAGGAGCAATTTTTTTTAGTATTGTCAACTTTAATCCTAAACAAATTATTGTAAATTCATATTTCGAGTCCAGCTGTATGAATTTGCATAATTTCATGTTCTTACTGTTGCCAGGGTTACGTTAAGACGTCGCAATTCAGACATGGGGTGAAATGAAAAGTTCACACATGCAGTCAATGGCGTGTATGTCCACCGTTTGCTTCTTGGATGGCAAGACATCGACGGCGCATGGACCTGATAAGTCTCTGAATGTCACCCTGTGGTATAGCGTTCCACTCCTGCCTTAAAACATTACGTAAATCGCCTAACGTCTGGAGATCATGAAGTCGTACCCGACTGTCCAATTGATCCCAAAGATGCTCGAATGGCGACAAATCTGGCGAAAGTGGGGGCCAGTGAAGAAGTTCGATGCTCTGCTCCTCAAGAAAGTCACGACAGATGTCTTTCTGGAATAACTGCAATCCGACGTTAGCGTTGAACAACAGGACAACAGCAGCATTAAGAATTTCGTGCCTATATCGCTGTCCATTCAGATTACCATCGATGAAGATCAACTGCGTTCGATGGTGCAAGGAAATTCCTGCCTAAACCATTGCACTACCCCCGCCGAAACGGTCGCATTCCCGCACGAAAACATCAGAAAACCGCGCTCCTCATCGGCGATACACTCTTGCCTTACCATCACCTTACCATTCAAAAGAACTGTGCTCCAACGCTGCTGGAACCAGCCAACACGCTGACGTACCCATTCCATTCTGACGGTACGATGATGTTGGGTAAGGACTGGTCCGTGGTATGGACGCCTACTGCGGATGCCGTGTTCAGCGAATCTGTTGCAGACAGTTTGTGTACTGATTCTATTGTTAGTTCTACCAGGAGTAATTGCCGCTGTCCTTGTCGCCGGAAGGAAGCGATCCCGCGAGTGAGACGTCCTGATGCAGGGATCGTAACTCTTGGTCGTCCTGAACGCGGACGGTGGGCAGTAGATCCAGTGGTTTTATACCTTCCAATTAGACGGTAAATGGTGGCCACAGCGACTCTGAACTCAGCAGCGAGCTCATCTGGGGGTATCCCAGCCTCATGCATACCAAAAGCACAATACCTCTGATTTTCGATTAACCTTAGCATTTTTTAAAATGTCGGAAGGCAAAAACTGGCGTGTTTTCTCAATAACCCAGGCTCTCTAGCACAACATAACACAAAGAAAATCGTCGTTCACACATTCAATTTGACATTCTCGTGTAGCACGTGCTATTTTGAAATACGTAGCAAAATTGTGTACGTTTGTGTGGACAACAAGAACATGTCATTAAACTCTTTGCACGACTTCTTGTCCACAAACATGCAACATTAGGACTATTTTACTTCATCCTTTATGCTATGTTTTCACATTTGGTTATATTATACTTTCTTTTGTTGACTCAGTATATTAGCAGACGGTTGAACCAATTAGGAAATAACTTGTTGATAGTTGTTAAATGAATTGCCGAGTGTCCTTCTAATAACTGTTTTTAGACTTGAAGACGTACAGTAAACACAGAACGACACGCGCGTGTGAATGGGTTAATCGATATGACACTTGTGCCCTCGCGGAAGGATAAAACTCGAGGCCTGCGGCCTCTCGCTTTTATCATTCAGCGCTGGCACCCGTGCCATATCGATTAACCTATTCACTTGCGCGTGCCGTTCTGTGTATTTATAGCATCACTTCCACTCTTCTCTACGATGGGACTTGCGAGGTACTTTTCTATGTGATCAACGAATGATCAGCAGTCTCGTTGTATAGAGATCACTAAACCAGTGAAATAAACTCTCAGCTGATTATCTGATCTGAAATATCATTAACGGTCGGCATTCTATCAGTAGAATGAATAACGTTTAAAGCCCTTAGCACTGTCAGACGATAAATTTGGTTAATATCAAACTGTATAATGAGAAGTAAATTTCTTTGAAAACTTTGCAATCAAGACATCATAGTGCAGAGGGTTAAGAAGGCATCCAAATGATTTTTGCTCCAAGAGAATCCAGCGCAGTGAGGGCATGGGGGAGGGGGGGGGGGGGTTAGGGGCAAGTGAAGGATAGGTTCCCATTGAAAGGGGAAGGTTCGCAATTGGCTTTTTAGGATCATAGCATTGCATTTCAATACCGTGCATATCTTCGCGCAAGTTCCTAAGGCCCGAGCAACCGTAGGAGGTTTGTTTGAAGTTTGCATTGGAGGTCGGGGTGGGAGGGGGAGGGGGAATTCTTCCAGAACAGAATTTGAATTGTACTTTGTGCCAAAAGCCGTGAAAAGGTTATTTCAAATTAAGGGGAGATAATGTCAGTCTGCCATATTGCGAAAAAACATGACCTGTATTTTTGGAGACAAGGAACGCGAACATACAAGGCTTGAAAATCATTACTGGATATGTTCGGAATCAATATTCGGATGTGTAAGGGTGAGCGTTTTGAGGTGAAGGTGGATATGTATGTGGTAGATGAAAAGGAGCAAATAGGCGTCAATGTCTACGTCGTAGGACAAAAGCCCCATTTACCACCTCCCAACTTCAGCACCGGCATTGATCTAGTGCAAAACCTCTACAGGCATTCTACTGAATCACGAAATACACGCAACAGCATATAGAATCTACAAGCCCAGCTCTGAGCCGGCTGCTACACGGCTCCTTTGGCGATTTTTGACCCTAGTAGTAGTAAAGCGATGAACCGTCCCTCATTGGGAGGCACCTAGTGGTGGACCTAGGAAGCGACGTCATAATCACGTGACCTAGTGACGTCATGTTTGATTGTCTTGGTAACCCGCGTGAGTGGTCAGCTTGAGACGTCATCCCCATAGTGATACGTGGTCCTTGTGCGCATGCGCGGCGCGTGTTGTTAGGGTGATACGTGTTTCCGTCGGCCATTTTGTTTACTGGAAGCCGCCATCTTGGTTTCTATGGTAGCACGTGGTTGCTATGTGACCCAATGGCCTATAACATGACAGGGGTATGTCCGTAGGGTGTGTTCCTTTGTACAGGAGTAATTTCCCGATTCGTAGAAATAACACAAACAACCCGAAAACCTCTCCAAATCACCAAAAACGATTTTACTTCAGTAGAGTAGAAGAGCCTATCAACTGGAAGAGCTTAGCTTATTGTTACTATATTTAGCTTTTCTGGTCAGTTCTCGTTAGTTCTGACCCTATTCCGAATTCTCTTGTTGTTTCATTTATCTAGATCACTCAAGCAGTTCACTTTACTGGCGATAACTAATCAATCAGCTTGCTTGATTTATCATAATCTGTATGCAGAGTTATCTCCCTTGTGAATATCGAAAGCCTATATCATTCCCAAAACCTGTAAGCTATCGAATTGCTACTGAAGTCATTGCTCTAACGACTCGAAGCCCATCGAGCAAATGAGCTTCATAGTAATTGCTCGATCAAGTGACTCGACATACTGCTCTTCGACTCATTTCGGTATTTGAGGATACTTTTTATGGGATACTTATCTAAGGATACTATTACTTGTTTGGCCCAGCCTTCTAGGCCACCCCAGGATATACCTATCCCAAATTCTCCAAATAAGCTATTGAGCAGTTACTGAAAAGTCATTGCTCGAATGACTCGAAGCCCATCGAGCAAATGAGCTTTAGAGTAATTGCTCGATCGAGTGACTCGCACATACTGCTCGAACGACTCCAAGTCTACCTAGCAAATGAGCCATAGAGCAATTGCTCGTTCGAGTGACTCGCAGATACGGCTCTTCGACTCATTTCGGTATTTGAAGATACCTATGGCCTGGTACTGTATTATTATTTGAGGATACCTTTTATAGGTTACTTACATAAGGATACTATTACTTGTTTGCCCCAGATTTCTAGGCAACCGCAGAACACACCCATCCCAAATTTCCCCTACAAGCCATCGCTTCGAGTCGTTCGAACAATGACTTTTCAGTAACTGCTCGATGGCTTATGAGGATGGGGGATTTGGGATAGGTATGTCATGGGCTGGCCTAGAAGGCTGGGCAAAACAAGTAATAATATCCTTATGTAAGTATCCTCAAATAATAATACAATACCAGGCCATAGGTATCCTCAAATACCGAAATGAGTCGAAGAGCAGTATCTGCGAGTCACTCGAACGAGCAATTGCTCTGTGGCTTATTTTCTCGGTAGACTTCGAGTCGTTCGAGCAGTATGCGCGAGTCACTCAATCAAGCAATTGCTCTAAAGCTCAGTCATTCGAACAATGACTTTTCAGTAACTGTTCAATAGCTTATTGGAAGAATTTGGGATAGGTATGCCCTGGGTGGACTAGAAGGCTGGGCCAAACATGTAATAGTATCCTTAGATAAGTATCCTATAAAAAGTATCCTCAAATACCGAAGTAAGTCGAAGAGCAGTCTGTCGAGTCACTCGATCAAGCAAAAGCTCATTTGCTCCGGGCTTCGAGTCGTTCGAGCAAGGACTTCAGTAACAACTCGATAGCTTATTGGTTTTGGGAATGATATAGGCTTTAGAACCATGGTCAGGTAGACGAAAACTATTGCATATGTGGATAGAAGCAGAGAATTCTGAAAGAAATGGAAATAGTACGACTTGTCGGGCTGTTTGTGGTAAGTCTACGAATTAAACGAGGGTTGGAAAAAAAACAAGCCAGAAAAATACTCTAGTTTAATCGAACTTACCCCCCTGTGCCCCTGTTATAGGTACTATAACACTCCATGCTAATTGGGAATCCGTTGTAAATAAAGTCGTTTTTGGTGATTTGGAGGGATTGTCGAGTTGCTTGTGGTAATTCTACGAATCGGGAAATTACTCCTGGACAAAGGAACTCACCCCCGAACATACCCCTGTTTTTTTGTAGGCCATTGGGTCATATAGCAACCACGTGCTACCATAGAAAACAAGCTGGTGGCGTCCAGTATACAAAATGGCCGACGGAAGCACGAATCACACTAACAACACGCGCTGCGCACTAGGACCACGTATCACTATGGGGATAACGCCGCAAGATGGCCACTCACGCCGGTTACCAGGACAATCAAACATGACGTCACTAGGTCACGTGAGTATGACGTCACTTCCTAGGTCCCCCACAAGGTCCCCCAATGAGGGACGGTTCATCGCTCTCCTACTACTGATCCTCTTTCATTCTTTTGTCACCCCAACTCCTCCTTCAGTTTTCAGTGCCTTTTTACGAAACTAGGTCTGAAGTATCAGTATCAAGTGTAGATGTACATGAGGTCAGGAATATTCGATGGGACGAATTTTGTGTGGTTTCGCCTAGAAAAATAGATTTTTCTTGGGGCAGAAAATGTCTACGGAACTTTCAGCGTTACTTCTACCTCACAAAATGCATGCTCACTTTTCAGTTCAGAAAGTTTTTGCTTTGCTCCAAAATGTGTACTTCCCTTTGGAAATTCCCGTGTTAATGGGCAAAACCGGCTAAATTAGTATGTAGTATGGGAGTTTTCAGCATTAACTTTTACGGGTTTGTGCTATTCGCGTGCCCATTTTCAACTATAGGAACCCATAGACATTTTTGACTCACTTAAAAATACAGGTTCATGTGGGGTTTTTTGTTTGTAGATTGAATTTAACACACAAACCTGTATTTTGAACTTCCGTGCTCCAGTTTTTTTGTGTTTTTATAAAAAATTGGTCAAAAGTGAGCTAGAAAAAATGCGTGTCCCGTCGAGGTTTTTAGTTTGTGTTTATTGAAGCGTTAGAAAAACGCTATCTATTTTCCGATCGAATCTCTCGAATACGACTATTGCCGTGGGCACTCACCAAGAGAACGCCTCGTCTTTGATCTTCGAGTGTGTAGACTTCGTTATTGTTCGAGTTCTTAGTGTTTTTTTTCCCGCTCGACTGACACGGCGATTACCATGCGCACTGACCGTGACAACATCTTGCCTTTCATCTTCCCGTGTTTGTACGGCATATTTTCTTTGTTTTTGTTTGTGTTAATGGAAGTGGAATAATGTAATGGTTTTACGCTCTGCTTACTTTCGAAACAAAAATAAAAAAAATATACATTTTGAAATTGAAAAAAGCTGATTTTTTTTCTGAAATATTTCGAACTAATACTAAAATATATAACGAAAAATTAAGAAATAAGACTAACTTAAATAAAATTAAAAAAAAAAAAAAATAAAATGGAAATACCAAGGGGTAAAAAAAAAAGAATGTGGTTGTTTGTGGAACAAGAAGAAGACGACGTTTTTAGAACATACCTTCGTGAGAACGGTGGCAGAAGCTCGCTCATACGATCGTACACATGGAGATACCGGCGGGATAGAAAAACAATAGGCTTGAATTACGCCAGATATCCCACGAGGTCTCCCATGACGGTTTGATGAGTATTGGGGCAGTATGTATCGTAACGTCACAGGAGACCGTCAATCGATAAAGCACGGCAGGTTCTCCTGGTTACTCATAGCAAACACAGGCAATCTTTCTGCCAATGGACCTCCGGGTTACTAGAACAAGACTCCGGGTTACCCAGAGGTCCATTGGCTGAAACATTGCTTGTGCATAGGTCATATATACAGAATTTGATAATCTTACTATGGTCATAACGCGGAGATTAACGCGCAGATCGACGTGCTATTTGTGCGCATTTCGCGACAGGACTTCTAATTTGGCAACATTCGTGTAATCTGAACACAAGCCTGCGCACAAGCAATGTTTCCGGCAATGGACCTCCGAGTAACCCGGAGGTCCATTGGCAGAAACATTGCCTGTGTTTGCTTTGAGCAACCAGGAGAACATGCCGTACTTTGAATGCCATTCGATATGGCAATTGCGCGCAATTCATACGCACAATTAAGCCTAGATAAGCGCACAGTTCCTGACAGGACTTCTAGTTTTAACTGTTGAAGTCCTCCATCTATGGCTGAAGAGGGCGTTGTAGTAAAATGGTTAAGCACAGGTTTTATTGTATTTTTTCAATTTCATAAGGCGTGATTTAATCTTTGTTGGCTGAAAATTGTAATACATATTCGCTACATATTAGATAATGTCCTCGCCTTTTGCCTGGTAGTTCTTCTTTGGCAGGTTGCGGCTGCCTATCTATGCAGTCAAGACTTTCCTAGAAACTACCGCCAAAGTACTTACAGTGCTATTTCCAGTTTATCAAGAGACTACGTGCTGAGAACTTGTTCTGTTAGTAGTAGGAGAGCAAAAAATCGTGCCACATTGGGGGAACTAGACGGGGCTTCGGAAGTGATCTAGTTATGTCATGTATGGTTGTCGTGGTCGCCCGCATGATTGGCCATCTTATGCTGCTATCTCCGTAGTGATACCTGGTCTTCTTGTGTATGCGCAGCGCGTGTTGTTTTGGTGACACACGTTTCCTCGCCCTTTTTTGTATACTTGAGGCCGCCATTTTCGTTTCTGTGGTAGCACGTGGTTGCTATGTAGCCCAAATCCTCTAACAGGACGTGAATATGCTCTGAGGGTGTGTTCCATTGAACAGGAGTAAATCTAATTATCACAAATATGCCCTCAAATCACCAAACTTTAATTGCCACGAATTTCCCCATTTGGGGCCTATAATAGTAACACGTTGTGCTATAAGGTGCGTTCCTTTGCACAAGAGTAATTTTTATTGGTCCATTTACTTCGAAGAATTACACAAACGAACCAAAATTTCTCTGACAATTCCAAAATCCTCGGTTTGTATCTCTTATCCCCTAGAATTCTCCTTTTTCTGTCTATTCTATTAATTTCAATGTGGAACCACATTTCTGTAAATTCCTGAGCGCATCCACCTATTTTTGTTAGCATCTTTAACTGCCCACCCCCCCCCCCCCGCCCCTCATACACTGTCACTACTGTTAGTGAGTTCATGAACTAATCCCCATTTTAATTTAATGTGAGGCTCAAGATGTTTCTCAACTTACTAATGAAATAACAGAATTATGGACCAATCAGATTAATGTATTGCTGCTGTTTCTTTTCGATTACTTTATGTTAGCTTTACTAATTCTGCGACTTTAAACTATAAAACTATGAGAATAAACACAATCGCCCACCGAAAATGAAAAAGTCGATGAAAAAACCGCTGTGACGTCGTGACGTTTTCAACGTCCTTATTGGTTCGATTACCTCGTATAATTAGCCAAATAGACGCGACAATTCCTCCAAATCACTTTATTTGGTACGGATTCCCTCAGAATCCTCACCTTTTCAGTAATAAGGCTCGTTCTACTATATCGGAGTATACTTCAGTAGTGTAGAATAGTCTTTAAGTTGGAACAGTTTTAGCTAATCTGCGAATATTTTTAGGTACATGTATCTGGTTCGAGCTGACCAGTTCTGAACAATGGTATTACTTCATTTTGCAGCTTTGCGTTATAGTCTTATGAAGGAAGAACAACTTGGAACAGTTTTACATTCCAAACCTAGTCTGGCATTACCTATTATTACAGACCATTTTCTGACTAGTCGAGCAGTCTGTCTAGGCCAAACTATCTCTGATTCCGACTTTTACACTCGCCCAATTCTTACAACCACCAGACGGTCATGATTAGCCATTGTGCATAAGTATGTGACCTTAAACACCAATAAATAAATAAATAAATATACAGCCACCAGTCTGATTGCCTCATTTCCTACAATTTGTACCTACCCATACAGAGTTATCTTCCCTGTTTATAACGAAGGCACCTATGATTCTTAAACCCAGACATTGCCCGAATGGCCCGAATCTCATCGAGCAAATAAGCCATCGAGCAACTGCTCGAACGAATGGCTCCACATATGACTCTTCAACTCATCTCGAAAAAAGGGATTCTGTAATCTCAGTCGTTTCCTAAGAATAAATTCTGTTGGGATTCCGTAAATGGGGTTCGATAAGTGGGACTGCATAAGTGGGGTTCCATAGTGGGAGTCCAAGTTCCTATACAGCTCTTATACACCTCCTATACAGGTGGTCTTACCATCGGTTTCTCCGACGACTTCAGCTGTCTATACTATGATTGGCCTCTACATTTAAAACTAGAAGTCCTGTCATGAAATGCGCACAAATAGCACGTCGATCGGCGCGTAATCTACGCGTTATGACCATAGTAAGGTTGTCAAATTCTGTACTTGAAACTTGAATCCTATCGCTCTGAAGAGTGACTCCACATACTGCTCTTCGACTCATTTCGGTAAAAGGTATTCTAAAGGTATTCGGTAGAAGGGATTCCATAAGTGGAATTCTGTAAGTGGGATTCCAAGTTCATATACAGCTCTTGGTAGTCTTTCCATCGGCGTCCATCTTGTTGTTGTCTTCTGTAATATGGGTTGCTTCTACTGTAGTCAAGCAATACTATAGTCAGTTCAATTCAATTCAATATTTAATTCACAGCATACATATACAAAGGAAAGAAACAAGGTTACAAAAAACAAAGGTAGATGTACAAATGTCTTCTACCATCATTACAGATTTGAACAATTACTACTGACTTGCAGCACTACTTCATTTTTTCTAGCTATGCCTGGCCCGTTCTCGACTCTGCCCATGCTCACATCTTTAACAGGCGCAACCAGATTACTCCATTAATCTAAGCCTGTATCAGTCTATAAAATGCCTAGACCTAGCGCAAACTAGGGTACCTTACATACAAGAAACTGTATGTTGATCGTACCGTGATGTGCCTATGTCCTACTACATATTTTGTCACAATATGTACCCATTACATGTAGCACATAGGCACATCTTGGATACGTCGATATGTGCTTATGTGGTAATGGGTAATGCACCACGTATCACAACGTGTACGAGCACATTTGCACACACGACGAAAAAGGATTATATAATCGCAGACATAAACAAAAAAGGGATTCAACGGAACTTGGGTCAGGTGGTTGGTGGAATGTACTTGTGTGCTAGTACACATTGTGTCACAATGTGTGACAAAGTGTACACATTACAGGTAGACATAGGCACATACCGGATGTGCCGATATGTGTTTATGTGCTAATGCACAATGTGCGCACACAAGATACAGCACAGGGGCACAAATAACGAAAAAGGGATTCCACAACCGCAAACGTTTTCCAAAAAGGATTCCGTAAGAGGTTTTTTTTCTGACACCATGAAATGGGATTCCATGATTTTATATAAACACTCGAGTAAATGAAAAGGGACTGATAACACCCAGTTGGAGTCATTAAACTGTTATTGCAAGAATAAAAACCTAAACTGATGGAACATGATAACGTACAACCAACGACTTCAAAACAACTAAGGTACAGAACGTCACGAAGCGAACGAAGATCCAACGCAACCAGGATTGAAGTGAACTAACAGAACTGAACACAACAAAGTGAAATGATCTCAATACACTTTTGAACTATTTTGAACTCTTTATAGCGTATATAATATTAACACTGCGTGGACACAACAGAGCTTAAAATGCACCCTGTAACGAAGTTTAGCAGAATGAAGTCTACATTACGTAAGAATGAATTCTATATAACGTAATATAATTAACATTCCTTGAACTAAGGTTTTGAATGCATTCTTTCAACAGGGAAACGGACACCCACGATTGTTTATGTGAAATCATGGAATCCCATTTCATGGAGTCAGATAAGAATCCACTTACGGAATTCCTTTTGGGAAATCGTCTGTGGTTATGTAATCCCTTTTTCATCGTATGTGCTTATGTGCTGCATGTGATGTGCGAACATTGTGCATTAGCACATTAGCACATATTGACACATCTGATATGTGCTTATATCTTACCTCCTACAAGTATCTGGGAATTTCATTGGTTCAAAGACGTCACATGCAGCCTGCATATAAAACCATATACTGCCTGTCAACATCAATATACGCTGACAGCTAGGGGTAATCTACCATTTGTTCATTGATTATTCAAAATGGCGGCAGCCGATAAACGCTTCAAGTTGAAAGATTGAGTGTTGGAAGCCCATATTTGGTCTGAAGTGTAGGTTAGGCAACTTAAAAGGCTTCATATTCTGTGGATGTGTGTCATGTTACCTTCGAAATGAAACTGTTTGGTATGTATGAATTTGCCTTGTTACAATTTATGGGAGAGTGCCTGTACTCTCCGACAAATTGTAACAAGGCAAAGACACGTGAACACATTGTGAGAATTCTCTCATTTAATTTTGATCGCTGTTGTTATTAGTTCTGTGCATCGATGCAGCAGTCGGTAAGATATATTCGTTGCACAGTTTGTTGGTGGCCTTCACTCTCGTCCAATATGAAATTAACTGACAACATTTATACCATATCAGGCCACCAACAAACCGTGAAACTAATAATGTACTACCTGTAATTTGTACACACTGTGACACAATGTGTACTAGCACACAAGCACATTCCACCAAATACCAGAATCACGTTTCATGGAATCCCTTTTGAGGATATGTCTGTGGTTATAGAATCCTTTTTTCGTCGTATGTTCCTATGTGCTAGTACACATTGTGACACATTATGCATTAGCATATAAGCACATATCAGCATATCCAAGATTTATTTATTTATTACTTTATTGGAGCATAATGCTACAGCAGCAGCTAAGGCCATACCGTGACGAGACACCGGTAGAAAGTAAACATGTCAATTATGAAGTAAAATATATTGAATAAAAATATAAAATAACTACAATAGAAATGTCAGGGACAGGAGTGATTTGAACACCAATGAATAAAGAGATAAGAGTAGAAAATACGTTATGAATCAACCTGGTGAATTGAGACCTGAAGAGTCCAATGTAAATGTATAATACAAACAATTTTAAAATTTATTAAAAAGGTTGATTACTTTCGGAAATGCTAGAATTTGTGCGGGCTTGTATGATAAAACAGATCTCTTAGAGGTCCTACAGTGAAGTACTGTCCGCTGGCATGATTAAAAGCAGTGCAATGTAAAAGAATGTGCTGCAATGACAAAACTTACTGGAAAAGAACACACTCTGGTCACACAATACCCTCTAAGAAAAAAGAATGTGTAAGTCTTGTTTGACAATATGACATCGTGTCAAAACTACATGATCTTTTCTACAAAGGTTACGAAACGAGTAGTGATCAAAGATATTAGGACGGAAGCGATGGAGCTTGTTATTTGTCGCTCCATCCCAGCGCCTGCCGTTCCAGCTCAACACGAGCTGGAGTCAAAACAAAGAGTACACGGAAAGTATTCTCGGGCAGCGTTGGTGCAAAAGCATACCCGCTGATCGATTGACCGTCGAGTGTGGGTAGTGTCAGGCCCTCAGAAGGTGGAGCACATCCATAATGTGCCTATGTGCTACCTTAATGTACACACTTTGTGACATAATATGTACTAGCACGCAGGCAAATCTCGGTACGATCAACAAACTGTTTCTTATTTGAAAGGTACCATAGCTTGCACTAGGTCTAGGCATTGTCTAGACTGATACAGGCTGAGATGAATAGAGCAATCTGGTTGCGCCCGCTAAAGACCTGGCGAGGGCAGAGTCGAGACATGGTCAAGCAAGGCTAGGAAAATGAAGTTGTGCTACAAGTCAATAGTAATGATACAAAACTGTAAGGGTGGACGACGACTATAGTATTAGGTGACTACAATTCGTAGGACATATAGTGGAATACAACAAGATGAAAGCCGACTTTGGGACTACCAGGAGATGTGTAGAAGATTGGAATCCTATTTACGGAATCCCACTTATGGAATCACTTTTAAGAATCTCTAGAGAATCACTTTTAGCGAAATGAGCCGAAAACCAGTATGAAGAGTCACTCTTACGAGCAACTGCCCGATTGCTTATTTGTTCTATAGGATTGGAGTGGTTCGAGCAATGACTTTTCAGTAACTGCTCGACAGCTTATAAGGGGAACTTGGGATATATATAAAAAAGTTGTTTGAGTAAGAAATAGTAGAATAGTAGTGATGTGAACCGGGACCCGTAGCGGCTATCTAAGAGCCGTAGTAGTACCACAAGTTATTAACTGCCGAGACACAGGACAGAATGGTGGTTGCCAATAGTAATGGTACGAGGCAGTGGCAGTACAAGGCTGCAGGGCTGGTGAAACACTATAATATCGGGGAATACAATAAAGGTCAATCATAGTATAGGCAGCTGAAGCCGTGGTAGAAGCCAATGGTAAAACCACCTGCATAGGAGCTGCATACGATCTGTATTGGAGATTGGAATCCCACTTATGGAATCCCACTTATAAAATCCTTTACGGAATCCCCACGGAAACCATTTTGGGGAAATGTCTGTGGTTACAGAATCACCCTTTTTCCGAGATGGGACGAAGAGTCGTATATAGAGTCATTCGTTTATTTGCTGGATTAGATTCGTGCCATTCGAGCAATGTCTGTTCCAGCTCGATTATCTTTCGGTTTAAGAATCATAGGTGAAGATAACTCTATACGGGTTTGTTAAGATTGTCGGGAATGAAGCAATCTGATTCGTGATTGTAAGAATTAGACGAGAGTAGAGTTCGGAACCAGAGATAGTTTGGCCTCGATAGACTGCTGGGCCAGTCAGAATAGGGTCTGTAATAATAGATAATGCCAGACTAGGTTTGGAATGTAAAACTTTTCAAAGTAAAAGGTTCTTCCGCATACGGGAGTACCGCAAAACTACAAATTGATATAATATCATTGTTTAGAACTGGTCAGAACGGACCAGAAAGCGCCCAAAACTGGTCCAACTTAAAGGCTCTTCTACGATACTGGAGTATACCCCGATTTAATAAAACGCGCCTTATTACCGAAAAAGGAGGATTCGGGGGGGGGGGGGTTGTAATCCTACCAAATAAATTAGTTTTTTGCCATTTGGAGGAATTGCTGGGTCTATTTGGGTAATTCTACGAAGTAAACGACCCAATAAGGACGTTTTTCCCGACGAATCAATAAACCTAAACAACACTGCCCCCATGTCGATACTTAACGTATCCCATCCCTGATAGTATAGTTATACCAACTGAGTTTATACCATCCCAGACTCAATAATATACTCTATAGCCAACCCTAACTACTTAACCTACCGTACTACTCTATGTTACTGTTCATGTTTGCACTGCTCACAGTTTGTGTCTTTTGTTTGAGAAGTGCTCCTTCTCTTGTAAATATGTTGTTGAAACAGGTAACCGCCAGCAAAAAAAAAAAAAAAATAATTAATATTGCATCGTCTCCCAATGGCTACATCTATCTCCCTTATAAACTAAATCGTCCAGTTCACAGCCCTACCAACAAAATCACAGCGATATATTCTAGTCAGCACATTAATATTTCTACTATCCAAAAACCAAGTGCTCCATCGCCAGACTTTGATGACCTCTTTACTACTTTTCTGAAAACGATCCTTCATAATGACGATAACAATAGCTCAGTATAGAACCACAATTGGGGTTTTCAGTGCTGGGTGTTGGAATGCGGATAGTACAAAAAACAAAAACTCCTTCGACAACAACAACCCTGTGAATTTTGTAACATTATCCTTTCTGTTTTGGCAATTATCGGGAATAACATTGACGTATAGTCTTATTATCCTAACTGTCTTACTTATTGTTGCTGGGGATATCGAATCCAACCCAGGCCCAAATGATTCTACTTCTGATCATCAATCAACACTATCAATCTTCTATTATAATGTTCGTAGTTTACGTTTTAAACTTGCACGGATTGTTGATATTTTAGAGGATTTCGATGTTCTGTGCTTCACCGAAACCCACCTAAATGAAGAATTTGATTCCAAATGATATTAAAATAGCCTACTTCTCCCTGCCTGTTCGTAATGACAGAGACAGCTCTGGTGGTGGCATTGCAGTTTACTTCACAAATGGGCTGCACTACAAACGTTTAACTAATCTGGAATTCGATAATTCTATCATGTGGTTCGAAATCTCTTCGAAGTTATTTCGCTATCTTCTCTGGGTATCATATTGATCTCCCCATTACTGTGATCCTAACTACTGGGACCTTCTTGACGGCTCAATTGAATAAGCTCTGAATTTAGATTGTTCACTTATCCCCTGTGGCGATTTCAACTCTGACTTGCTAAACACCCAAGCTAAACTGATCAATATACTGAATCATTTTAATCTAATTAATGTTATAACTAAACCTACACGTATTACAGCGCACTCTGAAACGTTACTTGATTCCATTCTCGTAACCCATTCTGTTCGAACTACTGAATCTGAATCTATTGACCTTGAATTGTCTGACCACCTCAGAGTGTATACCCACGTTGCCTTTGACAGTGTATCTCATGAGGCTTTTTATCGCTTTGTACGGAACTACAACCATGCCGATTTTAATTTAGCTAACTTTCTCCTTGGCCAGGTCGATTGGAACACATTCCTAGAATCTGATGACATAAACCTTATGCAAAGCAAATTTGTAAACACCTATCTTGAAATCATCGATAAATGCATACCTCAATCTAAAATACTTACACGTCCAAAGGACAAATACTGATTTACGTCGGAATTACGTACAGAAATACATCGACGTGATAAACTTAGGAAAAAAGCCAAGAGAACCAGGAACGATACTGATTGGATTTTATTCAAACACCGTCGTAACAAAGTCAACAACATGAAAAAGTATGCCAAAGCCCAATTCGAAGAAAAATTGCAAGATAAAATAACTGATTGTTCATCCCCCAAACAATTCTGGCGCATCGCCAAACATGTCCTTGGCAATCATTCATCCAAATCAATCCCTCCTCTTACCCGCTATCCCAACTCCACTGCCGACATGGCCTTCGCCGACGCAGAAAAAGCTAACTTACTGAATGAAACCTTTATAAGCAATGGATTTGTCGATGATCAAAAAGATACCCTTCCCGAATTTATTTTCTTAAATGCACTCGCAATCTCTCAAACATATTTTTTACAGAAGATGATATTACTTCAATAATCAAGTCCCTAAAAAGTAACAAAGCTCATGGACACGACGGAATTAGTGCCCGAATGTTTAAGGGAACTGCGAAATCGATTGCACTCCCACTGAGCATCATCTTCCGCAAATCTCAGGATTTACACAAATTCCCATCTGAATGGAAGAAAACAGATGTTATCCCAATATTCAAGAAAGATAACCCAACAGAAGTGACGAACTATAGGCCTATTTCATTATTACCGACTCTGGCTAAAATATTTAAAAAACTAGTTCTGAAGTATCTAGTTATTTCCAAGAAAAAAAAATACTGTATGAATTCCAATCAGGCTTTCTTCCAGGCCACTCCACAACTTTCCAGTTACTAGAACTCTACCATTCCATTTGTCTCTCTCTTGATAAACGCCTCCAGACCTGTGCAATTTTCTGCGACATTTCAAAAGCGTTTGAGAGAGTCTGGCATAAAGGCCTTGTTTTCAAACTTTGCCAATACGGCATCTCTGGAACCCTTATTGAATGGATTCAGGACTACCTGCACGAAAGAAAGCAAATGGTTCTCGTCCAAACTACCTTTTCCGACTATAGACTCATTCAAGCTGGAGTGCCCCAAGGCTCGGTTCTCGGTCCGTTTCTCTTCCTAATCTATATCAATGACATTGCTGAGATCATCGATGCCTTTGCTAGACTGTATGCCGATGATACATGTGTAACTGATAACAACACCAATATTGAAAATCTTACCGTTTCCCTCAATCGAAACCTTGGAAAAATTAACGCTTGGTCTCTTCAATGGCTCGTCTCATTCAACCCTGCTAAGACAAAGGCAGTTCTATTCCACCATGGCAGGAATGACGAAACAGATTATCCCACCTTAATTTTTGATAGTAATCCAGTCTCATTCACTGAAGATCACAAGCACCTGGGATTAATTCGCCAATCTAATCAAAACTGGGACTTCCAGATAACTGAAATATGCACGAAATTCAACACCCATCTATCTTTCCTTCGCAAACTGAAATTCATTTTGAACAGAAAAAAACCTTCGAACAAATCTATCTTACCTTTATTCAACCCCTACTTGATTACGGCGACGTAGTGTGGGTCTGCGCACCCGAATATTTGACTCAGAATCTTGACAGACTTGCACTTGATGCTGCGCGTATCATTGCTGGCTTAACGCGATCTGTCTCTGCTGATCAACTTCTGGCTGAACTAGGGCGGCCCTCCCTTTTGAAGCGACGTGAAAAGCACAAATGCTGCATTCTTTTCAAAATTATCAACAATGAAATTCCAAATTACCTCAATGCATTGTTACCCCCTCGAACGCATGATATCTCAATATATAACACAACCCCAACAGATTCACGTATTATCCGGCAAGAACGGAGCGTTTCAAAAAATCCTTTTTCCAGCCCACCACAAAAAGATGGAACAACTTACCAGACGTACTCACCGGAGCCGCAACACTAACAGAGTTCAAACAAACCTATTCCCAAACGAACTTGAGCCCCAAAACACCTCTTTATTTCCGTGTGGGTAAAATAAAGGCCAACATTTTACATTAAAAATTGCGCAATAACTCCAGCGACCTAAATAATGACAAGTTCCAAAACTTTATTCTGGCCACTCCAAAGTGTCTGTGTGGTAATCCCTGTGAAAATGTTCATCACTATCTCCTGGTGTGCCCTCGATACTCTGACCCCAGGATTACACTACTCGATTCTCTTCGAGATTTTGATATATCATCCGATCTCTTGTACGGTAAACCCACAATGACAACAAAACAAAAAGAATATATCTTTCTGAAAACCCAAGCGTTCATCCTAGCTAGTGGCCGCTTCAATTGCGTCATTATATTCTCGACTAGCCTCTCTCTTGCACTAGACGAGACGTACTATAAAAGTCACATCCCACGCCCTTTAACTTGCCATTCAAGAGCTTTCGTAGAGAAAGTCAACAGTGCCCAGCTCTATGTATTCCCTGAGTCGAGACCCTATTACTTACATGGCTGCCTGTTTCAACAACTTACATTTCAATTGTAAATAGTGTAACTCCCTATTCATTTGTGAACCAATCTATATATCTTGTAGTCGCATCTATGTATTGTTTTTCTGCTGTATTTATGGAGAGGAGTTAACATAATTTGTATAACTTGTACTCCAATCCGTTTTGCAAATTTATGGCAAATAAAATATGTTTAAACTAAAACAAACAAATAAAATTACTCTTAAACAGCGAAACGCACCATATAGCACTACGCGCTACTATTATTAACATTAAATGGGGGGGGGGGGGGGGGGGGGGGGGGGGGGGTCCGTGCCAACTAAAGTCGTTTTTGGTGATTTGTGGGCATCGCCAGGATGTTTATGGTAATTAGATTTACTCCTATTCAATCGAACACACCCTCAGAAAATATTCCCGTCTTAGTAGTGGGTGGTTTTGGTCACATTGCAACCACGTGCTACCACAGAAACCCCTCACATGGCGGCCTCCAGTACACAAAATGGACGAAGGAAACACGTGCCATTCTAACATCACGCGCTACGCTTGTGCACTAAGACCACAAATCACTACGGGGATGACGTCTCAAGATGACCGGTCACGCGGGCTACCATGGCAACCACACAAGACGTAACTAGGTCACGTTAAATGACGTCACTCCCGAATTCTCCACCGGTGCCCCTCCCCATGTGACACGGTCAATTGTTCTCCTTCTTCTTCTGTTGCAGTAAAAAGTTTCCAGAGTCGGAATTTAGCCCCAGAGGTTGATTAAATGTTCTGTCACGGGAACGCACACCTCATAAGAAAGCAAATAGCATTTCAGACTGTGAATATTGAAGACATTTTCAAAGGGATTGAAAAGTAACATTGTGGGATGGTTTGTGTGCAAGACGAATTTAAATGACTGCTTAATACTTTACCTATGTAAGAAGCAGGAACAATAGCTGAAGCTGACAGAGAAGTCAATAAAATACTGATGCAAACAGTGCAGCGTCGTCCAATTCTGAAATGGTATACAAACAGTTTATGGGTCGTCGTAGAATAAAACTTCATGAAAACATGTATTATTGACCTCACAGGTAATTACAGAAGGAGGAGAAAAATCAATACATTAAGTACCCAGTTGTTTGGAATGAAACATGGATAATAATAATACAGAAACTAAAGCAAGACATGGACATGCTGCATGTACAAACATGTTCTCCATCCTGGTAAAACTGAAAACGTATTCTGTCTGACGTTCTTACCATTTTTTAATGAATACATTATTAAATAGTAAGAACCCTGCAAGCGAGGGGAGCAATGCCCTCTTTCGCCAGACATGAACTTGTCGAAAAACTGTTTTTTCCTAAAACTACTGTAACTGAGAAACTCTCTAGTATTCGTTTCTAATATGTATTTATGCCAATGGGAGGGGAATGCATCAGGTATACCGATGATAATAAACTTTATTTGACTGTGCCGATGATAAAAAGCCTTATCTGTTTTTCAAACCCATACATTGCAATCACAACAAGAAGCACTCGACGCGATGCTTGCCCGTGTCAATGAAGTGAGGTCATGGCTTCTCTCATACAGGCTCATGATCAATGACAAGAAAACAGAATTCATGATGTTAGGAACACCTTTCAGCTCAGAAAAGTTCAGATTCAGGAGCCTGAATTTGGCACTGTAGTGACCAGGACTGTTGATTCTGTTAGGGATCTTGATCTTTACGTGAATGAGAATTTTTAATATAATTTTTACAGAAGGATAATTTGTAAAAAAAAGACACCTGTTCAGTTATATCGTATCAAACAAATTCGTAATTATTTATCTGATGGGAAGGCTCAGTTGTCACGCCTTCTTGATTATTGCAATTAATTGTTCTTTGGAATTACTGAACAGAATCTGAATAAACTTAAATATTATTATATTATTATTATTAATAATTAAATAATTATTAATTATTAATATATTATTAAATATGGCAGCACGAAAAGTCAAGCAGCTACCTAAACACTGTAAATACTGTCTCATCTCACCAGTTTTGTACTTCATTGTCTGTCAGTTTGGTCAAGAATTCAGTTTAAAATCCTGCTACTAACTTCCAATTGCATTCATAACATGGCTCCTCCCTATCTTTGGAGCAATGTCTCTATTCGCACAATCATTAGAACTTTAAGGTTGTCTAAAGAAGTTCTTTTATATGTGAAAAAAAGTTAAAAAAGAAAGATCAAAATATATGGTGGAAGAAGGTTTCCATGGGTAACTCAGCAACTATGGAATAATTCAGATGAGAAAATCTGAAATGCTATGAATGTTCAAACCTTCACCTTTCTAATGAAGCATTTTGAACTATTCACAGTATGTTTTTTAATCTTTGATTGTGAAAAACACTTGAGTATTTTTATATGAGTGGCATTATAGAAATAACTATTATTATTATTATTATTATTATTATTATTATTATTATTATTATTATTATTATTATTATTATTATTATTATTTGAAGGAAACTGATCAGGCATTCACGTACAGCCGGTGGTACTGCCCACCGGCGCAGATGTCAACAAAACAAACCCGGGTGTCGTTTTTTTCTCCATTTAAGTGACTAAGTCGATTATTTATTGAGTAGAACAAGGTGTCATCTGAAATGCTTCGGTACTGAGTGTCACATTCCAGTTTTTGGCGCATTCTAAACTCCCGGCCTTAACTCATACCTAGCGCCAAATGCTCTTTTTCATACCGTTGCCCTGAATGCTTCCGGGTCCCTTGTCTAACAATGATATGTATTGAGGATTACTGACCATTTGCTTTATTACTCACTCACCCTTTTTCATCATCTCTGTCATGACGAACTTGCTCGTAGAAGCATGGATATCTCAACTAGGGCCCTGCAAATCATCCATTTTCGCTTCGACTTGAATCATCAATCGAACCGGGTCTATTATTCGAGTTCGAATCTAACCTCGAATCGAATCTACTTGAAGATGATCGGCTGGGGGGGGGGGGGGTTGTAAATCTGTTTTGTTCCGCCAGTGATGGCTCAAGTCCCGACTGATAAAATATTTACTACATTACCAAGGCGTGCTTTCGTCGAAGGCATGCCTTGGTGATGTAGTTGGAATATTACCCGGTAAGGATGATAGTCCAAAAACGGAAACAGGTGCGAGAATCAAAGGCACTAGAAACTACACAGGGCTATCCACCTGTAAACTTTAAAGTTTCTATCAACAGTTGTAGTATCTAGTGGGACTAGAATTAGAATAGCTGGTGGCATGACTGCAGATGTTGTTTCTGTTTAGATTGCGGAAACTACACTCAGTCTTTATTTTCAATCTTAAATGTGTACAATTTCCACCAAACTATACGTATTATTATGAGACGCCGAAGATGACAGATGTCGAATGGAATGGAAACGAATTGTGCAACCAGTTCGAATCGAACCGGATAGCAATTTAAGACTGGAAATCGAATCGAATCTCGAAGCTTCGCAGGGCCCTATTCGCAACATACAATTTCTTCTTTTTTTGACGTGAGCAGTTTAAGAATAGAATTTACAGTTTACACGTGACGATTTGATCAATCTCAGTTCGGTTCGGCGAGTATACATCACACCACAGCCTCACTCGCTAGTCCATTAGAAGTCTGATGGTAGTGGTTTCGATGATCTAACGAGAACCGGCCTCGCTTCGCCAGTATCGGGAGCACAGGTGACGCGAGACTGGTTCTCTATAAATCACCATGTTAGGTAGCATCAAGTCTGGTTAATCCTTGGATGGTGGCAAGTTAGCAATTGATTCTGGTGCTTCCAATATTAGTGGCTGGGATGCGATCAGCGAAGTTTGAGTATGTGACTCTACGACGTTGAATCTCGTGCCAGCTGTGAAGGTTGGGAATGTTTATTAGTACTACGCAATCCTCACCTTACCTAGGTGTAAAATAGGGACCTGTTGTGGCGTTTGCCTTGCGTGAAGCACCGTCAGTATGCTCTTGTAGAGTTGAGCTGAGAATGTCATGCAATGAACAAAGGTTCTGTACGCCGATGACACGTGGTAATGATGTAAGTCAGAGAGCACTGCGGTGGATTCTAGACGTTAGCATTGCATTATTATTATTATTATTATTATTATTATTATTATTATTATTATTATTATTATGGCACTTTTCCCAACTAATCGAGGACAACTCAAAGCCAAAAACGACCATTCCCGGGATACAATTGAGGTACATCATTTTCAAAGGGTTGTTTTTGTCAGGGTACGCTTCGGAATCATTCCAACACTGTAGTGTAACTTGCGTGTAAGATTTATTAGTGTTAAATATTGACCAAAGCTGGGGGATATTTCGTCCAAAATAATGTTTAGTTCTGACTGAAAACTTTGTAACGTTCTGGCGGAGATGATACGTTTAAACATTTTGAAATGTAGTATTTCGATCTCTGCACCCCAAAATTGTGAACAAAGTTTTCGTTAAGTTTTAATATTTATGACAGTTCCAGAGAAAAAAAATCACGAGATTAATACCGAAATGGGGGAAAACGACATATTTGCCATAATTCTATAAAAAAATATTTGAGAACATGTCACCAAGGGGGTTATATAATGGCAGTAATGACAAGTGGAATTCGAAAATTATAACTTCATATTATATTTAATAAAAATAAAAATATATAAATGTGAGAAATCAAACACAAAATACATGAACGACAAACAGAACAATTACAGTACAGTCGCCGTGGGCAGTCACTTTTCCACATGTCCACAGTGGGCGCCCACTGATTTTCCACAGAAATCCGTTTGATACCAACTTCTGTGGACTCTGTTGGCATGTAGTTCTGTGGGCAAAAGCCTGTGGACTTCTGTAGAAAAGATTACTGAACGATGATAATGCCGGACGGCAGTGCCCACATAATTAATTCGAAACACATCTGCCCACAGAAATGTAACTGGAAGTAATTTTTAACACGTCTTGAGAGAATATGACTCTGATTAAAAATATTTATTTCTTCATCATTTCAATTTGGAAGCACAGGTATATGGTCATTTGTGTATTTACAAAAAGGAAAAAAATTGATAACTTGTTAAAATTACGTCACATTTTCTCAATCTGAAAAGTGAATAGCACAACCCACACTGTGAAAACAAGACATACAGTGACAAACCCATGTCGATTGCGAACGAGTGCTTTGAAAAAAATGTGTACAAAACGCAAAAAATAGTTGAAAATAAAAGAGTACACCTGCGAATATCGCTGATATGCAATTATGTATTGATATGATCTTTCTGTTAAACCGAATCTGATTTTCGATCGACTATTGAACAATTCGTTCGCTTTCATTGACAACTCTAAGCTCGGGCGGGAAGGGGAACATTCGGCTTCTAGAATTTTCGGCCTGGAAATATTTTGACAAAGGACCATCAGCTCGGTGAAATTTATTTATGCACAAAGAGGCAAATCATGAGAGCACCCCTGGCCTTGAACTTCTTTAAATTCGGATTGTTCAGCGTACAATACAAATGCATCGTCAAATTAATTTCGTTTTTTATACCCCCGTCAGTCCGTCTGTCCGTCAGTCCTTCTGTCGCGAAATTGTTTAATGGAGGGTACCGTCATGCTGTAACTTTAACTTCGATTTTTTAAAATTCTTCTGTTTTCATTTGGGATATATTATCTGATAGTTCAGCATACAATAAAAATGCATTGTCAAATTAATTTCGTGTTTTTTCAACCTGGCCCTATCGATAAATTACTTTGGAATTATTCACTAAAAAGTGCAATATGAATGTCGCACTTTTTAGTGGATAATTTCGGAGTAATTCTGATTGTTCAGCGAACGATAAAAATGCATCGTCAAATTAATTTCGTTTTTTTTTAACCTGGCCCTATCGATAAATTACATTGGAATTATTCACTAAAAAGTGCAATATGAAATTCGCACTTTTTAGTGGATAATTTCGGAGTAATTTTGAAAGTTCAGCGTACAATAAAAATGCATCGTCAAATTAATATCGTTTTTTTTTTAACCTGGCACATTGGATAAATTACTTTGGAATCGTTCACTAAAAAAGTGCAATATGAGTGTCGCACTTTTTAGTGGATAATTTCGGAGTAATTCTGATTGTTCAGCGTACAATAAAAATGCATCGTCAAATTAATTTCGTTTTTTTTTAATCTGGTCCTGTCGATAAATTACTTTGGAATTATTTACTAAAAAGTGCAATATGAAATTCGCGCTTTTAGTGGATAATTTCGGAGTAATTCTGATAGTTCAGCGTACAATAAAAATGCATCGTCAAATTAATTTCGTTTTGTTTAACCTGGCCCTATCGATAAATTACAAAGTACATGTATATTTTTAATTGTTAAAGTGAAGGAATGAAAAAATATAAACCAAACATTTTTATTCTCTTGGTTGTTATCATTTTTCTGCAAGATTGTTTGTTATTCATTAATGATTAAATTAATTAACTTGATTGACTTATGTTAATCGGCAATTAATGGTGCTCTTGTTTATGATTTATGAACTGTTATAATCCTTCTGAAGTAGTTTTACAGAAGTTAGTGGCATGTGTATACTATACACAGCAGCGTTTGAAAGGATTAAAAACTTCAAACGACTTGTGTTCACGAGACTAATGGATCTATCTTGTCTGACGCAGACCACTGGGGCTAACTTTAATTAATATCGACGGGGTAGGGTTAAAAACCAACATCAGGTATTGTAAGCGAATACTCGAGAGGTGCTTATCCCACTTGTAATGGACCGACCCCTGTAGGGATCTCGGGAAGTGAAGCAGTGCTTGTTCATTGTGGTAAACAAGCCCTGCTTCACTGGTGAATTATGACCCAGTAACTAACGCTTGGGGTAGAAGTTGTTTTTCTGAAATTATACTCTCAACTCTTGATTCGAATTTCGAAGACAGCCGGTAGCTGTCGCGAAAACGAACCGGAACTTTGCGGAAGCGGAAGATAAAAATGACGCCGTGAGGGGGAACTGGAGAGGCCTTATTTGGTGACGATAAATTCATAATTGGTGGAAATATCCCTCCTTTTGTATTTAACGTAACGTAACGTAACGGCCAAAATCGGCTAGCGCTATACACGAAAATCGCCATTCAATCTATTTTATATTTTGACTTTTTGTTCCCAAAACATAGGTTATGACCCTTCATTCGAACGAGCACGTCACGCTCGTTCCAATGAAGGGTCATAAACTATGTTTTGGGAGCAAAAAATGAAAATTTTTAGTTACAGTAAAAAAATTTTCACGAGTGTCGTCTACTCCTAGTAGAGAAACAGATGAGTAGATAAATATCACATCATAATATTCACATCATTCGCACCTCTGACTTCAGAGTGTGAGCACCTGATTAATCAATCATGGATACACTGGAATTACCAGAAAGACTCGTCAGAACCAGCTCAGCTCTGGGCATCTCTTGCCCTGTCACCTGGACTGTCCAGGAGACAGGTAAGAGAGTTCACCTGAGCGTGGAATTTGAAATAGAGACAACCAAGTCACCACCCCCTTCGGGGAGAGGTAATACCCTTGGCGAGAGGATTCCCTCCCCCACTGGTCCTCACCCGAAGGGGCACGGAGGCACTGAAGAGAGAAAGAGAAAGAACAGGAAGAAGAGTCCATCGACCAAGCGCAGGGACGCACGGCTCTTGGAGGCCTACCGGAAGGGGAAGAAAGAGATGAGCGAGAGGATGGGGGTTCTGGGGGCAGTCGCCAGTTCCCCTCCTAGACCCACTAGTACACCCAACCAACTGCCAGCTCCTGAGCCGGTACTGTTGGATGAGGAGGAACGTCTGGTGGAGACTGAGGAGGAACTGGAGGTTGCGTTTTCACCACCTCCCACCCCTCACTTCCTTCTCTACCGGATAGCCCGGGTGTGTCGATCACAGCAAAACAGCCACCTCAGTCTGCAGCCACCACCGAAGACATCAAGAGAGCAATAGAACGAGCAATTGAGACAGGACAACAAGCCATCTCCGAAACCCGCGAGTTCAGGGAAAAATCCCAGGCAAACTCCAAAAAGGCATTAGATACAATCCAATCACTAAACTCAACATCATCGACTTCCACATTATCATCTCAACCACCTCCAAAGAAAAAGAGCCGGAAGAAGCCCATGCGGGGGTAAGCCTCACCCTCCTTCCTTTTCCTCCTCTACCACGCCTTGACATTCAACAAAAAACGAACAGTCAACGAGGGTCGAAAGGGGCTTGCCCCAAACCGTCCCTGCGCGACTTCGGCGCGCGCAACCATTCCGTCCGAGCTTTTTAGTTGCTGCATTTTCGTCATTTGGATTATCCCGGGAATTTGTCGTGACAGGGGAGAACAGAAACTAGTCTGATATTTTGACCTCCTTCCGATGTTAACAGATTTTTTTCTTAGCTATCGTGTTGAAAAATTACGTAACATAAATATTGTAGTAGTGTAATAAAAAGTCAGATCATGTGGACTCCACGGGAATTGCCGTGTTAGTTATTAATTCTGTGGGCAAGTAGGTAGCACGCCCACGGTCTAGAAAAATCTCTGTCCACAGAAATTTATGTGGGCAGTTGAAAGGTAATTTGCCCACGGTTTTCCACAACCACTGTGGACATGTGGAAAAGTGACTGCCCACGGCGACTGTACTGTGTATCAATTAACCGATTCACCACACAAAACATGAAACTGAATTTTTTGCTAAACTATTAGTATATAGAAAAATTGGTTTTGAAACTAATGCACTCCTATAGCTGTAGCCTTGCCTACTGCCACCACTACGTGTAATATGTTTAACAACAAAAATAAAGTATATGTCTCCTTATTCCAGCTTCGTGGTTACACCATCATCAGAGCGTCGCAAAGATGACCGATTGTGAGGAGTGGTGGGGGAGGGGGGTGGATGTAAACCTGATTTGTCCCGACTGTGGTGGCTTAAAGCCGCCCTGACTCTTGTACGACAGAGGTGGCACGAAGAGGCACGCATTGTGGCGTGCCAATGAGGAAACTAGTCGTGGAACAACTATGGCGTAATGATGATTGCCATGTTGTGCCATTGCATGACATAGATGTGTCACGTGTTCGTGGCAGATGCGGACCTAGTTCGTAACTAATGCCTGTCAGATGACACGACATTGCGCAAACTATGAGAAGTTGCGAGAAAGTTTAGGGAAATCAGAAACACAAGTGTTGGGGAATTTGAATTTTTCTTTTCTCTATTATAGACGTCACATCACTCGTAAGTTGATAATCAAATAACACCACACTTAATAATTCTGGTGAATCATAGGCTTTTCCAGACAAGATTCCATGATTGTTCAAGTCCGAGAGTGTCGGGAGATTTTTTTACGCTATCACTAAAGTACCTTCATTGATGTCCCGAGAAAGGTGGATATAGAAGTCTCAAATGACTCAGTTTAAAAAAAAAAGTTTAGGTTAAAGCCATGATTATTGGTGGAGCGGGTTAATATTAATATCGTAGTCCGACAAAAGGAGTTATGTTTGTTTGCTACATAACCATTGAGTGTTGTGTCTATTTGAAAACAGCCCATTTTATCTCGAATTTACCTAACATTTTAATGTTTGGCAGTTTGTAGAGAGTTAATGAACAATTGCAGGAATAATTCTTCCGAAACCTCTATTTTTTCTTAGAAATATGTAAGAACCACTTGAAGAAATCCACAAAAATGTGAATTTCAGGTTTTTAAGGGCTGTCTCCCTTTATTCTTTCAAAACGCGTTAAGACTTTGTTTTTTGAATACCCTCACAACTTACAAAATTTATCCCCTAATAATTCCATGTTCACTAAAAGAAGTTATGTCTATCTGTCACATAGTCTTTGTGTGCAGTGGATACCCGGAAATAGACAATTTTATTAAAATATTGACGTTTGGCAGTCTGTGGAGGGTTAACGAATGCTTACCGGAATACTCACTCTATGCAGTATATATTGTCTAGCCGAGATCTGCAAATATTTCTTTCTTTAAAGTCTGCAGGAGGCGTCGGGAGATATTCACAGGAAACGCGAATTTTAAGCCTTTACATTGTCTGGCTCTTTACCTCCCAAAACAGGGATAAATATTGGATTTATGAATACTCTAACTGCAGACAAAATTGGTCCAGCTTAATTATGTATCTGACAAATTAAGTTATGTTTGTCTGCCGCATATCCATGGGCTGCCATGGCTACTAGTAAACAGCCCGAGTTACCAAAATATTAAAGTTTGGCTACCTGTAGAGAGTTAACGAACACTGCGAATTTTAAGCTTTCAAGGGGTAGTTCTTTTTAACCAGCCTAAAATGGGTTATGGTTTGCTTTTTTGAATACCCGTACTACTAACAAAGATAATCTCACATGTATTCTGTGTCTGGTACAATAAGATACGTTTAGCTGTGATATACCCATTAGATACTGTTGGTGCCCGAACCCAGGCCATTTTACCCAAATTTAGCATGTAGGGGATTAAAAATTGCCCACCGGAATATTTGTCTTTGCAACATGTAATATCACACCAAGCCCCGCTAATGACCACTTTTTCTTGAAAATCTGCAAGAGGCCTTAAAGAGTACTGCTTTTTAAACAACCCGAAAATGGGTTAAGGCTTGCTTTTTTGAATACCCTTACTTCTTACAATCACGATCCCCCATGACTTCTGCGTCCAATAAAGAAGGTTAGGCTTAATATGAAAATACGTGACACGTGATGGTGCACACCCAATATTGTTAATTTCGATAAATATTGCAGGCCCCAAGCAAGATTTTTTCAGGAAAGAGGTGGTATATATCGCAGAAATAGCAGCGGTTATGTGAAATATAACAATTTGCCAAAACGTGTTGTACAGCGACAAGCAATAAACACAGAACCAAACATGTATGTTCATATGTTAATGTGGCGACAAATATGGCAATCGAGAAATTTTGAAAGATTGCGGAAGGATCAAACTTCAGACAAGCTATAGTAAAAACAAACCTTCATTTTTTAAACTGACAAAAGATCATAATTCAATGGCAAATAGGTTCATTAGGGTTTAACAACACTTTCAAAACACAAGGCTATATTATAAGCGGGATTGTACGTCAATTTCAATAACTAAGGTTATTATATCACGTTGTTAGTTCCTAAGATCCTTCCTACCCTTCAATACCTAGTCGAGCAAAATAGTCGTACGTGGAGTCACTCGTTCAGGCAATTACTCTATGGCTCATTTGTTCGATGGAATTCTGGTCGTTCGGGCAATCTGAGATGGTTAGCAAGCCTGTACTAAGTGCCAGTAATGGTACAAGGCCGCAAGAGTGGAAGAAGACTGCGGGATTTGGTGACTACTGTAAAAGCTAATCATAGGACAGACGATGGCAATATTGGGAAAATCAGTAATAGTGGTGTTGGAGATATGAAGAACATGGAGAGGTCTAGAACTGGGCAGATGCTAGGACCTAAATTAACATCAGGTATATATAGTACTACATCCTCATGCCATAGGTATCCTCCTATACCCCGATGAGCATTAAGAGTCGTAAAAGAAATCGCTCTTTCGATACTCAGCTGCTCAATGGGATTTGAGTCGTTCGAGTAGTGACTTTTTCAGTAACTGCTCAAAAGCTTATTTGCTCGATAAGATTCGAGTCTTTCGAATAATACCTAACCCTGCTTGATTGTATTTTGGGTTTGAGGATCATAGAGGACTTCGTTATACACAGGGAAGTCAAAAACAGAGACGACCAAGACAAAATAGACTGTTGGGATAGGCAGAAATGGGACCAGTAAAAGGCAAAACAGGCCATAAAATAAGAAGGATAAACCACAGAATATATCCGGATAGATAAAATACCGAGACTATGGTGCACATCCGAAACAATAAAGTTACTCTTATACAAAGGAATTGTCTATTGATGGGCAAAACTAAGAATTCTAGGGGACAACAGATAGAAACCGAATATTTAGTGGGAAATCCGTACTAGTAAAAGAACTGTTGGATTTATTTGGGTAATTTTACAAAGTATTCGAACAAATGCAATTACTCACACCAGGAAACGCAATTTGAAGCACCGTATGCTACTCTTTTAAGCCCAATATTAAGGAATCCGTGCCAAATAAAGTTGTTTTGATGGTTTAGAGAGATTGGCTAGTTGTTTGTGGTAATTCGATTTATTCTAGTTCACTTCAATTTATCCACATGAGGCCCCTCATCATTCATTTAGCACTACGTGCTACTATTATAAGCCCTAGTTGGGTTTTTTTCTAAGTCCGTCTCGGTAGTTTTGGATTATTAAGAGGGATTGTCGGGTTGTTTGCTGTAATTAAAATTACTCCTATTCAATCGAACACACCCTCCGAACACACCCCTTTCCTACTAGAAGGCTTTGGGTCACATAGCAACCATGTGCTACCATAGAAACCAAGATGGCGGCCTCAGATATACAAAATGGACGACGTACACTCGTCTCACCTCAACAAAACGCGCTGCGCATGCTCACTAGGACCACGTATCACTATGGGGATGTTGTCACAAGATGGCGCTCACGCAGGCTACCATGACAATCAAAAATGAAGCAACTGGGCCATGTACCTATGACGTCACATGAGATCCGGCCAATGTGGGTCGATCGGGTACATGATCTACTACTAACATCAAGCCGAGAGATCCATGGTTCGATCCCCAGCAGGGGTAACTGCGTTGTGTCATTGCGCAAGGCACTTAATCACGATTGCTCAAGTGGGGCACGGTGGCGCAGCCATGGGGGCGTTCTGGGGGCACATCCCCCCCACAAAAAAAAAATAATTCCGATAGGATCACTGATCCAATGTCGAGTTGTGACAGTACAAAAGTGGGTTTAATCATTATCATCTTATCATCCGGAAACCAATTGTTTACAATTTACTATGTGAAGGGTCACTGTGACCTTGACCTCTGACCTACTGATTCCAAAATAAATAGAGCTCTTTCTTGCAATAATGGCAACCTACCTATGAAGTTTCATGAACGTGGGTGGAACCATTGTCAAATTATCATCTGGAAACCAGTTGTTTACGATTTATTATGTTCAAGGTAACTGAGACCTTGACCTTTGACCTAGCGAGTCCAAGATAAATAGATGTCATCCACTCACCTAGGCCAAACCACCTAAGAAGTTTCATAAATGTGGCTTCAACCGTAGTCAAGTTAGCATCCGGAAACCAATTGTTTACAATTTACTATGTTGAAGGTCACTGTGACCTTGACCTTTCACCTAACAAGTCCAAAATAAATAGGGTTCTTCATCTCACTGATGCCATCCTACCTGTGAAGTGTCATGAACGTGGGTCGAACCATTATCAAGTTATCATCCGGAAACCAATTGTTTTGATTTACTATGTTCAGGGTCACTGTGACCTTGACCTGTGACCTAGTGAGTCCAAAATAATTGGGTTTTTCCTCTCATGAAAGCCAACCATTACCTACATATGAAGTTTCATGAATGTGAGTTTAACTATAGACAAGTTATTATCCGGAAACCAATTGTTTACAATTTACTATGTTCATGGTCACTGTGACCTTGACCTTTGGCCAAGCAAGTCCAAAATAAATAGGGTTCTTCCACTCACGATGCCAACCTACCTATAGATTTTCATGACGTGGGTCGAACCATTATCAAGATATCATTCGGAAACTAACAGTTTACACCCGCCCGCCATTCACCAAACTATAAGTCGAGCTTTGACTTCGTCACAACTTGACTAAACAAGAGGCCCCAAGGGGCTGTAATCGCACACCTGCCAAAGTGGTTGAAAAAAGTATTTGGGGTCACATTCAGTAAAACATGGTTCATCAACACTACAAAGGAATGAAGTCATGAAAGGCAAATTTTATGGAAAAACACTAAGGAATCGATTTGAACAAACCTAACATGCTCCCCATGCCACCCCCACCCCGCCCATGGAGAGCCCAAATAATAAGAGACTCGAACTGAACAAACTTGAACCTGATCCCCCATGAGATGTTATATACCAAATACGAAAGAATTCTGTCCGGTAGATCTGAAGAAAGGGGTTTTAAAAGAAATGTCCTCACATTGCATTAAGTTAAACTTTGGCCTCAAGCAGGGAGCCAAAATATTTACCCAGGTAACCAATTTGAACAAAACTGAAACTGACCCACCGCAAGATGTTGCATACCAAATATGAATGAATTCTGACCGGTGAATCTGAAGAAAATGATTTTTGAAGAAATCCCCACATATTTGCCATAGGCAGCCCAAATATAAACCCAGGGCCTCATATAAACCCAGGGCCTCGATTTGAACAAACTTGAATCTGCCCCCCCCCCCCCCTATAGATGTTGTATACTAAACATGAGAGGATTCTGACTGGTGGATCTGAATCTGAAGAATAAGATTTTTAAAGAAATTTCCTCAAATTGCACAAAGTTAAACTTTGGGCTCCAATAGAGAGCCCAAATACTAACTGAGGGACCCGATTTCTACAAACTTGAATCTGGACCCCCCCCCCCCCCCTCTAGAGATGTTGTACACCAAATATGAAAGCATTCATGTCAAATATGAATGATTTTTAAAAAAATTTCCTCATATTTCACCAAGTTAAAGAGGGAGCTCAATGATGGTTCTGGAGAAGTAGATTTTTTTTAATTTTTTTAAAAAAATGTATGGGTGCTTGCAGAGTAATGCGCCTTGTGGTGCCCCTTGTAGGCACGGCAAGGTTATTTGTTCAAACGTGAACTGACATATGATAAGGTACATGCACACCAAATTTGGTTCAATTTGGTCCAGTAGTTTGGGAGGAGAAGTCAATAATGTAACGTTCACGATGGACGACGACGGACGGCAAGTGATAAGTTAAGCTTCCTTCGGGGAGCTAAAAATAAGCCATATGCCCCCCCCCCCCCACCCCCTTCCCTATTAACCCATATAGGGAACATCATGCAAGATATTTTAATATCGAGATATTTATACTTGTAGGATGTATAAGGGGGATGGGTACGTAATAGCAGATTTATGTGTGATATCTCAATTTAATGACACCAATGTTGTCTATTAGGCCTATTTGCCAGACTCGAGAAAAAAAAAAAAACGTCGCCGGTGTTCCCTCGAGGATTTACGAAATAACGTCGCGGTTATTTAGTAATTTGTCCTTTTCTTCTGGTCCGGGTTCGCCATTTAAAAGAAGAATCACTTGGGGCGGTAGGAAAATAGGAATCGTTAACAAAAGTAAGACAGTAATATTATTATTTGATAAGCGATTGCTGCCAGTTTTAAAAAGCATAAATCGGCTATTTCTCTTCATTTTGTGTGATATCATTAGACATACTTATTTAATTCTATTAATTTTTAGTTTCCTATTTTCAGTCGAATGTTTTAACAAAAAATTCTTCACTATTGGTATGGCGAGGGCCGGTCGCCGGGCAGGTGGCCCTTTTTGCTAAAATACTTAGTTATTTCTGGACGGATTTTTATATTTGATTTGTGGCTTGATATTCATATGCAACTCCCGATGACGCAAAATAGGGCGTGTCCACGCTTTTTCGCAAGAGTTATGACCCTTTGTTAAATTTTGAGCTTGACAGCGCGATTCTTCAACAAACGTCAACCGATTTGACAGATATTTGGCACGCGGGTTTCAGGGACCAATGTCCTCCAGTATAACCCTCTTCATCAAAAAACGTGACATAATTCATAAATTAATTAATATTGACACAAAACAAACGACTTGTGACATTAAATATCCTACTTGTGATAGTTTTTAAATCACATTCAGGCTTCTGAAGAAATTTCACATGTGTTTGGTGAATCATTTGCAATTTTTTGTAAAAAAAAAAGAAACAAGAGGCCCCACGGGGCCTAAAGCCCTCATCTTGAACAGAACACAATTTAAACAGAGTCTACATTAAGCAAGCCATCTCCATAGGCTACACTGTCAATCCTTGAGTCCCTCAGGAGTGACAAAAATAATCTGGGCACCATGCCTTTTCTTCGGTTGATCATAAGGTAAAATGTAGAGCTCACCTATGAAGCCCCTTGATACAACCTATGTGGATTAATCTTAGTTACACACCTCTAGAGGGTACTGAATACAAAATTTTTAATTGTTCAGCAAAATGGCCAATTCCGGCTCCCATAGAGAGCCCAAATGTTAACCCAGGCTCTTGATTTGAACACAGTTGAATCTGACTTCTCTAGAGATGTTGTGTACCGAATATGAAAGCATTCTGACTGTTGGATCTGAAGAAGAGAAATTGTAAAGAAATTTCTTCGATTTGCACTAAGTTCAAATTTGTGCTACCATAGCGAGCCCAAATATTAACCTATGGATCCGATTTGAACAAACTTGAATCTGACCCCCCCCCCCCCCCCCCCTACAGATGTTGTATACCAAATGTGAAAGCATCATGACGAGTGGATCTGAAGAAGAAGATTTTTGAAGAAATTCCCTCATATTGTACCAAGTTAAATTTCATGTTCCCATATGGAGCCCAAATATTAACCAAGGCACTCGAACTGAACAATCTGGAATCTGCCCCCCCCCCCCCCCCCCTAGAGATGTTGTATACCAAATATAAAAGCATTCCAACTGGTGGATCTGAAGATGAAGATTTTTAAAGAAACTTACTCATATTGCGTTAAGTAAAAATTTGGGCTATCATAGTGAGCCCAAATATATACCTAGGGATCTGATTTGAACATACTTGAATCTGACCCCCCTTAGAGATGCTGCATACCAAATATCGAAGCATTCTGACTGGTGGATCTGAAGAAGAAGATTTTTTTAAATTACCTCCATATTGAACAAAGATAAAATTTGGGCTTTTATTTGATGAGAAGACCAAAACATGGAGTTGATGGACGACGGACGGAGAGCGATGAGATTAGCTCAGCTTGACTTTGTCAAGATGAGCTAAAAAAGCCAGTTTTCTAAATTAAGGCACCTAGAGTCATTGGTATGGTACTGACAAAAACATGAAGCACTGCTTTTTTCAACAGTATGACCAGTACTGCTCATGTGGTATCTCTTAGCACTGTTAAAATGCCTAAAAACATCCAGTATTGATTCTGTGGTGCTGTGCTTCAGCAGCAAGTATCCATTAGGGCATTTTCCCAACCTTAGATTTAATCCCCACAAACACACATTCTGATAAAAAGCGTGAAATTGTAGAAAATATGTCTCCAAGGAGGATGAATGAGATATTTGCTTAAAAAATTTGTTTTTTTAGTGTTTTGAAAGTCTACACAGAAATAAAAACTGACATACAATGGAAAGTTTTGTTAGAAGAGCCAAGACAAGATTGTCAAATAGAAAAAACCCTCAATGGACCCTGAGTTCTGCAGTACCTAAGCAAATCATAGGAAACTGAGAGTGTATGAGATTGACTTTAGTTTCCAAAAACATACTGTACTGTCTTTCCAATTGTTTCTGATCAACTGAGGCTTCAGTATGGGCGGTTGGGTGGGGGACTTGATTAATGGAGAGAACAATATTTCACAGCTGTTACTGTAGTTTTGTGCTGTGACATGGGAACCGTGACAACAATGCTCGATCTGAACAAAATTTGATCGCATCTCTTTAATTTTGGCATTCAAATATCTTTGTCAAGTATAACCCTTCAGAGAACTTTTTCCGACCCCAAAACAGGGGGTCGTGCATCAAATAAGAGGGAAAATTTAGTACTTGACTACTTTATTAGTACTAGACCACTTTATTGGTAGCTGTGCACAAATGCCATTCACTCACATTTGCAACTTTATTGTGTTATTTTTTCCACTGTACCCCACCCCCCAAATTTGTGTTCCAAAATACTCTTTCAATGAAGAAATTATTTTCTAACATTTGTTAACCCTTTACCAAATATAACGGTCAAAAGCTGCTGGTGCTATTCACAAGTATTGCCATTCCATGTTCATTATTTTCTCGTTGTTTTGTGTCAAACACATAGCTTATGATCCCTCATTGGAATGAGGTCATTCCAATAGTGTAAAAAGTCATGTTTTTGACACAAAAAATTAGTAAGTCAATAAGTTTGTGGGCAAGGGTAATCAGCTTTTCATGTTACATGTAAGTAAAGGGTTAACAGCATAATACAGGCAAACATCTAAATGCCAGTAAATAAAAGTGCAATATGGGTTTTCTGGCTGTGGGTTTGAATGGTGATTTGGAAGGGGGGTGGAAGATTGGAACCCCCCTCTGCCCCTGTACTATGATGGGGAACCATGGTTTAATTACATTTATTAATAATACATGTGTACATGTAGGGTAAAATGGGTTGCTATTTGGCATTTGCTGGGGGCTGTAGTGTGCCACTGGAGGCTACACTTGCCCAAGATGTGAATTTGCTTGCAATATATAGCCCTTATTGCTGTTGATGACAAAAACATACTTTTCAAAACAATAAAACAGTATTGTAAGGTGTGTGGTACCCCAATGAATTTTTAAATGTGAAATAATCTCTCAAAATAATAATTAAATCAGGCTCAGAAGCCAAATTATGTATTTCCTTGATCAACCCCAATCCTATCAAAGATACATTTTACCTCTTTCATGTGACAAAAGAGTCATTTCTGCATGAGAATTCAACTTTTGGCTTCTACTGAGTTAAAAACATGGGAAATTTGTTCTTTTAAAGAATACGGTCCAAACTGTGTCAAATGGCTTAAAAACTGCTGTTGCCTCCAATACATTTTTCTACTCTGTTTTGCTCTGTTTCCTAATGAGTAAGCTGAGAGGTAAGGAATTCATGTAGATTTTTTCAAACTAACCCAATCCCCAAATAAAACTAAAATCTGCTTCAGCATGTAATACTTTGAGGACAAAAATGTCTCCTTTAACCATATAGCAAGACAAAGAGTGGTGTTCCAACCCCATGAAACCATATAAATGTCAATTTTGATTCAAAAATTGGGTTTGCAGCTATATAATACACCAATATCAATAGACAGTACCATTTTGTCCTAACAAGTGATGTCAAATTTTCTTCTACATACTGATGTGGCAAAATATAGCCCTGAAGGTGTCCCCCTAGTATGCCCCTTTTTATCAAAAACTAGGATAAAATTCATAAATTAATTGATGTTGACATCTAACAAACCTCTTGTGATATTAAAGTTCAATTTGTGATAATTTCTAAATCACATTCTGGCTTCTGAAGGTATTTCACATTGCGTTTGATGAATGTTTTGCCATTCTTGTGAAAAAAGCCCCACTTTCTCAGTTGAGACACCTAGAGTCATTGGTATGGCACTGACACAACATTAAACACTGATTTTTGCCAACAGCATGAGCAGCTGAGCACTGCTCCTGTGTTATAGCATAGCGCTGTTAAAATGCCTAAAACCATCAAATATTGATTCTGTAGTGATGTGCATGTCCCACAAGTACATGTACCCACAAAAGCTCGTTTACAACCTTGGATTTAATCCCCACAGGCACCCATTCTGATAAAAAGAGTGAAATTAGGGAAAATACATGCATGCCTAGTATCTAGTGAGGATGACTCAGATATTTGCTTCAGGAATGTAGTGCTCTTTAATGTTTAATATATTTGTGTATGTGTGTGTATGGGGGGGGGGGGGGGGGGGGGAGTCAATTGCCAGTTATTGAAAATGTAGAACTGTGCAAATGGAAACAAACCAACACTTTGCATGTTGGACAGACAGACATGCAATCACATATCTTGAAAGTGACAGTCTACATGTACATAGGAATGGTATGTTGGACAGATAGACATGCAATCACATATTTTGAAAGTGACATTCTACATGTACATAGGAATACTGACTAGCACCATTCACCGAAACTGCCATTCAATGTTCATTATTTTTGCACCAAAAACATAGCTTATGACCACTCATTGGAATGAGCTCATTCAGCTCAATCCAGTGGGGGTCATAACTATGTTTTTGACGCAAAAAATGAAAAGAAATTAGTTATTCAAAAGTGCTATCTTCTTTTCATGTAAGGTAAAGGGTTAACATCATAATATGGAGAAAGCTTCTATTAATCGTTCACTCAATGTAATGGCCAAAACCGGCGAGCACCATTCACCAAAACTGCCATTTGATGTTAATATTTTTTTGCATTTTTTGGCATCAAAAACATAGCTTATGCCCCCCTCATTGGAATGAGCTTATTCAGCGAATACAAGTGAAGTATGGGTTTTCTGGCTAATTGTTTGGATGGTGATTTGGGAGAGGATTGGAATATAATTGGAATCCCCTCTATCACAAGTACAATGAGGGGAAACCATGGTTTCATTAGATGTGTTAATAGGGTAAAATAGGTGGTTACATGTGTACATGTATTTGGCATTTGCCAGAGGTTATAGTGTGCTTCTCAGTTCTGGATGCCACACTTGCTCAAGATGCATTTAACTGCATTATTGTTGGCAACATATGACCTTTATTGCCGACTGTGACAAAAATATAACTTTTCCAAAAATAAAAAAAGTATTATTCAGTCTGTGGTTCTCGAATGAACATTTAAAAGCGAAATATGTGTAATATCCAAAAACATATAATTAAATCAGTGTTGGAAGCCAAAATACATGTACATTTACATGTACTTATTTCCTATAATCAAACCCAAACCTTTCGAAGGGTAACCTACAAAACTTTTCCCTGACAAAAATCCCCCCCCCCCCCCACAATCATTTTCACACAATGCGCAAAAATCCCCCCTCCCCCTCCATGTTTTTTTCAGGTGAACAGAAATTACTCCCTCCATAATTTCTGGTGAACAAAAATCTCCCCACCCCCTAATTTTTTAGAAGTAGATGTAAATTTAAAGCCATACAAAAATTTCAAAGCTTTTTACCACTCGAGGCCGAGCACTTGTCGCTTCAATCAATGCTATCTTTGCTTGTGTGGAGTTAGCACGTTGGATAATTGCTCACTGTTGCCAAGTGGTTCTCTCAGTGCACTTCCACCCATAAAACTGTCCGACACGAGGTGACACTGGCTGTTGAAAGTGTCCTTAAACTCCAATAAATAAATAACTGTGTTGATAAATAGTTATTGAGGCATGTTTTCTTGTAAATAGTGATAAGTGTTTATGTAATTTACAAATTAAATACATAAGTTTTTAAATCCTTTTGGACTGCCTTTTAATCTTTTGGTGTAAGAGGCCGGGAGGGGGATTTTTGTACTGCTCTTAAAATAATGTGGGAGAATGTGGTACTACTCAAAAACTGTGGGGGGAATTTTTGCTAAGTGTGTAAAAATGATTGGGGGGTATTTTTTGTAGGGGAGATTTTAACCTACATTCTAATCCTTCCAAAGATACATTTTATCTCTTTCATTTGATAAAAGAGTCATTTCTGCATGAGAATTCACTGCTTTCTTTAAAAACTACCCCAATCCCAAAATAAAACTAAAATCTGCATCAGCAGACTATAGTTTGGGGAAAAATCTGTCTCATTTAACCATACTGCAAGAGAAAGAAGTGGTGTTCACCCCCCCCCCCCCCTCCACTCCACACAAAACAAAATGAATGTCAATTTTGTTTTAAAAACTGGTGTTGCAGCTATATAAATCACCAATATCAATAGACAGTGCCATCTTATCCTAACATCTTATGTCAAATTTTATTCTACATATTGATGTGGTAAAATATAGCCCTGAATGTGTCCCCTAGACCCCCAGCATACCCACTTTCAGCAAAAATTATGATTTAATTCATAAATTAATTGATGTTGACACAAAACAAACCTCTTATGATATCAAATTTCACATTTCTGATAGTTTTTAAATCACATTCTGGCTTCTTAAGATATTTCACATTGTGTTTGATGAATATTTGCAATATTTGTAAAAAAAAAAATTTTTTTTAAATCCCTCACATTTCTTAATTAAGGCACTTTGAGTCATTGGTATGGTATGTCTCTGACAAAACATTACACATTGATTTTTTAAATTTTGTTCCAACAGTATTACAATGCAGGTCATATGTTATCTCATAGCACCATTAAAATGCCTGAAACCATCAAATATTGATTCTGTAGTGTAGTGCCAAATATTATTTAGAGGTCGGTTCTGGGGAGGTTGGTATTTAGGCTTTTTAAAAGTTTTTTGCTATTTTTGGAGAAACATACTAAAGTCTAAATATCAGAATCTCCACCTCCAGATGTTGGTCATACGAGGCGGGCGACATTGACAAGTTTGAAGATGAATCCAGTTCTATTCTGGTTGCAATGCCTAAAGCATCCAGGAATTAAAACATTGTTTACCAAAACACAGAGGAAGTGTACATGTAATTTAAATGGGAGTTCTGAGTGATTCTGGTATTTAGTCTTCGGGAAAACACGTCGGATCACAAAATTGGCTGGCCGCTACACTGTAATTCTGACAGTCTTAAACTGACAGTGTATTGTATCATTGGTAAAAATAGTTCATAGACTGGATCCAGTGAACTTGTGAAGAAAAATCTAGGAAATAAATGAATAGGTATCGCTGTTCGCGTGCATGTCTGTTTCTGTAAAATTTTACTACAACAACTGAACAAGACTGCATGCCCGTGTTTTGAGAACAAAGCTTTCCCCAGAGATTACGTCAACATAACTTTAGTTCATCCGAACTCCGGTTGTTTCTAAGGAAATCGCGTTAAGTTCCCCACAAATGAAAAAGGCCCACTAAAAGTGTCAATAAATCACTTGTTTTATTTTTATTCGTTGTCAACAATTTGTGAAGTGTACGTTCTCAATTAAAATTGAAACTGGGCTTTAAATCTGACGAAACCGGCAACGGACGGCATTGGCACTTCGAACTTTCAAGAAAAACCTAACTCGCCAACAACTACCTAACTTCGAAAGTCACTTCATTACTTGATTATTTATCATAGTTTCCAGCATTCTACAACAATAAATTTTACATAATATCCTTTGAAAAGCCCAAAACAATTAAATATCCGTTACAATGATTCTGGATTTTTTTGCCAGTGGGAGAGCCACGCCGCCAGATGGCACCCCAAACTCTGTTGCATGGTATATAGAAAAATTATAAAATCATGGATACGTACTTGGGTTACCTATGTGCGCCCACGCCACTGCGTGGGTGTGCACTATTAGTGACATAGTTACCTCTCTTTAACCAGCCCAAAATGGGACTGGTTTCTTGAACACCCTTACTATTTACAAAAATGATTCCCCGTGAATTCTGTGTGCAGTAAAATAAGTTCTGTTTTTCTGTGACAAACCCATTGAGGGTGTTGGGCCGAGAAAAAGCCAATGTTATCAAAATTTTGATGTTTCTTTGTTCTTTTTAATAATTTTTAATTTCAGCAGATATGTAGAAAGACCGTTTTTACAAGGTTTGTCTTATTGACTAACAATATAATATATATATACATAAATGTTCATAAAATAATACACGCTTTCTGGTTTCTCTGATGAGTTCTGGGTGTTTTGAGGTATACCAGTGTCTGAAAAGATGGTGATGATCAGTGTGTACTGTCGTTACCATAAGGTCTGAGAGTAAAGGGGAAGAATTGGGTTTAAGAGGGAATACTATCCGAACTGTGGATTCGACTAGAGCTTCCCCTCCCATCTCAATTAGAGGAAGTTGCATACCAAACAGGCCTTGTAGTTGGGCACATCTCTCTTGAATAGACTTTGCTTTGTTTGACGAATATTTATGAACGGACATTAGTTCTAATGTACGGTATACTTTTATCTGCTTCGGGAAGCTTTTGAAGACAGGTGTGCAGGAAGCTTTTGAAGACAGGTGTGCACCCCATCACCTTGAAAAATAGTACACACAGATTAGCAGCTGCTGACGGTACTTCCTGGTTTGGGAAACCTAGAAGCACATACTATGGAGTAAGAGGGAAGGACAGAGCACAATTAATTCGCAATTTATCTTGAGGATACACGAGTATCGTCTTAGAATGACTGCATTCGAAAAATAGGTGCAACAGAGTTTCTTTTGTATTGCTTCAGAAGGTCCATAGTTCCGTTTCAGACAGCTTACTTTTAAGTAGTTTGGAATTGGTATAAATCGATCTGTGCAATATTTTGTACTGGAGGCTTTGAAGGTAGGGGTCATCACTAATGGTAAAAGTAATCCTTTTACACTATGCTTGGCCTTTGCTTTTCTGGGGTTCATAACTCAAGAAATAGATAGAAACATACGATCATACCTTATAATTAAACTTGAGGGGCAATAAATTTAAGCACTGTCTACTTTGCTGAGTTGAAATAAAAACCAGGTCGCATCATGCTTCCTAGTGATAACCGACTAAAACAGGCATAATTTTCTAAAATTCTGTTTGAAATAACGATACATTTCACTGAAACATGTTTCTGTGTCATTAAAATTTTTATTGACCAATGAACTGCGTAAGTAAAAAGGAACGCCATAGGCGACGCCCACACAAAACTTCATTCTCCTTTTTCACTTGACGGGAGAATGCTGTCATTCAAAGCAACACTGAGTTAAATTTAATTCTGATTTTGACCATTTCCTAAGAAATTGAAAACACAGTTTGTAAATGTGGAGTTCGATATAAACCCAGATGACATCAAGTTGGTTGAATTTTGACTCAGAAGGAGGCTATTCGGAAATTGGAAAGTTTTGTTCGCGTGAGTTTCGTTTGTGGATTATTATGATCGGCCATTGTTTACATTTGATTTAGATAAAATGATGAAGGCAGACCATCACCTATTGCATATAAACAAATTGAACATGGAATAAAAAGCATGATGAGGATTTCATTGTTTATTAGATTTTATTTTGAAAGTCATTTTAATATGACGAGATAAGTACATGTATTAATTACTTTTCATGTTGAAACAACATGAGATTGCAGGATTCCTTTCTATTCTCACTGTGCAACGTAATCTTGACAGACATTGGGGCGTGGTTTAGGATTGGCCTAAATGTGCTTTTTTCGGTTCATTGTGTTATGAAAAGAAAAAGAAAGAAATATTTTAGCCAGTCATTTTGCCTGAAAATGCATGAACAGAAAAGAGGTTTAAGTATATAAAATATCACGAAATCTACAATTGTAGGACATGAAAATTTCAATCCTCGGTGATTTGAGACTTGAAATGTTTGACTATTAAAAATTTTAGCCGGTATGGAGGGGGTGATACATTCCTAATACATACTCCGCCTCCTCTTGTCGTCACGTCCCTTCTGCGATCTGTATATTTTCAATTTCATTACTGTTCATGTATTATCTCATTAATATAATTTTTAATTATTTTACATGAGTCGTATTCTATTTTATAAAGCGCCCCTTGTCATATCGTCAACACATTATTACAGCAATCGGTCGAGGTAGTTATATTCATTGTGATTGATGAGACCAGGTTGGCCAGATCAAATATGAGGCATACGACGTTTTGTTTCATTTGGCGAATGTGGTCTTGTCAACCCGATGGAATATGATACCCCAGATTAATTGACTACTGTGTGATAATTTGAATGCATCACTAATTCTGTCAGCGAGTACATGGTCGTAACCCCCCTCACCAGAACGAAACATTTTTATGCCACTCTGAGAACCGCATAACTAAACTTTATAATAACTCTTCTCACCTGTTATTGAAGAACGCTGACATCAAAGTTCCCGGAACTTCCACAAGTCCATTTAGAAACAAGTTGATGTAGAAATTACCAGAAAGGTTGACCACTCCGAATGTAACAGCATAATACGAAAAACCAAATGAAAACCTGTATGAAGTAATAAAGTGAGATGTGAGGTGACTTACATATGATTGTGAATATTTTGTTCGTGAGAGGATTCCCGAAGGGATTCATACAATTTGTACCCATTCCCACACGTTCATACTCCAATAAAGATTATAAAAATTGTATTCAATCCTTATAATGACATTCCGTAACTGTTTAAACTACTTGTTACCAAACAACAAAGCAGAAAGACGAAATAAAACATGTACGAACGAACGAGGCGAAAAACCACCCTCACACAAAAGACAAAGCGCACAACTCTGTTTTTCGGCAGTGACCCAAATTTGTCAAATTGCCGTCTTTCGCAACGAAACTTGGAATGTTCAAAACAATTTTAACAGGCTTTATGCCACAGTTGGGAAATGTCACCAAAGAAACAGCAGCGGAGTTGATCACTGCGAGAGGCAGTAAAAGTTAAAAACCCGCCCAAACACCGCCCGAATTACCTTCTGTCAACTGCGCTCTACCGTAAATGCGGGTCAAAGTTCGACCAAATGTATTCATTGGGAAATGAATTACATTTGATCATGACGTTTTCATCCAGCTGACCAATGGGAATTGAGTATTCGGACCCAAAACGTATAACAACATTAACAATGTAATTATATACTAGTATATCGAAATCGCAGAACCAAATAACAGCAAATAAGGTTTATGGGACGAGGCTTCATTGCGCTGTGTTTATAGTGGCCCGCATAACCCAAAATGTTAAAAAATGATGTTAATGGCACGATAGAGACAAATTTGTCCACGCACATAAGGTGGACAAAAATGATCGGTAGCAATGTCAGCAATACAACAATTGTAGGACTGTACTAAACTAATTGTCACATTTCACTCAAATAATTTTGTAGTCGAGAATATAGTCCCGTATAAGCAGATAGGGTTGGAACGAAGGTTAAAATGCAAATTTACAACATCATTGTTTCCGCCGCTGTTAATTGCTATAAAAAACAAAAGTTTGAGCGGAAAATTAAAGAAGCCTGACCTCCAATGTTGTGAAATCACTAACATTCTGATACGTGGTGTTATTGGCGATGAAGAGTGCACGTTTTGTAATGCTAAAACAGGTTTCCTCCGTCCATTTTGTTTCCTGGCGGCCGCCATCTTCTTTACTATGATGGAACATGGATACTGGCGGACGAAGTCCTTCAGCAGATTGAAACATTGTTCTCGAGTATGTGTTCGATGCTCCATCGTCTGCGGCAGTCTATTTGTACAGGTAGCATTTAGTGCGTTTGATCTTCAAAAGATATGCTCATCTCAATGTAAATATGTCTAATCTCAAGAAATGACCCAACTTCGAGTAAGAATAACAACAGTGGAGCCGGTAGATATAGGGAAATATTAAAAAGGGATCCCAGGGAACGTTGCACACAAAGAACAAGACAACATTTCTTCTTTAGCTATATGTAGATGTGTCTTATGCATTGCGAATATATTGCTAACTATCACATTATTTATTTATTTATTATTCATTTATTTATTGGTGCTTAACGCCACATCAGCAGCTAAGGCTATACTGTGTCGAGAAAATAGTAAAATGATGAAATAAAAGGATTAAATACAAATAGTAAATGAATATGCTAAAATGTCAAAGAAAAGAGAGGTGAGAACACTGATGAGTGATCATACAAGAAAAGTGATTTTATAAATCAAACTAATTATTTGAAACTTGAAGTGTCTGCTTAAAAAGAATAAAAACAGTTTTAAAATTTATTAAAAAAGTTGATTATTTTCAGAAGGGGTGAGAATTTTGTGCGGGCTCAAAGAAGAAATAGATCTCTTAGAGATCTAACAGAGAAATGCTGCCCTCTGGACTGATTAATATCAGTGCAATGTAAAAGAATGTGTTCCACTGACAACACCTGCTGGCAAGGAACACATTCTGATCGCATATTACCCTCTGCCAAAAAGGACTGTGCAAATCTTGTGCGACCAATATGACAACGTGTCAAAACTGCATGATCTCTTCTACCAGGGTTACTACACGAGTAGTGATCAAACATATTTGGTCGGAAGTGATGGAACTTGTTAATTGTCGCCCCCACCCCATTCCGAATGCACACAGACTTGATGTACCTATCGATATGTGGTTTAAAATCACTGGAAGGAATTTTAAATTCATTGAGAGGCTTGTTTAAATTATTATTATTTATTGGTGCTTTACGTTACATTAGCAGGCAAGGCTATATCATAGCGATGAAAAAGTATGCATGCATTTTAAAGAAAAAAGGGTGATTTTCTTCCATGAAGTAAATATAAACGAGTCGATGAAATATGAGAAAATAAAAATAAGGTGTGAACACAGTCATGAGAAAATGAAACCAGCTGTTTGAAGAATGCTATAAAAGTCAACCTGTCGAACAGATGAGAGTGTAAAAGAATAAAAAACATTTTAAAATTTATTAAAACGGTTGATTTCCTCTAGAAACGAAAGCATTTTATGACAATATGTATTGTAAAATAGATTTCAAAGAGACGCAACATTAAAATATTTCAGTCTGACAAGATTAAAATCTGAACAGCGCAAAAATAATGTGCTCCACTGTCAACCCCCGCTGACAAGGAACACATTCTGGTCGCATATTACCCTCTAACAATAAGGAATGTGTTAGTCTTGTACGACCAATATGGCATCGTGTCGGAATAAGTTGATCTTTCCTACAAAGGTTACTAGACGGATACTTATCAGTAATAGCAGTTTGGAAGCGATGGAGCCTGTTATTTGTCGCGGCATCCCATTCCGCCCGCCCCACTAATTTGCCGTACTAAATCACTAAAATGAATTTTAAAACCAGTGAGAGGCTTGCTTAAAGCCTGTTTTTGCTGCACTGCCTGTCCTTGTGTTACCAAAGATACCAACATGTCCAGGTAACCAGCAAAACCATTTTGGTCAGACATGAAAGTATTCAACTTCTCACGAAGTTCCAAAATGAGAGGGTCTTCAACTTGGAGTTGATTAAAGCTAGCATTTATTTATTTATTGGTGCTTAACGCCACATCAACAGCTAAGGCCATATCGGGACGAGAAAATGGTGGAAAGTAAAAAGTGCCATTGTCAAGTATCAAGTAAAAGATTGAATAAAAATAGAAAATAACTACAATGGAAATGTCAAAGACAGGAGTGACTAAAACAGCAATGAGTAATGAGATAAGAGAAGCGAATAACTCATAAATCAACCTGACAAACTGAGACTTGAGGAGTGAAAGAATCAGAATAATTACAATAAAAATATCAAAGACAATAGTGGTTGAACAGTAATTATACAAAAAAGGTGAGTACTTATAAACCAATCTCGTGATTTTTAGACTTGGAGAGTCTAGTTTAAAAGAATAAAAGATTTTTAAAATTTACATAAAAAGGTGATTGCTTTCAGAACTGATAGAATTTTGAGCGGGCTCATACTATAAAATAGAACTCTTAGAGATCCAACTGTGAAATACTGCCCTCTGACATGATTAAAATCAGTGCAATGTAAAAGAATGTGTTCCATTGTCAACATACCATCCTCTAACAAAAAGGAATGTGAAAGTCTGGTGTGACCAATATGACATCATGTTAAAACTACATGATCTTTTCTGCAAAGGTTACTGGACCAGTATCGGTCGAAAATGTGTGGTCGGAAGCGATGGCGCTTGTTATTTGTCGTTCCATCCCAGTTCGCCTATCACGCAGATTTGATGTAATTACTGACATGTGTCTTAAAATCACTGAATGGAACACTGAAAGCAGTGAGAGGCTTGGGTAAAGCTTGTTTTTCTGCACCGCATCATCTGGTGTTACCTGTGATACCAACTTATCCAGGTAACCGGCAAACACGATATCATAGTGGTCAGGCATGAGAGTAATTCAACTTACCACGAAGTTCCAAAATGAGAGGGTTCTTCAACTTGGGGTTGAGTAAAGCTAGCAAAGATGAAAGAGAGCCGGAAAAAATCGACTATATATTCTCGATGTATTCAAGCGCTAGTTGTAAAGCTTTAACATCAGCCGATTTCTACTTAATCTGCAAAGAATGAATCTCAGACTTTTTGGTAGGAGCAAATTCCAAAAGAACTGTAGATTTTTTAAGATGCCAAGGAGGAATATGTGGTTCATAGTTTTCTTTCATCATATCAGATTCAATTTTAGCGGACCCCATATGGAGTTTAATTCTAATTCCCTATAGAGGAATATGTTTCTGCTGACGGTTAAAACATTCAACACTTTGAGGATCTGTGATACAGTTATAAGAAAAGCTCGATGTATTGCCAAGCCGTTTAGAAACATATTGTAGTGACAGTTTAATTTTGCGGTCCTCAAGAAAAGGCTCCCCTGCTTCAACAAGCATTGAATCTATTGGCGATGTTCTAAACGCACCAAGCTAACTCTAATACCACTATTATGAATTGCATCAAGTGGTTCGGGGTATCACTTTCTCGCAGAACTGTAAACCACACAACCACATTCTAATTTGAATTTAATAAGTGATCTATATAATGGAGTAATGTTTTCTGTCAGCGCCCCAAGCAGTGCTACCAACCACCTTGTGGAGATTAAGTGCTTTTTTACATCTCACTCTTTGTTGTTTCATATGAGAAGTGAAATTCAGCTTGTTATCAAACAAGAAACCCAAGAATTCCCATTCTCTGACAACTTTAATGGTACTCCCATCTATTTTCAACTCCGAATCAAGGTGACGTTTCCGAAGTTTACAACAATGTGCACAATTTGTTTTTGTTGCGGAAAACTTAAAACCATTTTCTTGGGCGCATTTTTGAATTCTATTTAAACACATCTGAAGTTTCCGCTCTACATCATTGACGTTTGTGCTGCTATAGCGGATTAAAAAGTCTTCAACATACATTAAAGAGTCTACCATATTCTCAACTGCGGCAATGATGCTGTTGATTTTCACCGAGAAAAGAGTGACAGATAAAATACTACCCTGAGGAACCTCAAATTCTTGTTCATGTGGACCAGACAACGTAAATCCAACACGAACTTAAAATTGGAGGTCTTTTAAGAATATGTTTTATAAATATATCATCTTTGTCATCCCCATGTTAACAAGATCTGTCAAAATTCCATACGTCCATGTTGTAGTGTACGCTTTCTCCAGATCAAAGAAGATATCGACCGTATGTTCTTTTCTGGTGAATGCATTTCGTATAAACGTTTTAAGTCTAACTAAATGTCCCACAGTGCTTCTCTGCCTTCTGAAACCACACTGAACAGTCGCGAGTAGATTGTTCTATTCAAGAAACCATACAAGTCGATCATTGATAATCCTTTCCATGGTTTTACAGCTTGTTAAGGCGATAGGACTGTAATTACTTGGGTTGTTGTGATCTTTAACAGGCTTTGGAACGGGAATTATTGTTGCTTTACGCCAGGAAGGCGAAAACTGGTCAGTCACCCATATTTCATTGAAAAGTGATAATAAAAGTTCAGGTGGTGATTGACGCCGATGTTTTAAAAGTTGATAATGAATCTCATCGGGTCCAGTTGCAGTATTCTTAGCTTTAAATTGTTGGGGGTAAATTTTTTGTTTTTGTTTTTCTTGTTGTTTTTTTAATTTTAGCGAATTCTGGATTACAATTATCGGACGACGAATGTTAAAAAATGTGGAGGCCAATTTGTTTGAAATTTCCTTCTTGATGTAAGTAGTATATAGAGAGTAATCGCTTGACTGGACTGGTTACGTGAGATAATTCATGAGAGGTGAGTGAATTATTTCACGTAACTAGTCCAGTCAAGTGATTATTCTGTTTATTACGTTTCATTTTTAACGATAAATATATTATTTAACCCTTTACTTAACGTAACGGCCAGCGCTATTCTCAAAAATCGCCAATTAATTTTCATTATTTTTTCAATTTTTGTCTCTAAAACATAGGTTATGACCCCCTCATTGGTACGAGCTCGTTCCAATGAGGGGTCATAACCTATGTTTTTGGGACAAAAAATGAAAATAATAGTTATTCAAGAATTTTGTTTTGCAAGTGGCGTCTGCTTTTCAAGTTAAGTAAAGGGTTAAAAAAACCAAAAAAAACAATGACGTCTCCATTACACCTACGGAAAAGCGCCTTCGTTTGCGCGCACGGATACATGACACATTTGTTGACTACATAATTCACTTTTGAAGTTATCGTTTATAATCAAACCCGGAAATCCCAGTAAATCACACTTTGGAGAGTAATAAAATTTCTTTCTTGAAGCAAGTAGTATATTGCTATCTTCCAACTGTTGTACAGTTGATTTTGTTTCTTCATATTCTGTTGAGCATTTTCGAAATTTTATTGATGGGTGTATGTTTCCCGGCAACTTTTCTTTTTTTCTGTTTTATAAGTCGTCTGGTCTTTGCCCAATTGATACACATTTTGTCTAAATTATCTGTTGCTGGTAACTTATTCAATTCCCGTTCCGTCTTCTTACCATCTTTTATAGCCTGTTGGCAATCATTATCAAACCATGGTTTATTGAAACGTTTAGGATGTGCCGAAGTTTTAGAAATAACTGTGTTTGTAATGTCAAGCAACTCTTCAATGAAATGTTCTATTTGGTCAGCAATTTCCTCAAATTTCTCCCGTGTGAGACGTTCAGAACAAAGGCATGAGGAAGTGTCCCAGTCAACCCTTTTAAAGTTCCACTGGGGCATTCTCTCATCACCGTCAGAAACTACACTCACCAACACAACTAAAAAGTGGTCACTCCTGCACAAGTCATCTAAGAAAAATCGAAGAATATAGAAGGGCATGCAAGTGAAAGATCATTGTTGTGTACGAACCAGATGCGGGATGTAAATAAGTGTCAGACCCATCATTAAACAAACACAAGACATATTTTGTAATAAGATCTCCCACTGTTTTGCCTTTGATGTCTCCTTTGCCACAAGAAGCACCCCAAAAAGGGCTATGTGCATTAAAATTTCCTCACAAAATATATGGAGTTCAAAGCTGGTGAACCAGTTGCTCAAGGTCATTCAGCTGAGGGATCGTTGTTCATGAAATGTAAATATAACATATTGTAATGGTTTTGTACAAAGTTAGGCGTGCCGCCACAGCCTGTAAGTTTGTTTGTACAGATACAGAACTGTGAATAATGTCGTTTTTAACTAGAACAGACGTTCCACGAAAATGAAAATTATTTTCTTCAGCTCAAACATTATTCGAAGTATGAAGCTTAAAAGGTGAAAGATCTTGAGTGTCAGGTTTCTTTAAAAGAGATTCTTGCAGGCAGAATGAAGCAAGTTTATATTTTTGATGTAGAAGGCCCAGTTCATTAAACTTGGCTTTAAAACCTCGACATTACCATTGAATTAGATTACTAATGTTATGGTTGGGTGGTGATATTGATGGTGGACGTATGGGAGAAATTGTTCCCGTATTTTTCTTACGTGAATGTTTTCGAGGGGACCTACCCTGAGAAGTATTCAGTTTTAGTTTCGTCGAGAACGTGTCGTCGCTGCACTCATCGATTGGCATGTCCTCAATTCCCTCAAACATGTTGCTCACAACAACATTCTGAAGGCGTTTTGGTATTCCGTCTGATGTTAATTTGTGTTGTTCTATCTCTTTTGTCTTCTATTCTCTTTCTAGTTTTCAGATTTGACTCTGACTCAGATTTTGTTGCTGGGGTGTTTGGTGCTGATTTGGTTTTGATTTGGTCGATTCATATTTTCAGTACAGGTTTAGGTTGATCTTTATTCTGTTAAGATTAAGATGGACCATTTGCTTGTTCTTGATTTTGTTTTGTGTTTAACAATTTCTCCGTTATAACGTGATCGTTTGTTTGTGTTCATTCCGGCTTTGTTTGACCTGTGTTTTCGATTGTAAAGGTTTGCAGTAAGGATGGTATTGAGCTGTTGTTAACCCTGTAATATTATTATGCTGCCTGCATTCCATTCCATGAACCCTGTTGATGCTTTGTACTTTAATGTTGTGGCGTACGTTGTCGTTGATGTATTCATGCCAGGCATAGCTAAAACAATCTCTCTGGCCTCTTTGAAACTTACTTGTCACTCACATTTTATTTTCTGTATTGTCTTCTCTTCTGTTCCATACATGGCAATCCTTCGAAGATGCCTTGAGAGTTTACACATTTGGTGGGGTTGTTACATGGTTCCTGGTGATGTTGTCTACAGTTGTAACAGATGGCAGTAGGTAATAAAGGCTCAGATGTACATGTACGTGTACATGTACACGTACATCGATGTACACGTACATCGATGTACACCTCCATAGGGTTTAGTGTTAAAATCGTGTACAGGTACACGATTTTAACGTTTTTATGGTGATTTGGAATCGGCTTTGCCGATTCCACATCACTGGATTCTATATACACATCGCTCAAGAGTGAAAAAATGCATGAAATTTTAAGAAAAAAGAGGTGCATCGTCTGATTTGGAATCGGCAAATGGATTTCCCCCATAGGATTCAGTGTTAAATTGCGAACAAAAAACGTGTTGCCGTTTCTAAATCATCATCTTGCTGATTCTAAATCATCCGTGTCTGTACACGATTTTAACACTGAATCCCTATGGAGGCGTACATGGAAATCCATTTGCGGATTTTACGTCAGAAATCGAATCGTGTACGGTACACGGAAAAGAGGTGATTTGGAACCGGCAAACCCACTGTCACGATGATAGTAAAAACTAACACATATGTTTTTGTTGTGACTGAATGAAGGTTTTCATTCAAAAGAGTCGACTATAAATATAAGTGTCAGTTTAAAAGAGTTGCGTGAATGAAAGGCATTCGTTCAAAAGAGTAAACTATAAAATATGATCTGTAAAAATAGACATTCGTGCTTTGTTTCAATGTAACGAAAAGAAATTGAGTTTAGAAACAATTAAAAAAAATCAGAGGTAAAAATCGTTTGTTCGCGTTTTGTCACTGTTAATTTTTGTGAAATAATCTTAATAAACACTTAATGGAATGTTTGATGAAAATGTTGCTCATGTTTTTGTTGTGGTGTGAATGAAGGTTTTCGTTTTTAATGGATCGTTTTAATAATGTATAATAAAACGCATTTTCCACTCAATTAGGTTTGAGTGGTAAATTTTTAATATATTCATGATAATGATCAGAGATTTGAATGAATGAATCCTTTTAACGTTAAATTAGAAAACCGGTTTCTTTTATGTGCTAGAATTTTTTTAACTGTCTTCAAAGGTTCTCTCTTAATTCAACATTGAGTGAATGGTTTTCTGATATATGAATGGAATTCCTTTTAACAAACGTAAATTACTCTCAAATGCGTTAAATCAGAAACTGGTTTGTCATGTGCTTAAACGTTTTTAAACTTTCAAGTTTTCCCAATTCAATCAATACGGAGTTGAGATATGAATTTTTAGTTATTATATTAAAGACAGAAGATTTTTATTAACTTAAAACATAAAAATATAATTATACATTTAATTTTGAAAATAATAAAATAACTCACATTAGCATACTTAAAGGAACATCAACAATTAAAAACGAAAAATGTTTTTACAGATGGATTCTAGGCGCCGAGATCAAATTTTAGACGAGTATGAACATGCTAAGAAGGGCATTCAATCGGCTGACAGAGGCAGACGTCTCGGAGAGATGGATCTCAGACACGAGACCACAAAAATATTTAAACCCGTGACGGAGAGTCAAAAGCGAAGCAAGAAGGAGATAGTCAAAGAATTGAGACCTATAAAAGAGAGTTCTTTGAGAATGGGTTCATTGCCCGGTAGTTTTGGAAAACGATGTTCCTTTCAATCTACACCGGATTACGTTCCCACGGGAATTCAACCAGACGTGAGCGACGATGCAACTTCAATTATCACCACTGATAGCGTCGCGTCGTCCGAGGATGGCGGTAAGAGAGATCTGTTGTATGGATTTTATAAGGATTTAGACGGTAGAACTTTTGTCGGCGATACAGAAGTCGAAATAGGTGATGAGAAATCAACCGTCGGCTCGAATAAGTACGAATTAACTTCCGGACTACGCAAATTGCTCCTTTACGACAAGCCCAGTGATTACACGGAACAGGATTTAGACAATTACGGCGACATTCTGGTTCAGACCCACGCCATGAAGAGAAATAACGATGCCAGAGAGACGAGACCCAAAGCCAACAGAGGTTACAAGTGGACGAAAATAGTGAAACCCATATGGGATATGAATAAGAAGTTCGTCGAATCGGTGACTGGCAAAGGTGTGAAAACCACTTTTCTTCCGAGCGATTCTGACGCTCTGTCTCAGAGATTGAGATTGTTGATGGCTAGTAGACGGGCTGGTAACACAGGGTTAGATAATGAAATAGTTACTATATCTGACGAATTGTTAAGACAGAAGGTTTTGAATAAAAACCATTATAAAAGGCTGATGAACGAATTGAAGGATTGATGTATATATAATAAGTAGAGAGAAACAAACAAACAAACAAAAATATATAAAATAAAAAACAGTACATTTTTACACTAGAATAATAAAAGTATTTAAACAACAAAACGATTTACCAGTGAAAAAACAAAATATATTATAAAAATAAAATATGTTGGTGATAAAGAACAGGGGATACGTCAAAACTTATGTTCAAGGCGGTTCTGGCATCGTTGATTCTATAATGCGAGCGTTCACGAGCGATACGGGTAAAAAACTCGCATCGACTGCGTTTGAGGTCGGTAAGAAGACGGCTTTGGATGCTTGTAAGAAAGCCGCTTCCAAAGCCAGTGGTAGGATAGCTTCTGTGGCTGGCAAGAGGGCAGCCGGTGCATTGATCGACAAGTTGATCAGTCCACCGGCGAAGCGAGCTGCGTTAGAGCGAACGCCGAAAAGTTGGAAAGATTTTAAGGATGCTGTGGTACCCATACAAGATTTAGCTAAAATGACGAGTGGATCAGGATTGAAGAGAACTCGCGATGGTGTGATATAAATAAATAATAATATTAAAAACTGAGTTTGAAAAACATAAAAAATTGTGTTTGGAAGAATCTGAAATAACAAACAAAAAAAATAAAACAAAGATGAACATTAAAGATATGTCTTGGAACGATGCCGCGACTAAGAGGTCGAATAATGAGTTCTTTCCCAAAAGCATAAGAAGCTTGATAGTGGGAAAATCGAATTGTGGAAAGACTAATCTGTTGATGAATCTGTTGTCCCGACCCGACTGGTTGGATTACGACAGATTGTTCATGTTTGGCAAGAGCTTGTTTCAACCCGAATACAGATTGCTTTGAGAGTACATGGATCGTAGATTGCCCAAGGACATCATAGCCATAATCTTTGACAGTAGGGAGGAATTCGACAAAAGTGAAGCTCCTCTTTCGACCATTTTGGACGGTGCGGCAATGGAACTGATGAAGAGAAATGCATCTTCGAACGTCGAGTGTCGATTTCATGAGAACGCTAGCGACGTTCCGGATCCTAGAGAATTGAAATTGGAAGATAAGAATCTCATGATTTTCGACGATCTGCTTTTGGAGAGATAGAACCGATGCGAATCGTATTACGTTAGGGGTCGACACAGCAACGTGGACTGTTTCTACCTGTCGCAGAATTATTTTCGATTGCCCAGACAGACGATAAGGGAGAACGCTAATTTTCTATGTCTCTTTCGCCAAGATCTCAAGAATCTCAAATTCGAACCTTCCATCGAATTGAATAGAGAGAAAAGATACGAGATGGCGTTGGTGAATCTGGAGACTTATTATTCCTTTCCCAACATCACCGAAAAGAATAACTCGTTCAAGTATTCCGACGGAGTGGATTGGTTGGAGATTCGAATTCCCAAAGGAAGTTACGACATAGACGATTTGAACAATTACATTCAGACGCGAATGAAGACAGATGGAAAGGGAAGCAACAAGATCAGACTCGCTCCCAATCCTAATACCTTACAGACGATGTTGGATTTGGAAGATAATTTTCGAGTGGATTTCAACGCGGACGATTCTATAGGCAAGATGCTGGGATTCGATCGAAAGATGTATCGAGGCCACGCAGCATCTGAAAATACGGTCGACATTCTCGCAGTCAATAGCATTCTGGTGAACGTGGATGTGATTGCTGGAAGCTATGTGAATGGTAGCCCTCAACCGACAATCTATTCTTTCTTTCCAAACATGTCGCCGGGTTATAAGATCATGGAGCGACCTCGAAATTTAGTTTATCTACCAGTGATTTTAGACACGTTGTATAGTCTCAAAACCACGTTGATGGATCAAATTGGTGAACTGTTAGATCTTCACGGAGAGAGGGTGACAATACGATTTCACATAAGAGAAATATAAAAGCAAAAAAAAAAATATTGTGTATAATATATATAAATAACAAAAAATAAATAAACGCAATATTAATTTTACAAAAATTATTTAATATAAATAATTATCATTAAACATTAAAACAATTGAAGAAAATATATTTTAAATAAAGAATTATGACAGAATACGTGAAAAAAAACGTGAACATATCCGCAGGACAGAGGAAGAAACTTGAGAGAGCGTTAAGAACTTGAGGCAAGGCGGTGAAATTCAAATTCACTCACGAAGATCTGACGAGAGGCGGTCAGGATTCGATCGCCTGGACCAAAAGTCAAATCAAAAGGATGGAGAAAGCGATTCGTGATGGAAGAGGGTTGACGGTGAGATTGAGTCCCGCTCAGTTGAGATACAATTTGAGAATGAAAGGTGGTTTCATACCGCTATTGGCAGGAATCGCCGCAAAAGCATTACCCTTTGCCGCAAAGGCACTACCCTTTCTCGGAAAGACTCTCGGCGTGGGAGCTCTCACGGGACTCGCGAGTTCGGCAGTTGAGAAATTAATGGGTGGCAGCGGACTGTTTTTGAAGAAGGGAGGAGCCGTGTGTCGCGTTCACATAGACGACAGCGGTAAAGGATTGTATCTACAACCCGTTAGAGGTGACAACTCTTTGAGTGGAAATGGTCTCTATCTGAAGAGTGGACGGAACGTTGAGCGACTCGGCAAGGGTTTGTTGTTTGGTGAGAATTCGCCATTTAAGAATATACCAATTTTGAATATGTTATTATAATATAAAATTATATAATTATATAAAATATAAATCATAGAAAGTATTAAATAATATATAAAATGGATAAAAAGGTGGAGAATCAATTAGACGATAATGATGAATATCGCGAGATAGAGTGCGAAAAAGATGTGGAAAAATGATTTGATGCTACTGATGGATATCTAAGGAAAGAACTGATAAAAGAGTTAAATAAAGATTGGGATATGCAGATGAAATTTAGAAGAATGAAACGTTTTCCACCGTCACCACTATCTTCTGACGAGAATGGTAATGATGCAAGTGTTACCAAGAGATGCACACCATTCGTTCATAATTATGATTCGGATAAACAAATGTGTTGTTAAAAAAAACGTAGCATATCACAAAAAAAAAAGAAAAGAAGAATCGTCACTGAAATTTAAGAAAAAAGGAAACGTTATTATATTATATGGGTAATAGTGAAGAAGGGAAAAAAAAAGTAATGAGATCTAAAGATGATATCATTACTTTTTTTTCCTTCTTCTTCGCTAAAAAAATCAATCTCTCTATTGTTTATATTTCCAAGTCCGTTATTAGCATGTTGACACTCGTGTTTTCTCATTTTTCGAAAATGTGTTGAATGTTTATCTTTACTCTTTTGAGTTTTTTTACATCGGTGAACGCACTCTCACCACCCGATTTGTCCATGAGTTTGAGTGTGATTTTTGGATATATGTAACTTCCATAGAACAATGTCAGATCATCCTTGTCGAATTCTTTATCTTTAGCAATGATGATTTTCTGCAGATCGCTTTGGTACTCATAAAACAAATCGAGTATGGCTTCATCCAATTTCAAAGACATCTTATATCTATCGTATTTATACTCTAAGTCCTTCATCTCGACCTCGTTCAATTCGATGGGATCGTGTTGTTGTAATCTATAGATTTTAAAACCTAATTCCTTATTCGTTTCGACTCGTTTCAATTTCACTTCGCATCTTTTAGGTGTTGCTGTCATGATCGATTATTTGGGTTTTTTTTGTTTTATGAATTCTTGCAATAATGTATATTTTAAATTTTGTATTTTAATAATTTGTTTAAAAAGTTGTTTTTTTTTTACCCTTTATATATATATAAAAAAAAGTTTTTTAATTTTAATTTTCTTTAATGTGAACATTTTTTTTTGTAAAAGTTTTTTTTCTCTTTATATATATATAAATAAAAAAGTTAAATTTTAACATCCTTTTTTTCTCGTATTAATTCAATTTTTTTCACGTTAAGAACATAAAATTGTTTAATTTTTTTTGAAGGAATTAAAACATATATAAACAATTTTAAAACTTTTTAACAAATTATAAAAAAAAAGTAATGAGATCATCTTTAGATCTCATTACTTTTTTTCCTTCTTCTTCGCTAAAAATCAATCTCTCTATTGTTTATATTTCCAAGTCCATTATTAGCATGTTGACATTCGTCATTTTTCCACTTACGAAAATGTCTTGAATGTTTATCTTTACTCTTTTGAGTTTTTTTACATCGGTGAACGCACTCTCACCACCCGATTTGTCCACGAGTTTGAGTGAGATTATTGGATATATGTATTTTCTATAGAACAACGTCAAATCGTCCTTGTCGAATTTTCTGTCTTCGCCAATGATGATATTATTCACCAGATCGCTTTGGTACTCGTAAAACAAATCGAGCATGGCTTCATCCAATTTCAAACACATCTGATATTTGTTGTAGTAGCACTCTAAGCTCACCATCTCAACCTTGTTCAATTCGATGGGATCGTGTTGTTCTAATGTATAGATATTAGAACCTATTAGCTTACACACTTTGACTTGTTTCAATTCCAATTCGCATCTTTTAGGTGTTGTTGTCATGATCGATTATTTGGGGTTTTTTTTGTTTTATGAATTCTTGCAAATAATGTATATTTTAAATTTTGTATTTAAATAATAATTTGTTAAAAAAAAGTTTGTTTTTCTTTTTATATATAAATAAAAAGTTAAATTTTAACATTCTTTTTTTCTCGTATTAATTCAATTTTTTTTTTCACGTTAAGAACATAAAATTGATTAATTCTTTTTGAAGGAATTAAAACATATATAAACAATTTTTAAAACGTTTTAACAAATTATCATTAAATACAAAATTCTAAAAAAAAAAAAAAAATATTCTTACAAACTCAATTTTGAAGTAAAAACAATGATCAAGTCCGAACATCCGAATTATAGTTTAGAACGTGCAAGACTTCAAACGTTCAAAAATTGGCCTTCGCGTCTTGCTCAAAAACCCTAAGATTTAGCTGCTGCAGCTTTCATTTATGTGGGTAAAAGTGATAGAGTTAAATGTTTTTGCTGCAACATACATTTAATGAATTGGGAACCTCACGGCAGACCTTTGGTAGAACACATAAATAATACCAAAGATCGTTGCGATTATTTGAAGAAGATCCAGTCATTGGGATTGATTAAAATTGAAAACGAAGAATGGGAAAGAAATAAAAACGAGAGTTTATTAAGGGGTATTTTACAATCTGGATACATGAAGAAACAATTGTACAATACATTGAATTACGCAAACAAGACGTTATCTCAATTCTTGACTTCAGAAGATTTGATTCGATTCATGAAAGAAGCAGACGAGTTGAGAAGGAGTCGGGTGATATGAACACGTGTCTGCTTTGCAAAAACAAATCCGCAAACGTTTTGTTTCTACCGTGTGCACATTTGTGTTATTGTAAGGAATGTTATTCTAGAGATGAGAAAACGTGTTCGTTTTGCAAACAAGAAATAAAAGCGATCTTAAATTGTTTTGAATAAAAAAAAACATTAAAGAAAAAACAATTGAAATTAAAAAACTTTTTTTTTATATAAAGAGTAAAAAAACAAAACTTTTTAAGAAATTATTTAATACAAAATTCGAAAAAAAATATTCTTACAAATGGAGCAAACAGATAAAAAAAATGGAAAATTTAAATGAGAAAACCGTACCTCAGTTAAACGAGATTTGTAAACTATTAAAAATTTCACATTTCAGAAATCATAGAACTAAATAAAAAAAAATTGAAGTCATACAGAAATATTTGCGAAACGATGGAAAGGCAAACGAAATGCCGATAGCAACGACGTCAAAAAATGCATCGGTTGTGAAAAATGAGAAGAACAACAAAAAGATAGTAAAAGGAATCGAAATGCCGACGTCGAAAAAAACCAAAAACGTTTCGATTGTGAAAAATAAGAAGACGACTAAACAAAAAGCCGTTGAAGAACTTCAAGTTTCAAAAGAAAAGAAAAGAAAAACTAAAACGAAAATGAGTGATGCACTTCAGATTCTAGACAAACGAGATATATCTAGCGAAATTCGACGAGTAATAAACGAAGGGAAAGGAAAAGAATATCTAGCACAACTCCCCACAGAACTATTTCAATCGAAGTCCGTAGAATGGGAGAGTGCGATCAAAGGCATTTTTAAAACTTCCGACGTGGTTCCCTCGTTGAAGAAAATCGATCCGAAATTGTTCATGGAACAGGTGAAGAAAAAAGTAATGGATTTGTTTCGCAAATACATGAACGTGGGACTAAAAATTAAGATGATACTCCATTGCGTGATGAATAAAATCGACGTGAAGTCCGTCGAGAGCATCATGAAAAATGCATATTTCAGATCTAACGTCGAACCCGTATTTCGAGGTTCAGATTTATCGGATGTTTTCAAAAAGATGAAAGACAAGATGTTGATGTCTCTCATGAATTATCAACATGAAGGTAGTAATTGGACGTTCGATGAGGTGTTGAAACTCGAAATTCACATAACTGAAAACGATTCGTTGAAAGGGTCTTCCTACGTGAAATTACCGTATTTATTAGCTAAAAAAATGCTGTGATCAACGTGAGAAATAAAGATGATCAGTGTTTTAAATGGGCAGTCACCTCCGCTTTATACCCTGTCAAAATGAACCCCGATAGAGTTTCTCGTTATGAGGAGACTTCTAAAAATCTCGATTGGACCGGAGTGACTTTTCCAACAGAGTTAAAACACATTGAACGTTTCGAGGCTCAAAATCCCACCGTAGCGGTAAAAGTCTTTGGATACGATGATGAAAAATGAACGATCTATCCTCTCAGACAAACTTCGTATCTCGAAAGAGAAAGGACGATTATTTTATTATTGATTTCGAATGGTGACAATCGTCATTATTGTTGGGTTAAACATCCGAGCCGATTACTGTCGAGACAAAATAATAAACATGAACATAAGGTATGTTTATGTTGCAACTGCATGAACACGTTTAAGAGAGAAAAATCGTTAGCAAAACATCAGGAACATTGTAATGAAAATCAAGGTGTCGCCGTCAAAATGCCCAAACCCAACACCAGCGTGAAGTTTGAAAATCACAATAGAAGGTTAAAAGTACCATTCGTCGTGTACGCCGATTTTGAATGTTTCACCGCGAAAATGAGTTCCTGTCAACCCAACACTCTTCAAAGTTACGTCGAAAGATATCAAAAACACATACCTTCGGGCTATTGCATTTACGTGAAATGCGCTTTCGACTCGCAACACGACATGGGTCCCTTCACCTACACGAAACAGTATGAAGACGACGACGTGGCTCAAAGGTTCGTGGAAGAGTTAGAATCGAAAATTCAAATGTTATACGACAAATTCAAAACTCCGGCGAAAATGATCATCATGCGAGAGCAGCAGGACGAAAATAACAGAGCCATCAAATGTCACATATGCAGACAATCGTTCGATGAGAATTTGGAGGAAAATAAGAAGGTCAGAGACCACGATCATTACACAGGTCTTATCACGGTCCGGCCCACAGCAAGTGTAATTTAAAATATCGAGATGCCATTTTCTATCCGGTGATATTTCACAATCTCTCAGGTTACAACAGTCATCTGTTCGTGAAAAATCTCGGCACTTCCCACGAAGAATTAAATTGCATCGCGAACAGCGAAGAAAGATACATTTCCTTCATGAAATGGAAGCTCATGGAGAAAAAAAGAGTAATCGAAAGAGAGACGTTGGAAGAAAAAACGAAATCCATTCGTAGAAGCATACGTTTCATCGACAGTTTTAAATTCATGACAACCGCTCTGGAAAAATTAGTCGATAACATGAGTAAGGATAAATTTAAAATCACGAGCGAACATTTCGGAGAACGAGTAGACGTCATGTTGAGGAAAGGAGTCTATCCTTATGATTACATGAACGATCTAAAGAGATTCGAAGACACCGCACTACCTTTGAAAGAAGATTTTTATTCGAAATTATACGAATCCGACATTTCTGACAAGAATTACGAACATGCCAAAAACGTGTGGAAATCATTCGATATGAAAACCATGAGAGATTATCACGATCTCTATCTGAAGACCAACGTTCTGCTCTTGGCAGACATGTTCGAAAATTTTCGAGACGTCTGTCATCGAAATTATGATCTAGATCCCGCTTGGTATTTCACCGCACCCGGTCTGGGGTGGGACATTCTGTTGAACTGAAGTTCAATTGGAATTATTATCCGACGTGAACATGTTGCTCATGTTCGAAAGGGCTGCGAGAGGTGGCGTCTTGATGATCTCCCACAGATATTCTGAAGCTAACAATCCCTACATGAAAGAAGGTTTTGATTCGAAGCGATCAAATAAATACATACAGTATTGGGATGCTAATAATCTGTACGGTTGGGCTATGAGTCATCCTTTACCGATTGGAAATTTCGAATGGGTGACAGAACCGGAAGAGATGCAAAAATGGAGAGACTATCCTTGCATTTTAGAAGTCGATTTGAACTATCCAGAAGAATTACACGATCTACACAATGATTATCCGCTGGCTCCCGAACGAATGGAATCGAATGAAGGAGACGAGGAAAAACTCATTCCCAATTTATTTAACAAATGTAACTACGTCGTCTACAGCAAGAATTTGAAACAATACGTCGATTACGGGATGAAATTAGTCAACATACATCGCATCATTCTATTCGATGAAGAGCCTTGGATGAAAAAATACATCGATCTCAACACAAATCTCAGAATTCGAGCTGAGAATGATTTCGAAAAAGATCTTCAAACTCATGAACAACTGCGTGCGTGTACGGTAAATCGATGGAAAACATCAGGAAGAGAACCGACGTTCGACTCGTCACGTCTGAGAACAGAGCTAAAAAATTAGTGGCGAAACCCAATTACAAACACCGAACCATATTCGACGAAAATCTAGTGGCCGTTCACATGCAAAAGACGCACCTGAAGTTCGACAAACCATATTATATCAGACCGATCATCTTAGATATCAGCAAGCGATTGATGTACGAGTTTCACTACAATTACATCAAACGAAAATTTGGTGATAAAGCCAAACTACTGTTCACCGACATGGACAGTTTAGTTTATGAGATAGAGACGAAAGACGTCTACTGAGATATATCTCAGGACGTGGCCGCGTGGTTCAACACAAGCAATTAGCCCGTCGATCACCTGTCCAACATTCAATCGAACGACAACAAGAAGGTGTTGGGTAAATTTAAGGATGAAAGCGGGGGTAAACAAATCGTCGAATTCGTGGGCTTGAGACCCAAACTGTATGCTTATCGTCTAGAAGATGAAGAGATCAAGAAGTGCAAAGGGGTTAAAGCGTGCGTGGTGAAGAAAAAGATCTCTTTCCAAGAGTATAAAGATTGTCTGTTAGGAAGTGGTCCAGTGTATAAGACTACGAAATTGATTCGAAGTGAAAATCACGACTTGTCTACCAAAATAGTTAACAAGATTTCGCTGACGGCCGACAACAATAAGAGATTCGTGTTTGACGATAAAATAAGCACTTTAGAACGCGGACATTGGACTTTGGATCTAATTTTAGACGATATGAATGTGGATGATTGGATTCCAGATATGATTGTGGATGATAAGATTCCAGATATGATTGTGGATGATAAGATTCCAGATATGATAGTGGATGATAGGATTCCAGATAAGAGTAAGGATGATAGGATTCCAGAAAATCAAGAGGAATTAGATGGATTCGAAATTATAGAAATCGATAGGGACATCGAGAGAGTTAGTTTAAAAAAAAAAAGAAAAAAAAAAAATAACGTCATTTTAGTGAATTATAATAAAATAAATAAATAAAAAAAAAAAATAATATATATACGCATTTATGAATAAGAAAATAGAGATATCCGTAGAAGGTGTCGTCTTACCTAACGAACCCCTATCCAACATCGATCTGTCGAATGCAGCGAAAGATTTGAAAATCAAAGATTTTCTAGGTGTGTTTTCCAGAGATGCCTTGCCGAAGAGAAGACCTTGACAATCAGAATGCGGAATTTTAAATCTAGATGATTGATCGGGTGAAGGCACTCACTGGGTGGCGTGGTTCAAAAACGGGAAGAAGAATTATTATTTCGACAGCTACGGAATCTCGCCGCCAAAAGAAAGAAAGAACTATTTCAACAAATCGATGGTTCGTTACAACATGGAACAAGTGCAATCACCAGATCAAGTGTTTTGCGGTGACCTGTGTCTCTACATTCTCAAGAGATGGTCTGAAGGAGATCGGTTTCAAGACATTCTCAATGATTTACATTAGAGAGAGATTTTTTTATAGTATATATAAAGATAAAAATATTATTTTAAAAAATTTTAATCGAATAAAAACGAAAAATAAAAATAAAATAATTCATTTTTAATAAACTGCATTTTGAATATATTTTTTCTAAAAAACAAAAAATCTCAAAACAACATGCCAGTCGATAAATTTGGTAGAAGTGACGATGAAAAAGTCAACCTAAGAAAGAAAAGGAAGACGTTTGAAGTCGACGATGGTTACGACATTGCCAACTTGGACGAATGTTACGTTCGGAGATACGAACCTCGAGAGAAACCTTTGAACATGAATGATAAGAAGCTCTACAATCTTCCCGAGCCGATAGATCTTGCAGATGCTGCAACTAAAAAATACGTTGACAGGGGAAACGCCGATTTCAAACGAATCATGCTAGATAATTACGTGGATAAAACCATGACCGACGATCTCGATCTGAAATCCAAACGTTTGGTGAACGTCACAAATCCCATAGATCCTACTGATGCCGCGACCAAGAAATACGTGGATGACTCTCATGCGAGATTCAGTGAACACCTGAGAAATAGATACATTCAGAAAACGATGCACTCGGAATTGAACGCCAATTCTAACAAGATAACGAACGTGGCCACTCCCACGAATCCCAAGGACGTGGCGACCAAACACTACGTAGATCTGGAACAGAGAAAGTCTGACAGACGAGAAATGAAATCGGATCTGAATGCAGGATTCAACAAGATATTGAATCTGTCGAAGGTCGACGACACGGATGCGGACTCAACCGCGGTCAACAAGGGCTACATAGATTCTGCCATGATACGATCACAAGAATACCTAGAATTGCAAGTGGACAATCTCTACCTGAACAAACAATCTGGCGGAACCATGGAGGGTGGTATCGACATGAACGGTGAGAATTTATTCGGACTCAGTCACGATCCCGAATTCGATTTCAGTGCAGTCAGCAGAAAGTACGTGGATGACAACTCGGTCTGGAGAAAGGGTGACATAATGGAAGGTAAACTAGACATGGGTGGACACGCGCTCACGAATCTACCGGATCCCGTGAACATGACGGATGCCTGCACCCTGATTTCGGTGGTGGAAAAAGTCAAATATGCTAGACAATTGATCACCGTGTGGGCCGAGGAGGCTGGCACCTTAGATGAGGGAAAAGCTGATTGGTCTTTCGGAGATGGAGGTAGCGGATCGAAACATGGTCAGGTGGGATATCCCATGCCGCTGGAAGGTGAAATCCTTCGAATGAGTCTGGCTTCTTCAGATTTGAATAACAGAGCAGTCGTCAATCTCATGGTGAATGGAGTAGAGAGCAATAAGAGATACAGCATTGAAAAGACTGAGAATCAACACGCGAATGTTAGCACATTTGGCACGCCTCTCAAAGTGAACGCTGGAGACAGGATTAATTTCGTTACGAAAACCAATAATCCCGAAGCCGCCACTTCCGTGGTGAGTCTACTGATCGAACTAGTTCCTTTGAACAAACAGTGAATGAGTGGAAAATAATGAATTAAAAAAAAATAATGTGTGATTTATTAAAAACAAAAAAAAAGTAATGAGATTTAGAAAGATGTTCAATCTCTCTAGATCACATTACTTTATTTATTTGTTTTTGTTTTTTTTGTTTTTAATAATTACTCATTACTTTTTTTTTGTTTTTAATAAATCACACATTATTTTTTTTTTACACTCGTCTCTCATCGAATGATCGACATCTTATTTCCATCTGATTCGAATTGTAATTCTCTGTCCGACACGACCAGGGTGAAGGCTTCTGTTTTTCTCGGCACGTTCCTATCGAATTGAATCTTGATCTGAATGTCTAAGACGCTACTCTTGAGTCGTTCACTCTGTTTACTGACGTCGAATACGAACATGGGATACATCGACTTGTATTCGCCGGGAGATATGTTAGGGTTGCTCATCAATTTGTCTAGACCGTGATACTTCTTTCTAAAATCAGCGGCATCACCGTACAGTCTGCAGAAATCGTTCTTGTCGAATGACGCGTTGTAATCGATTGCTGGATATCTCGTGGCGTTCAGAAACACTTGCATGTTTCTCAAATGGTAGTGATTGAACAGCGATGCATTCTTTTCCTGAGACCCGTCCCTATCGGTCTGAAACGCAACCATGATGAAACACGGTCTCTCGGAAGCGGATTTCACCGTCAATCTCCAATTGAAGTGATTCGTGAAGAGAGGAATGCTAGCCGTGTCACACTGTCTCATTCTAAATCCCACGGGTAATTTACTCTTGGATTCTATGATCTTGTAGAGACGCGCTTTTTCCACGATCGAAGGCTCCATGTGCGGAACGAACCACGATATCTTGTGTACAGTTATCTTACCTGCATTGGTCGCAGTGAGTCTCATTATTGCGTCGTCGTCTCCTTTTCGAATCAACGTCAGATTGTGTTTGAATCCGTACATGATCTTGTTGTAATCGTCTGCAAATCCGAAGATGTGTTTCAAAGGTATCCTGAACGAAAACGTTCCTTTAGGTCTGGACGTCTTGACAACATAGTCGAATATCAAGGTGGCGCAAGGGTGTCTTCCACCCACAACTGATTTCGAAAAATCATCAGGATACGTCAGGAGTCCGAACATCGTGGTGGCCTGACCGGGATGAAACACAGATTCTATCTCTTGTCCGGATAGCATGTATTTTATATTACTGAATAGATGCATGATGCCATTATTGGCTAGAGTAACCGTGTCGTCGTCGGCGTAGTCACTCCCATCTTCCTTGGTGAGACGTCCCTGCACCACTATGTAACTCTCGCTAGGATTTATCAATAGATCTTGAGTTTCGACGTTGATTCTTATCTCTCCCATATTGTTCAAACTCGTTCCGGTTACCAGTTCGTATTCGTGAACCTCATATTCTTGAATACTTTCATCTTTCACTATGCTTTGTGCTATATCTAGTATATTTGTCATTTTAAAGGATTTTTGTTTTTTTGTTTATTAATTAGCTTGCTTTTTTTTATCTAAAAATAGTTTTTAATTATTTTTTATTATTATTTTTCTCTCTTATATATATATATGTGTGTAAACAAGAAAATGTTAAAGAGAGTAAATAAAAGAAATTTGTTTTCTTTTCAAAACTTTGTCTTCTGTAATTGTTGTTCGTAAAACTTTCTGATGATCTCTTCTCCATCCAAAGCTTTGATTTCATAAGTCACCAGATTGGTGTGAAATATTTTGATTATCACGAAGATTTCCGAGGTCCATCGAGGAGTATAACCCTTTTTGAAATGCTTCTTATAAGTGTAGATTCTCACTCAATCACCGACCGCAAATTTCGGCGTTCTAGACTTCTTTTTAATCTTAGATCTTTCAGGATATAGATTCGCGTAGACCCGTTTTTCATTTCGAGGATCGCTAGCTTCCACAGGAGTCATCTTGATCGATCTGCGTCGCGTGTTGTTGTAATCTTTGACCAGACCGTTCAGAGCGTATATGTATTTCTTGGTCGATTTCGCCGTGAAGTATCTGTGCATCTTTTCCTTCATTGTTCGATTCCAACGTTCCACCACGCTGACTTTCTCTTCGTTTTCGATCGAGTAGAGGTCAACCAATCGATGAACGTGCATGTTGTAGAATTCCTTTCCCTTATCCACCCACAATTTACTCAGTTTTAGAGAAGACGAGTCGAACACGCTCTTCAGAGCCTCGGCGACGCAAGGTCCTGATTTATTCTTCAAAGCTCTGATTCAACCATATTTGGAAAACACGTCGATGACCGTCAAGAGATATTTGACACCCTCGTTCCACCTCGAAAACGATCCCATGTCGACCAAGTCGGCAGACCAAATATCATCCAAACCCTTCACGAAAACCCTTCTCTTTCAAAATTTACGCACGATGGATTTGTGTAACTCCTCGGCCAATTCACTCGTCAATAATCGTTTCTTCTTCTTTTCCGATGCGCTTTTTTTTTTGAATGCCCCATCTGAATCGACGTTTCGCACCGATCAGATTGCCGACCAGCGAACGTTCTATCTTCTCTCTCCTGGTCGGATTTGATATGCCTCTCAATTTCCCCAACATGTTTTTATCGCAGACATCGTTGCGAGTCTTGGTGTCGGGATGTCCGACGTAGCACAGATCGTGATCATACGCAGCTGCATCCACCCTATTCTCAGGTTTGCTCCAAGATTTAAGAGTCAGATCGGCATTGAGTCTCTTGTTCAATTTCGTTCCGGGTCCCATGAAACTGTGACCAGGCAGATGCATTTCGAAAGGTAGATTATTGATCATTTTATTCACGATGCATTTACCTTTGCTCGCGTTCTTTTTTTTTATGAATCGAGTCTTGATAGAACAACACACGTCGCAAATTCCGCGAAGCATCTGTCTATCATTTTCAGTTCGTACTTCTCGAGAATTACTCGTCTCGGTAACTCTCTTACACTTTACACAATACATTTTTAAGAGTTATTTAAATTAATTTCGTTTTTATTTTATATATAAATTTAATAATTAATTAATTCTGTTCTTATTATATATATATTTGTTTTCAATCGCTGCTCTTGAGTACTATCATCTTACTGAATTCCTCCCTGGCCTCTTTCCTCCCCTTTTCCACGAGAGAATCCTTCATCTCTTCTTTGATGATCTGACGAGTCTTGATTCTCACGGCTTCTTTCATGGCATCGTATTTCGTTTTCTCACTCAATATTGCGAAGTATTTTCCGTCCGATATCCTACCATCTTTCAACGCCATCGAGATCATTTCGGATATCGTGTCGATCTTGGAGTTGGCCAAGAAGCAAATCTTGTCGTGTTTCCTCGCCTTCAGATATAGTTTCCTACTCAAAAAGTTTCCGAGCGTGCTAAACAATCTGGCGGCGAGAACCACTCCTTCTATGGTTAACACGATCGGAATACCGACCGTGGTCGACAACAATCCGATGCCGGCCATGTGTAAACCCATGGAAATTGTAATGAGTGTCGTGTCGATCGCATTGACGAATTTCACAAAACACAAATACTTCTTCTTGAGAGAATGACGAGAATCTCTCTCTCGAGTTAGATACTCTTGGATTCTACTGATTTGATCAATGCGATACCTCTCTCCTCTTTCTTTTTCTTCTAGCGATGGTGCCATTGGAAAAACGCTGATCTGATTCTCATCCTCGTTGTTCACTAACGTCGGATGCAATTTATTTCTGGTTCTCATTTTTGTGTTTTTTTTTCTTTCTAATATTAGATAAAAAAATTTATGTGTGTATTTCTTTTATTTTCTTTCTCCCTTATTTTATATCAACGAGAAAACTTAGACGTATGCTTCATTAAACAATAATTTCATGACGCATCCCTTGTCTTCTAAAGTCAGACTTTTACGTGCCAAATTCAGTTCTTCCGAAACTGTGGGCTTGCTTTGATCCTTACAGAAGAGTAATCTCTTCCAAAACGCGATCACTTCATCAATTTGAATCCATTCAAATGCCGGTTCGAAATACTTGATGGCCATATCTTCCCTTTCCATCGACAGACACGAATGATTTTCGTGATCGAAGTCTAGGTGATCCCGACATCCGACGCATCGTTCTAACAAGAGGCGACCTAGTTGTTCGTTCACACAGAATACATAGGCTCTCATCAGCATTTTTAAAAGAAACCTTATATAGACTCTAATAGTCTGGGAAGTGCACATGATTTACTTATTTTTTTTATTATCTATTTGATTTGATATATTTATTTTTTAAATAACTATTTATTTATATATTTTTTTTCTCTCCTATATATATCAATCACTTTTTTATGTCCTCAGGAAACGTGGTAGTGGGTTTGCCGGTTCCAAATCACCTCTTTTCCGTGTACCGTACACGATTCGATTTCTAACATAAAATCCGCAAATGGATTTCCGTGTACGCCTCCATAGGGATTCAGTGTTAAAATCGTGTACAGACACGGATAATTTAGAATCAGCAAGATGATGATTTAGAAACGGCAACATGTTTTTTGCTCGCAATTTTAACACTGAATCCTATGGGGGGAAACCCATTTGCCGATTCCAAATCAGATAATACACCTCTTTTTCCTTAAAATTTCATACATTTTTTTCACTCTTGAGCGATGTGTATATAGAATCCTGTGATGTGGAATCGGCAAAGCTGATTCCAAATCACCATAAAAAACGTTAAAATCGTGTACCTGTACACGATTTTAACACTAAACCCTATGGAGGTGTACATCGATGTACGTGTACATGTACACGTACATGTACATCTGAGTTGGAATCAGCCTTTATTACCTACTGATGGCCTGACAATTATTTTCTCCATAACCATTTTTTTGGCATCGGAAACATCGAAGCTGATGTGGGATGTATAAATCCACTCCGGTGTTCATATACCCAACTTTAATTGACTTCCGTGGTTGTGCAGAATCAAATGTGAGGATATAAGTATTATTTTTTTATAATTGTACAATCTCCTTTAATTTTAAGTCTTTTGACGTCGTGACTTCTTGTGGTTTAAGTTCTTCCTTCATTTCAAGCACATCTATTCCAGACGGTTCGATGGTTCTTAATTCTCATTTACTTCTGTTGAGTGTTTCATGAGGAAAAGCATTAACCTCCATATCTAACATTTTTTCGAGCTTTAATAAGTTTATCACGTGGCATTTTGTTCTACACTCAACTACCAAAGCCCACGATAATAGTTATTTTCACACCTTCAAGTGTTCCAAAAATTCCTCTGATTGTTTTCTCTAATACAAATCGGTTAACATCCGATGCCTTTTTTCTCGCTTCTGCAGCATAAATGATAATACATTTTGGCCACTTTTTGGCTGTTTGTGTAGGTTTCTTTTTCTTTATCTGAGTCAGAGTCATTTAAAATATATTCTCAACCTCGTTTTTGTTTTTTACGGGTATAGTATCCCTAGTATAATGATATTGAATTCTTCATTCCATGGCTCCCACACTTACACCGATCCCAACTTAAGGGGTTATGTTGCGGATCTCCAACAAACAGCACCAAGAGTACATGGAAAGCATATGTGACCAAGGTAATGCATATGCATACCCTGACCAATTGACCCGAGGGGTCTAGGTAGTGCCCGGTCTTTAGAAGTTGGTCATTCAACCAGTTACTTTGATGTACAAGTGAAATGCAAAGTGCCATTCACGACTAACTCAGACAGTGCAATAATAAGGAAGATGTTCAAAAATACAAAATTCGTTTAAAGTCAGTATGCGATGACAATGATAAAGGCGTGGTAAAAGAAATAACTGATTGAATGACTTCGCAATGATCCTCAATGTGATACCCATTTTGGGGGCTCCCGATTGTCCAAACCTGATCCATCTGACCATCCATCTGCTCCCGAAGTTAGGGTCAAAGCAGTGTATTGGACAGGAATCTCGAAAATGGAGATTGTCCAAACCGAGACACTCTTTGTCCTGAACTGCCAGGATTCCTTCCTCTGGGGCCTTCAGAACGTACCTCACGTGAGAACAAGGTGCCTGCAGAATGGTATACTGGCAGGATAGTACAATTTTGGTCCGGGGCTGTGTATTAGGATATTCCGCAGCAAACCTGCTGAATTGAGCGGACCTGCTAATTTGAATTCAGCAACCCTGAGCAGGCCATCCTCTATCCACCACCCGACGACCCGCCTAGTAGGGGATGGCCCCCCCCTCCGGAGGGTAAAGCTAGCAAAGAGAAAAGAAAGTCGGAAAAATAATCGACTTTCTTTCCTATATTCTGATTGAGGTTATCTGATCACCAGTAACAACGAATTATGATACCTTGTCACCATCTTTAGGTCCATCTATATAGACCCTTGTATATGCATTATACTTGGATTTTTAAACTGCAAAAAATTGTTTCAGACTTTTTGGTGGACGCAAGGACCCCAATCAGTGGTACCAACCACCTTGAGGAGATTAAGTGCATTTTGGCCTCTCACTCTTAGTTGTTTAGTATGAAAAATGAAATTCAGTTTAGTGTCAAACAATGAATCCGAGAATTTCACTTCCTTTACAACTTTAATGGTACTCTCATACATTTTCAACTCCAGATCGAGGTGGTGCTTTTGGAGCTTACAGAAATGAACACAATTAGTTTTTGTCTTGGAAAACTTTTTAACACAGCAGATGTCTGCGCTCGATGGCGTTCGCGTTTTGGCTGATATAGCTGATTAAAAGTCATCAACATACAATGACGAGTCTACCATGATCTCAACTGCATCGATGACGCTATTGATTTTTACAGAAAAGGGTAACAGATAAATTACTACTCTAATGAACTCCCAGTTCTTGTTCTTGGTGTTCAGATAATGTACATCCAACACAAACTTGAAATGGACGGTGCTTTAAAAGTGTTTAATAAAAAAGCAAATGCTCTCTCAAACCCATATTAAAAAGATCTTTTAAAATGCCATTCTTCCACATTGTGTCACATGCCTTTTCCAGTCAAAGAAGATGGCGACCACATATTTGTTTTCTTGCAAAGGCATTTCTTATGAAGGTTTCTAGTCTAACCAAATGATTCACAGTACTTCTCTGGCTTCTGAAACCACATTGAACATTAGCAAATAGATTGTTGGATTCCAGAAACTGGACAACCAAGTCGACCATTGATCACATTTTCCATGGTTTTATGCAGACAAATTGTTAGTAGTGTGGTACTGGTGAAGATCTGTGAGTCCATTCGGTGAGAGGTGACATGCAGAGATACTCCCGAAGAGGAAAGATATCATTACCTCCCTTTAACCACTGGATTGAGGCAGGTGTGCAGAAATATATTCATTCAACGACAGCCTTTGCTACGAGACAGAAGTAAACTTCTCCAAGTCTTCGAGCTATGCTCCTTGTTGAATCACTGAAGGTATAACTATTACTCATTATATCAAGTATAATGAATTTATGATGCAACATTGCATCATTTGGCAACGAGGATAAAAATTGAAATAACGGGGATTTAAATATAAAACTACGGTTACCAATCTCGGAATTTCGTCAATAAACCGAAATATGCAAATAATTATATTTTTCTCAGAAAATCTTCATTGGAAGGTCTTTAATTGCTCTCTAATGAAGAAATATTAAATTTGTAGGCAATATTCTAACATTTTGTTCCTTTATTTTGCAATATTTTTGGAATTATTTTTTGTTTCAAATCCGATTTTCCCGACGTTGTCAAGATAAACAATGACCGGAAATTGGTGCCACGTCCGATGCTAAAATTTTTGGGAATAATTTTTTTTCCTGAAACGATAGACAATTCTATAAATCATTGGGTATAAGCATGACACCTTACAATTTCATAAAGTTTCTTTGTCTGATCAAAAATTTTGTTGTAAAAATTTTCACAAAAATGACATTTAAATTTGTTGTTTTTTGCAACTCAACTGGATTATCGATGATCACATACTTTTAAGTTAACATTGGTGGTGGATTTTCATTTTTTTTTTGTCCACACAATCATTTTGTTTCCAAACAGCACATTTTTCTCACTTAATACACCGGTTATTGCAGTCATGGTAAGAATAAATGTCCAAACTGCAACAGCAGAACAATTTAAAAAATTGGACAAAAATCTTCAGATACTGAAGAAAAAAAAAAACAGGAAGTCTTTCAAAAACGGGTTTTAGAAAAATTTGATTTCCTCACCAACACAGTTAAAACTCTGCAGGATGATAATACAAAATTAAAAGAAAAATTAGACGCTACACAATCAATGAGAAAAGACGTAGATGTCCAAGTTTGAAACAGCAAAGAGGCGGAAGAAAAAATAGACAAATTTAATAAAAAGTATAAACAATTCTGTGATGAAATTGAAAAAGATAAAAAGGGTATTGACAGGTCATTAAACATAAAAACTGAGCCAGACTCATTCAGTGACATCTTAAATGTAATTCCTAAAAAATGCAGATATTCAGAGAGATGTTCGGATAGGAATAGCCCAAAACATACCAAACCTAGTGACACTGCAAATTCTTCTGAAGTTGAACTTTCAGAAAGTGATTTAAAATAAAAAAAACCCAAGAAAAAATCAGACAGAAAATCACATCACAGACATAAGTACTTAAATGAAACTGAGACGAATTCTGAAACAGACGACAAACTTAAGCGTGCTCACAGTACGCATAAATCATGTTCAAAATTGCACCACAAGAAATATTCAGATTATAGTTCAGAAACATCTGGCGATAAAAAATCTGAATGTTCACATAAAATTAAAAGCTTTAGCTCCTCTGAATCTGACCATGAATACACAAATGCACGTCACAGATATTGTAGACGAAATCGAAGCAAGAGCCCACTCCGTCTTAAAATGCCCACTTTCTCTGGAAATGGAACACAAAACTGGGAACCGTTCATTTTCCAGTTTGAATGCATTGCAAATAGAAGGGGGTGGGATAAAAAGAAAAAAATTAAACAGACTAACTGACTGTTTGAAAGATACTGCCCTTGAATATGTCAACATTATGGAGCTAGGCTATCATTATAAAACACTAAAAGAAGAAATTAAGATTTAGCCACAAAGAGGCCCCTGTCTCTGCCAGACGCCAGTTACAATTTGTCCGTCAGAAGGAAACTGAAACATAAGAGGAATTTTCTCAAAGGGTACATTTCCTTACATTTGGTGGCTATAAAAAAGAGTGACACTGACACAATTCACAAAATTTTTACAGAAGCTTTTTTAAGGGGTTGCCGAGATAAGGAAGCAGCTAAATTGGCAATGGAAAAGGAGACCAGTACAGTTTATGAAGCATTGAAATTTGTTAAAGCTTCAATTGCTAATCAGCGGTCTCTGTTTGGTTGCAGATCTTCTGGTTATGCTTCTGGTTACACACAGCATCATGTGTCATTTAATGAACCAGATTATAATGATTATGAAATTGATCAGAACTTAGAAAATGTGGTAAAACAAATGAGGAAATTAATTAGAGAGCTCACTGATGTGGTACTAAAAGATCAGAATAAAAGCCATGAAAAGATTTAGGCCAAACAGTCCCCACAGAGGACAATTTCAAAAGCAAAATCAGTATCAAAATGCGCCATACAGCAATTTTTGGAATTCCTGTTCTTCCCCCACAGCAATTTTGGGAATTCTCGCTCTCTCCCACCAACAGTGAGGTCTCCACAACCATCAGTAAGATCTTCATACCACAAAGATCTTTTGGCTCACCTAGACATTTTGGGCCCAATTCTGAATCTTGGAGAAAACCTTTATCTCCCAAATCTTCAGCTTCCTGGGAGGAAACCCCCAGGCCAAATCTGGAATAGTCAACAAAAATGAACTTCCAAAATCTGTAAACACAATTGAAGGTGAACTAAAAGATTTGTTAAACGAACAGGGGTTAAGTGTGAAGGCCAGCACTTGGCCCAGGTTTCACAGGGCCTTGTAAATTCTAATGAATTCCAGGAAATTGTAGTGAAAAGGGTTGAGGGGTCAACAATAACTGTAAATATTAAAGTTAACAACCAAGTGACTCCAGCTATTGTTGACACAGCAGCCATGCTAACCCTCATGGATGAAAATTACTTTTTACAATGCTATTCTGACAAAGTGCCTCATATGTCCATCTTCGAGGCATTTCAAAGCAACCAATTTTGGGGAAATGTATTCTAACATGGAGCTGCAAGTGGGATCTAAAATTTTCAAATGGAATGTCTGTGTTGCCCCACTTGCAGACCCTTTCATTCTTGGGTTGGATTTTCTGTCAGACAACAGTTGTATTGTCAATCTGAAAAATAACACCATTGAAGTTGGAGGGGAGGTAATTTCTGCTACCTTGAAGGCTAATAATGGTGTTGTTGATTCAGATACAAGGGTTTCATGAGTTGAGGTTACTAAAGGTGTTGTTATACCCCCAAACTGATGTGGATTTGTGTCAGTCAAATTAAAGGAGTCTTTGCCAGATATTTTTGTCATTGAGCCTGTTACCGAACATAAAGGTACACTGGCATCAACTGTACTAGGTAAGGGAGACAAGTCAGCCATGCAGGTGATAAACAACACCAATAAATATGTAAGATTTAAAAGAGGTTTGCATATTGAAAATGCTGAGTCAGCCAGTTCTGTTATCAGCCCTTCTGAGGATGATAGGTCATTCTTTCTTGTAGATTCTGTCAGCAATAGATCACAAGCTGTAATTCTAATATTGTTCTTGAAAAACTGAAATTGGAGATTCCTGATCATTTAAAAGAGTTGTTTCATAGCAGTGTACAAAATTTGTCTGAAAAATAATCTGCACAAATTGGGCATCTTCTCATCAATTTCAGTGATATTTTTGCGAAACATGATTTGGATTTGGGTTGTTTTTCGGCTGTTACCCATGATATAAATACAGGAAATGATCCACCTGTGAAGCAAAAACTTTGTAGAACTCCAATTTCATTTCAAGAGCAAGAAAAGCAACATTTGCAAAAGATGTTAGACTCAGGCGTAATTCATCCTGCATCTTCTGATTGGGCCCTCGGCCCCAGTTTTAGTTCGTAAAAGGATGGATCAGTTAGATGGTGTATTGACTATAGGGCCCTGAATGAAAAGACAGTTAAAGATTGCTTTCCTCTCCCGAACATTGAAGACTGTCTAAATATACTTTATGGCACTCAATTCTTTTTGACTCTTGATATGGCCTCGGGTTATTACCGGTTACCACTTAATCTACCAGACATGAAAAAGACTGCCTTCATAACTCGATATGGTTTGTTCGAACACACCAGGATGGGCTTTGGATTATGCAATGCCCCAGCAACATTTCAGCGGGCTATGGAGCTAGTTTTACGTGGTTTAACTTGGCAGGAAGTACTTGTGTACTTGGATGATATAATCGTCCTTGGCAAAAACTTTGAAAGTGCATTTACAAACTTGGAAACAGTGTTCTCAAGATTTCGAAAAGCAAACTTGAAATTCAAGTCCAAAAAGTGCAAGTTGTTTAAAACAGAAGTCGAGTTTCTGTGTAAAAAGGTTAGCAAAGATGGAATCTCGGTCTCGCCAAGCAAAATTGAAGCAATGTTGAATTGGCCGGTTCCCAAAACTCATCAACAGTTGCAATCATCTTTGGGTTTCATTAATTACCATCATGATCATGTACAAGGCTTTGCTGAACTCACTGCACAGTTGTTTGAATTATCACACTCGAAGGGAGAGTTCTTATGGAACCCCCACCATCAAGTAGCTTTTGATAAATTAAAAACAATTTTGATTTCACCACCAATATTGGCATATCCTTCTCCCAATGGTCTTTTCATTTTAGACACTGATGCTTCTGACAATGCTATATTAGCAGAACTTTCTCAAATTCAAAGCTCTGGGCAAAAAGTAATTTGTTATGCAGGTCATATCCTACTTAAACCACAGAGAAAGTATTGTACAACTAGGAAGGAGCTATTGGCAGTAGAGAAATTCTGTCATCATTTCCGGCACTATCTTCTTGGCAGACATTTTGTCTTGAGAACTGATCATGGTAGTTTGGTTTGGCTCATGAAATTCAAACATATTGAAGGACAATTGGTTCGTTGGCTTGAGGAGCTCTCACAGTTTGACATGTCAATTGTACATCGGGATGGTAAAAAACACCTAAACGCCAATTCGCTGTCTCGTGTACCCTTGTCCGGTGAACCTTGTGATTGTTATTCAGCTGGATCTACCTTGGAATCATTACCTTGTAAAGGGTGTCACTATTGTCAAAGAGCTCATTCCCACTGGTCTCGGTTTGATGAAGATGTTGACAATGTTATTCCTTTAGCTATTCGTCTTGTATCTGTTCCAGAAGTTGATTCTGAATCTGATAACTGTTCAGAACCCAAGGTTCAAAGTACTATTTCATTTTCAAATGGCTTTTGGTTTGATGCCTATACCCCTGCCCAAATTAGGGAATTCCAACTGGCAGATCCTAATATTAAAAATGTTCTGTTATGGAAAGAAGGTTGTATCACTCCCAGTAAAGCAGAATTGTTTCTTCAGAGTCCTGGAATTAAGGCTTTGCGGTTATGCAAAGATCAGCTTCAATTGGAAAAAGGCGTTTTATTCTATTTCTGAGAAAAGCCTTCTGAGAGTTATTCAGTTTTAGTGACCCCCATGCAATTGAAAGAGGGAGTGATGTGGTTGTGTCATGACTTGAAGTCCTCTGGTCACCCGGGACAGGATAAGACTCTTTCCAGGTTGAAGAAATCATTTTGCTGGCATAACATGGCATCTGATTGTATCAACTATGTAAGGTCATGTGCAGTTTGCAACCGGACTAAGAAAGCGATCATTTCTGCAAGAGCTTCATTGAAATCCTTTCATGTAGGTTTTCTGCTTGAGCATGTCTATCTTGATATTTTAGGACCTTTTCATGTCAGTTCAAGTGGGAATAAGTATATTTTGCTTATGGTCGATCAGTTCACAAAATGGGTCGAGATCGCTGCTCTGCCCAATCAACAAGCAGTTAATGTTGCATAGAAGTTTCTGGTGCATTTTATTGTCACATTTGGTTGCCCCCTGGAAATCTTCACCGATCAGGGTTCTAATTTCCAAAGTAATTTATTTTCTGCCCTTTGTGACCTCTTACAAACTGCAAAAAAACGCACCACACCTTACCATCCATCATCAAACGGACAGGTTGAATGATATAACCGTACCCTTTTACAAATGGTAAGGTGCTACATAGAAAACAAAAAAATTAGAATGGGACAGAGATTTGCCTTTACTAGCCATGGCAGTACATTCTTCTGTTAACCAAACCACAGGTCACACACCCAATAAGCTGATGTTTGGCAGAGAACTAATACAACCTGTAGACTTGGTGTTGGGAACCAACCAACTCTTGAAAATGACTCCAGAAAAATGGATATTTCATTTGTAAGAATCAATTGCTATAACACATAATCTTGCTAGGGAAAATATCAGCAAATCCCAATTACGACAGAAAAGAGATTATGATCTCAGACTGCAAGAATGGGTATATGAACCAGGAGATGTGGTGTACAAGCTTGATTCATCGACAGAAATTGGTCATACTAAAAAACTGCGCCCACCATGGACAGGACCTTATTTGGTAATAGGCTGCAAGCCTCCATTATACAGAGTACAAAATCAAAAAGGTTCGTCCCTGCTTCACCACGATCGACTGAAAATGTTTCATGGCAAAGAGTTCCCTCTTTGGATGAGAAGACTAAGACATGCCTGTTTCTCTTGCCCACAGACGGAAAACATCGACAAATCCTTGGCAGACATCCATTCTCAACTCCCTTCTGATTCTGATTTAGGGGCGGCAACAGATGCTGGCTCTGACGAAGTGTCAGATTTGGGAGACCTTGAGGATGAGGATGCTGTGAGTGCTGGAGTAGATTCAGGGGCGGCACCTGCTGCTAGCTCTGATCATAAAACCAGCCATGTAAACAGCGACAGTACCTGTGGCACATCTATAAAAAAACTGAACACACCTGGTAATTCGGGCTCGACTGCTGACACTAGTCCCGATTTATTCGACTTTCTGGATCATACAGATCTTCCCACATTATTTCAAGAGGACAGCTTTCATAAACTGGTAGGATGATTCGACAACCACAAAGATTTAAAGACTATGACTTGCATTAACCATCAGCATGAATGGCAACTTGCATTTTCTTTCATAGCACAAACTAACAGTTCAAGATCATGAAATAAATTATTGCTCAGGCCACTCATAAATTATTTTGTTTTAGATGGAATTTGATACTCTCGATGAGAAGTACTTCATTCCTTATTACGAGGAAGATTGTCAGCAAAATCAAAGTACATCTCCAACAGTTTCTGAAGAAATTACTGAATCAAGAAATGTTTCGATAAACCTCAACAATATTCCATCTACCTCTACTTGCAAGAAGAGAAAAAGAAAAACTTGTCCACTGTATGATGGAACTGCAACTCATCTGAAGCGGCATGTTGTGAGAAGTCATCTACCAGAATTCATTAGTTCAGAAACGGCTTGCTGGCACATGAAGCCTCTCGAAAGTAGAGGTAAACAAATGTCAAAACTCCTAACATTGAAACATGGTGTTTATTAGTAAATGGAATGTTCCATTTTCTCCGTCACATGCTGGTGTTATTTACTATCTTAGATCTTTTCCAGTATGTGATTGTTAGGCAATTGTTTCCACCTGCTGATAAATCAGCCTTGGAATTTAGTTCTGAGGAACGACCTTTCATGTCCTATTATGAAGAACACCATGGTTGTCTTAGAGTCATAGAGGAGAGTACATTCACACCAAACTACATCAGTTGTTTACTCCACTGGAGAATTCTGTGTAATTTATTAAGTCAGTTGAAAATCAAATATCCCCATATTTTAAGTGACTTCAGAAAATTATTTTCTCCAATGACTGTATCAGGAATACCAGTTCTCTCTGCTTCTGAGGTTCCAACTTTCACCTGCACCTTTATTGACTCCCATTTTCATCCAGATCAACTTTTGAAATATTCCACATTTGATACTATGGACCTGTTGGAATCTGTTGTAAATCAGACTGAATATCGGTTGTTGCATGGAATATGTAATTTTGTTTATCCTGAATCATGGAAGTTGTACAAAAACATTCTGGGGAATGCTAGGTTCCATGCAACATTTGGGATTCACCCTGATTTACTGACCCCACATTTTGTATTGAAATATGCTAAAAAGTTGGAACATCAGATTCAATCAACCTCTTGTGTGGCATTAGGTGAGATAGGTATGGATTTCACCACCAAATGTAAGTGTAAACCACAGTGCATGAATAGAAACCAATATAAACTCAACAAAATAAAGGCTCAGAAAGATCTTCTGAAATTAGTCCTTCCAATGGCAGATAGATTTAAAAAAGTTCTAATCTTGCACTGTCGGAATTACAAAACAGGCGAAGCTGCCGAAACCATTTTACAGCTTTTGATTGAGCTAAAATTAACACACCTGCCTATTCACCGCCATTGTTTTATTGGCACTTTAGATGAAATTAAGAATTGGCAGGCTATTTTACCCAATGTATACTTTGGATTCACATCACAATCTGTTGCTGACCCAGAAACTTGCAAGGCTCTAACTCACATAAAGTATACCAAGATATTACTTGAATCAGACTCTCCATACCTGTCCACCATTCCACATTCAAAAATCAAGTTCTCCATGGGAGATTTTGAGGTCTGTGGAAAAATTGCAACACTAAAAAGTTTGCCTATTCCGTGCTTGGTGGAAGCAATCAGTCAAAATGCCAGCAAGTTATACCACCTGTAAAATAAAAAACATGTAGAAATCTTATTCCAAAAATGTAAATATTTGAATTGTAAAAAGATATCTAAATACATCAGTTGCGAAATTGTCTCGTGTAGAGAGGTTTCTAATTGCTACCTTACAATGAGTTCGCATCTGATTGTGTTTAGGCTTCAAAAAAAAAAAAAAAAAAAAAAATAAAAAAAATTTTTTGTACATACTGCCATATGTGAATAGATCAAACTTCATTTTTTGATTTGCTCACAGGGGGTGAATTCTACCTCCTTGCTCAATCTTCATGAATGTAGGGAGGTCCTTCAAATTGCTTCCTTACAAAGAATACATTGTGATGAGCAAAGAAATATATCATGCCATATTCACGTCTGTTGCACCTGCTCTCTTCCATAATTAAAGATTTACTTTCAACAACTTCTATTTATCTTCAAGTTAGCATAGATGCTAAATATGCAAGGGAGGAGTGTGGTACTGGTGAAGATCTGTGAGTCCATTCGGTGAGAGGTGTCATCCGGAGATACTCCCAAAGAGGAAAGATTGCATTACCTCCCTTTAACCACTGGATTGAGGCAGGCATGCAGAAATACATTCATTCAACGACAGCCTTTGCTACGAGATAGAAGTTAACTTCTCCAAGTCTTCGAGCTACGCTCCTTGTTGAATCACTGAAGGTATAATTATTACTCATTATATCAAGTATAATGAATTCATGATGCGATATTGCATCAGCAGTGTAAAGTGGGCATTCACTAAATCCAGAGTTTTGACTCAGTAATTTCTTAAATTATTTCTCGCAACTTTCTAGCTTATGAAAATTACTATTCTAAAGCATGATAAAGATCACAGCAATCGAAGCAATTACAAACCTATATAATAACAATGGTAGAGTAAAATTGGGCATTCAAGCCCACTTAATCTGGGTTTTTGACTAAGTGATTTCTTATGTAATTTCTTGCGATTTTCGAGTTTATGTTCTCGATTCGAAATTGACTAAGTGCAATATTAGCCCACTTTAGACTTCTCGCTAAATGGACTCAAATACCACAAGACGACATCCGTCTGTCCCATCTTCACGATCGAATCTCAGAGATTGAGCGATATAAATCTTTAAATTTTTAGAATATTATAGAAAATTTCTGGGATTCCCCAGTTCCAGTCCCGTTAGCACGCGATAGCCATGAAGATACGCCAAATACGCTTCTGAAGTCGAGATGAAAATCCCAAGTCAGTGACATATGTTTTACAAAAATCGACTTTTGGGTCAAAATGTTGTGTGTATCGTCTAGTGACATGTAAGACCCTCTTAGGCGAGAAATCTAAAGTGGGAGACGTGAATGTCACACTTGTCAAAAAACAGAAGCATATAATTTTTGTTGGTATTCTTAAGTGTCCAGTTGACGGATTTCGTGGATTCGGATGTGAAAAATACCGAATCACCAGAAAATGCAAAAACATGTATTTTTCTTCGGAATTTTGTAGAGTGTCTTTGATGGATATGATCGATTCGGCGAAGTTCTCTCAGATGAGTGACATTTGTAACCACGTGACATTTGTTTTTTATCAGTATGTGACAGAGGAATATAATTACATGTTTTTTTCCTCAAATAATAAAAAATATATATTATTAAAATGGGGAAAAAACTAAATAAATAAAATTTTTTAAAAACTTAAATATCGAGCGTGTCATTTTTAAAGATCAATGATCCCAAGTTGAGAGACGAGATGGTTCATTGATTTCTAGAATTGAAGAGGAATATTCAATACAGCAATATGGTGAAACAAATGGGCATCATCGAGATAAAATGTGAGATGACAAAGTTGTTCAAACCCTTGTCAGAAACTCAGGAAACAGATTAAAAGAGAGATCATCAAAGAATTGAAACTCCTGAGTGAAAGCAGGAAATCTAGTTACAGATCTTCTGGTCCGACTTCTCTTTGTGAACTTTATGCTCCGAATTGTGGTTACAGATCTTCTGGTCAGACTTATAGTTATATTCTGAGGAATCGTCAAGTTACGTTATGTACCCCGTCCTCCACCTCTTCAATGTAATCACTTTCCTTCGAGAATGACAGATAGAATGGAGATCATACGAAGAGTGAAAAATAGGCAGTTATTACGAGAACGATCGGCGACACGATGGTAGATGGCCGCAATATGAAACCTGAAGATTACGTAAATCTATAAAAGATGAATCCGTCTATATTCTGCTTGTGCGAGGGAGACCATGCCAACCTCTACATGGGTTACAAGTGAGTGAAATAATCGACGACTATAATCTGATCATTGAGATTACGAAGGCACTATTGGACTGTGGAATCCCCTCATACTGGATAAACCTAATGATTACAACAAATCATATGTTTACAGAACTTACTGTAATCTCCTGGTTTAGACGAATTTCATAAGAAAAAGCAACGATTCCAGAACGACGAGACCGAAAGTGAGCAGAAGTTCAAAGTGGAAGAGAATGGTGAATCCCATATGTGATGCAAATAAAGCGTTCTTTAAATTAGTCGCCGGACGAAAGTAAAAGGTAGCGGTGCATTCGAGCTATGGTCTAGGTCGTCTAGGTCTGTTATTCGGTCCGAATTCGTCTTTTAAAAAACATGTCCATTTTCAGTTTGTTACTATAAGACTTGTTTTTTTTTTAAAAAAAAAGAAATAACTCGTACACAAGATAATAATTTCTTAAACAGATAAATAAGAACAAAGAAGACAAAATAAATAAAAAAACGGAAACGAGAAATAATGTATTTCCGACTTACTGACTGTATATACTACCAATGGCACCTGGTAGACAGAGGAAATGCATTTCTCATCAATCATCAATGAGATAAATAAAATTCAACATTATCAGATAAATAAAATTCACAATGGAAAGAGATAGTTATCTTTCACTCAACAAGAAGTGCGTGTGAATGACTAAATTAGTTGATGTAACTCTCATCACTGTACCCATGGGTTTGTGTTCTGTTGGAATGTGTCTCCTATCCACTGTTGCCACTATTCTAGCCATGTTTGCGATAGGAGGCGTTACTCCCGCAGTCAGATTCTTAAGCACGATCGGAAAATTCGTGAGTTAAAAATGGAAGGCCGAAAAAAACAAAAATATTAAAGTGTTGGCCAACTGGCCAACGTGAAAATCAATTCCGAAGGAACATAGAACACACTGGAACTCAGGGGACGAAATAGTAATACGGGTTCCCCTCGCAAGTCTGGTTGGTGATAAAATGTGTTGTTTTTATTGACAGTTGTCAAATGAATTGCCGAGTGTTCTTCTAATAATTGTTTTTATTGACGTGAGGGCATGTAATAAACACAGAATGACACATGCGTGTGAATGGGTTAATCAATATGGCCCTTGTACCATCACAGAAGGATAAAACCCGACCTGTAACCTCTCATTTCATCCTTCCGCACTGGTACTCATGCCATATCAATTAAACACCATTCACATGCATGTGTCGTTCTGTGTATTTTCCGAAACGTCGTATCTCAAGACGTTGACGGCGATTGTGGGATTTCCATTTTCAAAATGCTTGATAAGATAATTCATTTCCGATTCTTAGATGTCTCCACATACTTCAAGGGTCTCTGTGCGTGGGTTTTCTATGGGGTATAAGGTACAGTATGACTGCCGTGGTCTGGTCACTTTCCATGGCATGGGCACTATTTCCACTGACGCAATAATATTAGATTGGAAACACTAATTATAGGAATAATTATCAAAAATTTAATTAATAATGGTACAACCCGGTGCTTCATTGATTACAATTTTGCTGGTGATGATTTCTTTTACCTGTAAACGCGTGCGTGGACATCACTGCCCACGTGTGGATTTTGACCAGACCACAGTGACTGTACTGTAGACCTGATAGTCATCTGAAGCATTGGGTGTCTTCTTTATTTTCCACATTAATCACAGCTTTTTTCTTTCCTATGAAATAAAGCAGTTTAAAGTGACGGTTTTCTCATGATCCTATTTGTGAACTTATCTTCAGAGAAAATATGTTTTTTTCGAATGGTCGTATCTCTAGATGTTGACGGCGATCGTGGAATTTCGATTTTCAAAATGATTGATTGGACAATTCATTCCCCACCAATCTAAATTCTTAGAAGTCTCCACATACTTCGGTGGCCTCTGTGCATAGTTTTCAATGGGGTATAAGGTAGACGTGACAGTCATTCGAAGCATTGGCTGTCTTCTTTATTGTGAACGTTAATCACAGCTTCTTTCTTCCCCATGAAATAAGGCAGTATTATATATGAAATAAGGCAGTTTTACAAACAAAGATGTTCGCAAAGGATTCTACTTTTTGATATGAGTTTCCAGATTCAATACTTCTCCGAATCTCCAGTCGCTACCTTCCTTTTGATACTACGCCATAGAGTGTAATATCTTTTCTTTCATTTCATCGAAGATATCTGCCATCGAAATCCTTTCAGTCATGGTCTCGAGCGAGATTGAAAATAGGCTGGTTTTTCCCTCGACTTAACCCATGTTCAGATCGATCTTCTCCATCCAACACTTCAGTTGCATTTTCGCTTTGACACTGATGTCTAGCATTCCATGAAATAAATCCAACACACTAAGTGTTTTCTCGTTCAGTGAATGTTTAGATGAAACTTTTTCATATCCTAAATGTCAAACATTTTGAAAAATATATTGACGATCTGCTCTTGTTCTATGGGAGTGGGCAGGAATTGTTTTCATGTGACTTTAGTTAGGATTTCTTCTATGTCACCATATTTTTGAGTTCGGTCATGGATGCTTTTACAATGTTCGTTATTTGATCCGATTTTATCTGTTTTTTTTATTTCTGCTGTTGTTGCTTGAATCGAATTGTTTTTTTGTTTCCTCTCCATCTTTCCACTCATTTGATTATATTCTCCCTTCATCGAGTGACAAAACGTCTATCAACTCGAGTGTCCTCAATGTTCCTGCGCCTTTCAAACCCATCTTTTGCACACTTTCGATTTTAATTCAGCAACTTCTTTTCTGACTGATCGTGGTCCATATGACTCTGATCATCTGAGGTTTCGTTTGATAACTCATCGATTTTGAGGTGCAGAGATTCTTAATGCAATTTTTCAATTGAGCTAAACTGCACGCTTCTAATGAATATGAAATTTTTAAAAATATTAAAATTGTTTTAAAAAGCCAAATCTTTTTTGTATTCATATATATATATATATATATATATATTAAAGGTCATTTTCTGATAAACAAATCAGTTTCAAGTGTGCTGTATCTGTGAGATGCAAGAGCCCAAAGCAAAAGAAATTAGTCTAAATAAAGCGCAAACAGCAGAGGAAAAAAACCCCAATTTTCACCTAGCTGTCAGTCTAAAGAAGACCTTCTTCAGGGTGCAGATACAACAAAAAAAATACACACAGACGATGAAAGAAATGAAATGTGCTGACAAAAGTTCTCATAAGCCAAGTAGTTCAGACTGAACAGGTGTGTGATACAACCCAAAAAGAAAAGAAACTGGGGTAAAAGTGGAAAGCAAAAGGTACAAAAAATACTGTAACGTATATAATAATATTTAGAAGAAATAAACAAAAACAAAAATTAAATAGAATAAATTTAAAATTAGAAGAAATTTAGAAGCATGATTCCATGAAGAGATATGGTAATAAATCTCTTCCTTTTAAACCTGTCCCAATCGAATTGAAAGACGTTGAGGTGATAAAATTTGAATATAAAAACGAGAATAATAGCATGGACTTAAAAAAATTAAAAAAATGTAGACGGAAAAGGGACAGCTCACATACTAATGTAATATATGATTTTGTAAAAAAAAAAATTATTTTTACAAATAAATAATTATAATATTGATTTTTTTTCCTTTTTTAAATTTAAAAAAAATGTTAAATTTTTTAAAAGTTTTTTTCTCTCTATGTTCTTCTAGCGAAATGGATAGAAAATCATTCAAGTCTCTCTTCTTTCATTAACTAATAAAAGTCTGCTGCAACGATAAGTCACACTTATTTATGTGAATACATTTAGGAGGAGTTTGGGTAAAATATGTTTCGTAGTCTAAGGACGATTTTGTTTTTGTTTTTCTATAATATTCCATCATGATATTGTGATATTCATTGTATTTTGAACATCTACTTTTTTCATGTTTTTTAAAAAAATTGTTTAACTCTTTAATAAATTTAGATGTCACACACACGCATCTGATCACAACAATAATTCCAAGATACGTCCTGGACATTCTATCGTGAGATGACTCACCCGCAATTGAAAAGTGCAACATTCTAATTCAGTGAGTCTTGATTATCCTATGCACAAGACAATCTCCGTCCAAATCCTCATCACGTTGCACTTGCGGATAATATCATATTTAATGTCAGCATGAAGCACATCATGATCACATCTTCATATTTTGTATTCTGACAGATGTGACCATAGCACCATCCTAATTCGCAATTAGAACATCACTCCTTCAATGCTCTGTGTTTGTTTTCTTTCACGCGATGGGCAAACGTTCCGTAAAACACATCTTGGAGAAATTTGTGATGCTCTTCACCTTTTCATTTTTTTATTTTCATTTCATCTATGAATCTATCCATTATTTTCCTATTTAGTTTATTATTTCATTTCCTTCACCAGATCTGAGTGAGATGTTCTCTATCCAGTTATAAATGCAATATTCTTCTCGATCATAATTCGTGAGATTACTCAGCATTTTCCGAAATTCTTCAATTTCGAACTCCAAAGGCCTCGATTACCCAATACCCAAGATCATTTTCTTCCACCAATATGTCACCCCATTCTCCTTGAGCTTTTCCAACCCCGACCCAGAACACAGGACCTTTTCATCTTTGTGTTCCACAGTATAACGGGTCCACTGTTTGACCCATCTCGCCGACGCACAACCAGGACCTCTTTCGCACATAGCTCTATGTTCTCACACATAAGATACATCTCTTTTCATATTCTCCACTTTATCCTTTTGATTCTTGATCTTTAGAATTGACATGCTTGATATTTCAAATTTCTTTTTATTTTATTTCATTTTATTTATTCTATTTCTATTTTATTAATATAAATATCTTTATTTCAACAAAACCCCTGATATAACATACTCCTGAGTTGCAGACTTATAAAAAACAAATATCAGGTGGTTACACATTCCTCTCATCCGAGAGATGTTCACCGAATTGATCACATCAATCAAAGAGCCACTACAAAGAAAAAACGATGAAAAATACAGGTTTTTGCTTTTTCTGATGATATGCATTTCTTCACATCCAAGAGATCCCCGCCCAATCGACGAAATTTTCAACTCAGCTTCGGGCGCTATCCCGTATATCCACTGCTATTCTGTGGAAAAATGCGATGGATTATCCGGCTGCACTCGAACCAGGAAATTTGCTAAAATTTTCCAAGATTTTCTAAGATTTTTATATCGCTCAATCTCCGAGATTCGATCTCAAGAAGGGACAGACCCCTGTAGCTTCTCGCCCGGAGATTGGATTTCTCTCCCGATTTCTGACTGGAAAAGTCGTATGTTGCTTTGTGTCCTTTGAGTCCACTCAGCGAGAAGTCTAAAGTGGGTTCGTGTTGCAGGCAGTCGATTTCTAGAAAAGATAAGATAATACAAGCTCAAGCAATGTTTGTGGCAGATGTTTTAAAGTTTGGTATTGTATTTCATAGGATCCAGTAGCAGTGTCCTTTGCCTTACGTAAATAATTATTTACATAGAGTAAGGTTCATTGTAATCCTCCAAATTATGAAAGGTAAATTTGATCTTTTGTTTTTTTGGTTGATTTCTTATCTTAATGAAATCCGGATGACCATTTTTAAACGACGAATGTTTCGAAAAAGATGAGTCCAGTTTGTCAGATATTTACAATCTCTGTTAGGCCCATATACTTGTGTATATGTTCGAAAGCCGAAATTTAAAAATCTCTGTGCTTCCCCACTGATGAAGGCTAATTGAGCCGAAGTTATGGTACTAACAAGCACTGTTCTTTTATAATGTGTCTGATATTTGTTTTTTCATATTGTTTTTCTTCTTATTTTGTTTTTGTCTTTTTTCCATACAGGGTAACCTTTGGACTAAGCTACGTGATTGCCCAGGTACTTACAGCATTTTAAAGCATTTGTGGATGGGTCTTGATGTTATTGACCACATTTGAAACATATAGCTTGTAAACTGCAACTGTTCAATGGCCACACTTGTGACAACTGAAACGCCGGAGCTGATTTGGGATATACAAGTCCACTTTGGTGTTGCTATAACTAATTTTAATTGATCGTGGTGGTTGTGGTGACTCAAAAGTAGTAATATACATATTTGTTTTGATTGTTGTATTGTCTTTTTTAATTTCAGTTCATTTGACTGCCGTTCCTCTTTGAAGTTTTAATCCATTCGCAATATCTAATTCATTCATATCTGTCAGTTATTTTGTTCGAACAACTCCTTTACAGAAATTTAGATTTTCATGAGGGAAAACCTTTACCTCCATGTCAACATGTTTATCAATTTTCAATAAACGTTTTGTTTGCATTTTCATTTACATTTTATCAATAACGCACCCTATTTCAGGATATACCCTTTATTGCCTTTTCCAAGGCAAATGAAATTTTTTTTATGAGTTTGCCGTCTACTGTTGGATAGATAATGACAAATGTTGGCCAGTTATGCATTAATGGTGGTCATTGTTAATATCTGTGTCTGAGTCAGTTTCATTTCTAAAGATGCATCCCCGCTTTTGGCTTTTTTGGTATTTGTAGCCATATTTTGAGTGTAATGAATTCTTCTGATTGTGACTCTCCACTCCTTACTCTGAGCCCACAAAAGGGGTGAATGGTGCCGATAATCGACGAACGGCACCAGAAATACAACAGGCAGCATACAAGGCCAGGGTGGTGCATACGAATAAAGCTGACCGATTTATCCGAGCGCCAGCTCTTCAGAACTAGGTCATTCGAACAATTATTTTACGAAACTGGTGTAATGCAAATGGCAAAGTGCAACTATCACAGACATTGAAATAAAAAGTCCTAGTTTAAAAATCCATTAATTTGTTGAAAGTCAGTGTACGTTGCAACGACAGAAATGTGTTAAAAGAAATGATTGATTGGCCTCCCGATGCCCCGCCGACGTGACACCATTTTGGTGGCTCTCGATTACCGGCTCGTCTGACCATCTTTCTGCGTCCGAAGTTAGGGCCAAAGCAGTGTATGTATTGGTCAGGTATCTCCAGAATGAAGACTGCCCAAACTGGGTCACTGTTTGTCCGCAACTGACAAAATTCCTTACTATAGGGCTTTCGAAATGCTATTCCCGGGAGAGCAAGGTGCCTGTATAGTAGGATAGCACCAGTATGGTCCGGGGCTGAACATTCAGATATTTCGCAGCAAATCTGCTCAATTGAGCGGGCCTCCACCCGAGAACCCGCCAAGATGGGGATGGTGAAAATCCCTATGGGTGTATTGACATTATGTGTACATGTCTGCCTCTGCAGCTCCTAGTATATCTCTCGGCTTTAAGATATATTCATTCATAGAAAAGACAATTCGATCGATTACCTCGTAATACCAACGAATGGACAGACATATTTCATTTGCTTACAGTTTGCAATAATGAGTAGGATTCTGGAAGAGCGTTTTACATGTCCATATCCAGCCAATTGTAATAGCGCCCTGCGAAGCTTCAAAATTCGATTCGATTCGTCATGGTCCCGAAGATTCGATACGATTCGATTGCGTTCGAGCTGTGAATCGTCGAGATGTACTCAAAAGCTTTCTATCATCAGGTCTTCTGTACCTGAAGATAGAAGAGACCTGACGATAGAAGAGGAATACGGCCTCCTTGTAGTCCTCTTCTATCGTCAGGTGTCCGGTACAGGAGACCTGATGACAAAAGAGGAGTGCAAGGAGGTAGAGCTTCCAACATCACTTTTGATACCGTTCTGGAATGTGCCGAGCGGGTGTTTCATACAATACTTTAGTGAAAACAGACAATATTCAAATCTGCAAGAACGTGCAATATATCTATAAAATGAAAAGCAATGACTTTCAATTTGAGATTCGATCCAATTCTAATGGGGGGGTCATAAGCTATGTTTTAAGGCAAAAACAAAAAAATGAAAAAAATAATGGCAATTGAATGACAATTTTTGTGAATAGCGCTGGCCAGTTTTGTTCGTTACGTTGGGTAAAAGGTTAAATTATACCACGAGTCTCATCCTGAACTCCTCTTCTCTCATCAGGTCTCTTGTACAGGAGACCTGATGATACAAGAAGAGTTCATGGAGGTTCGCTTCCCAAGCTATTTCGATTTCGAGTCGCTATTACATATAATACTTGAGTAGTGGGAGGCTGGTGATATTTACGGTTGTAACAAGGTGCAATATTTAGAAGATAAACGTCTCTTGTTGAGTTAGACATTCGGGAATTTGAGTATGGAAAGCCATTTGTCAACGAGCCCCGAAGTGGCGAGTGAACAAATGGCTTTCCACAGTCAAATTCCCGAATGTCTAACGAAACAAGAGATGTTTATCTCCATTGTAATTCCTGTCATCGTTAGCAGTGAAAAAAGGCTCCAAACCCGTTTTATTTGAAAAACAACAATAAAAAAATGTCATTTTCGATCTCGGTCTATTTGCCATGATCGAATTTACAGGGTGTGTTTGATCTGTGATTGGAACGGTTTAGTGCCGTTGCTCGCGTAGTGTGGTTACAGACATATTTTTATTGACCGGCTTCCGACATTTTGAGCACGGTAAGAGTGAATGTACCTGAGTTGAGAGAATGGAAACGACCGGCTCTCAGCCAATCAAATTGCGGGTTCAGAAGGAACGAGGTCAAATTTAACTGATGAATTACAATTACAATTTGAAGAGTCGTGATATTGGATTCAGGGTTCTATTCGATTTCAAATCCTCTGTCTGATTCATTTCGAGATTCATTTTGATCTGAAGTGAGATTCGCATGTTCCTATATTAAAACTTCTGTAGTTATTGAATTTCATTCAAATGTCATAGCCTTTCAATTCCAAAACGCTAAATCCATAGAGGCAAATATAATAAACAGTCCAAGAAATAATGGCTCGGTAAATGCGCAGAAGGTGGGAGTTACCGTAATAGAGATATCGAGTATTTCAACGAGACACCAATTTGTGGTATCATTTATTTATTATTTACTGGTGTTTAAGGTCACATACTTATGCACAATGGCTAATCGTGACCGTGACAGTTTTACGGGTGGAGGAAGCCGGAGTACCCGGAGAGAACCACCGAGCAACGACGAGCAGCTGTCAGCTCTCCAACATCGTAACTCTGAACTCTGCACCGCAGCACAGGCAGGGTTAGATTGGTTGAAGACATGCGCACCATCGACGTGCAGTACGCCTCAATACACAGCGTCATCGTGCCCCCATGTAGGCAATCGGGGTGAAGTGTCTTGCCCAAGGACACAACGCGGTTGCCGCAGGTAGGATTCGAACCGAGGACCTCTCGGCTTGCAGCCTGCACCTCTACCAACTGAGCCACCGCGCCCCGATTTGTTAAATATTAAGTAATGTGTATAATAAATTAGACGAAAATTGCTAGGCAAGTGTGTTTGGTTGAAACGAGTTTTTAAACCTCGATGATTGCTGTTCCTGAATGTGTATGCGTCCCTCCTTCCTACATGTCGAAAAATATGTTGGTTTGTCTAACTATTACTTTAACAGGGCATCTGAACTGAGTGAATTCCATGCCTCAGTTCCACGAGAACAATCATTCGCCATTGTCCACAGAACAGTGTGCCAATGTTATGTTAAAATGATCAAGGCTATATTCACTACAAAAATGCTAAATTAATTTAGTAACAAAGTAGCTTTTTCGTCAGTTATCTGTCTTGTCACAATCAACCAATATTGAAAACTATAAAACTATCATCTGCTCAAATGCCCATCTCCATGGAGTCCACTATAGACTCACTGTTTGAGAAAAATCATGGAGACTTTGGCCTCCTCATGGTGCACTTTTGTTCGCTGCATTACTTTTCTAAATGCTTCATTCATATACACAGCTGAACAGTCCTCTATAATAATAACTCTTTGACAAACGAGTGAGGTCGGCATTTCTTTGCGAGACACAGTGTAGGGGTAGGTAAGTAAGTCAGTGGGGCTCGGGTGAGCAATTTTGTCCAGTTTGAGCAATAGTTCGCCCCATCAATCAAACCAGTGCCATTTTTGGTGGAAAGTGCCTTGTTATGCTTGTTGTAGAACACACAAGTTAGCATGAAAGTCCTATTAAATATTGTAGGGAACATATATGGATGCGTTTTGTGGAAAAATATACATAAACACTTTTATTATTATCCGACCTCGTCAACTCGACGAAATACGACAATCCGGATCACTTTACTGTCATAACGATCTGTTCATTATATGGCGTTAGGAAAATTCACCTTTCACATGAAATATCAATGTTAGAGTAGATAACGTGCAATTGAACTACATTTATTTTCAAACAAACAACACTTGTAAGATTATGGGGATTTTCCAAAATAGCGTTTCAAAGTTGACAGCATTTAGCATTTTATTTTTCTAAATCAGAGAAAGATTCACGCATAAAATGGCAATAAAGTAAGAAAACAAAGATATTTTTTTGTGGTTAATAGGGGTTAGTATATATAAAATTGGTGAAAACAATATTAGAAATTCTCGTTATTCGATAGTATTTATTTACACAATGAATAGTATTCAGAAACGTTTGGTAACCTGGACAGACTCGATTGTCGTTCTCCAGTGACGTCCTTGTTCTGAGACCATCCATCTGATCTGTATTGAAAGACAACTCAGTGTGATCCGGTGACGGGTGAAAACACGGCGTGTCATTGATATGTATATAATAAAATGAAAAATAGTTTTGAAATGGGGTGTCTATACTTTTGGCAACGGAAGAAAAATGTAGTGGAAAAAATCGCTGTGAGGATCAATGGCTCATATCATTGGTCACCACAGTGGACATCGACAGACTGGACTAGATAGATAGATAGATAGATAGATAGATAGATAGATAGATAGATAATATATTCAACCGTAAAAGCGTAAACAATAAATACATTGCGGCATAATGATTAATCATAACATGCTTTTCCGTTGGGAGATGCCATTGCCAGATTGGCTGTCTATCTTGCGTCTCGCAATAAAGTGAGTAGGTAAAATTATTTACAGACCATAGATAACAGTTTGTATTGGTTACATGGAATTAAAAGCAACTGAAAAGAACTGGTGGCATATAGATGGACTATACCCATTAGTTTCGCAGCTGCAGAAGAAACCATATAATCAAATTAGAAATGATCGAGTTGACTAGTATGTTCCATAGTTGTACAATTAGTATATAGAGTATTAGTTCCGTAATAATGCGAGTTCACGTGGTATACACATCCATCTGAGTGGACTCTAACTGCGCATCAGTTTTAAAAGGATTTTTATTTTTAACCAATTAAAATCAGACTCATTTCCTGTGTAGATCCATTAATTCCTTCCAAGGACCCGAGTGGGTACATTATTTTCAGAAACTATACATTGAGACTGTGTGAGAATGACAATGATTTGTATATACTATATAGCGTCAGCTGCAAATTTGCCAGACTTTCGATATACATATGCATTTGAATGCACTTGATTAGAAATATTGGGCAAAATATTCAATACTCCCAGAGTTTCGCTGATTGTCGGTAGGTAGTGGTGCAGGTGTCAAAAATCACCTGGAAAAGAAATTGTAGTAAAGGGTGGGTGGTGTCAAAGTTGGCAATAACTCAAATCTAGTCCCTGTGTCTACGAGGTTTTCCGTGCTCCACCCCACCCACCCCGAGCAAGCCTCTGATTCATCCCTCTCAACAACTTACATGTAGCATGCTCATCTAAAATTCAGATAATTCAGTTCGATTCTTATTTAAAATTTAAACCTTACCACATATATCCCAAGATGATCGTTTGTTTTGCCATCTGTCTTGTCCGAAACAAGTCTAAATACGAATAAGATTTGTCCGTTCCTTTTGTGGTTATAACATTCGCCAGTTCGTCTATCTCGGACAAATCAGGACAGGGTTTTCCGTTGATTTCGGATATTCGTTTCACTACCTGCTTAGCCTCATCTAGTCTTCCATGAACAAGAAGCCATCTCATACTTTCTGGAATGATACTAAAGATTAAATTGTCGTCAGTAGAAATGAACTCTACGTAGGAGCGCAATTGAATTAGTCCTAATTGAAAACCTCCCTAATAGAATGCTTAACAGTACAGCAGCTTAACATTATAAAACGATGATCAGGAACCAATACTATTAAACGTTTCCAATTACATTTTCTAGAATAATATTTTCCACGTATTAATAAAATGAATTATTAGCCTTTTAAAAGATATGACAATTTGCCAACTGGAAAACTGCCACATCTTTGAGAATGCTAATGATTCATTTCAACCCATTTAAAGTCGTAACTAGAAAATACAATTCTAAAAAATACAATTGTAAAAGTTTTATAGTATTGGCCCCCGGCTCTAGGTGAGCATTGTGAATTGTCTCCCTAATAAACGCATTGTCTCTTGCGGTGGTGATCGAGAGAGACAATGGTTCCAAGGGGAGACTACCCAGAATGCAAATCTCCAGTCAAGTCAGCATTAGTTTTATTATACCGAATAAGTTGTGTTCAGATTGGTAAAAAGAAACTTATCTCTCCAACTGGATTAAACAACATATTTGCTTTGCTTTTGGAAATAATGATAATCATCACTTCATGTTTTGGCATGGCACTGAGGACTTGCACGGGTGCAATTCATAGTGAGTTGACATTTTCAGAAATTTATTTGGAACTGAAGTTCATCGTTCTTTGCAATCCACCTCACCCCTAGCGTTTTAGTAAGGCATCTTCAGGACGTCTGGGCTTGCGTGGTAACCAGAGCAAAATATGTTGACCGCTAATGTGATCCGCATGGGGAACACTACGAAAAAATAACGTCATAGGGGAAATTAACATAGCGTTTTAGAATGAGGTATAATTAAAGGCTGACAAATTTCGTCATTGGAAGGGATTTACAGGAAAGCTAACTCATCTAAATTTCTTAAAGCTGTCAGGAAGTTTATAAGTTAGGGTATGTGAATTTTATATAAAAATCGAAATTTCGAAATGCTAGCGAATTTGTATCAATGCCTGAAAACTACAGGTATTTTCTTGCAGAAAAGTATAAGAATAAAAATACAGAAACCGTTTTTAAGATTATTGTTTCTAATCAGTTTGAATATTTGACTATTATTCACTGCTGAGACCCATTTAAAAATAAGAAAACGGCGTTTTCACCATCTTTTGAAAATCTCTCATTTTCTTTTGTTCATTATATCAACAAAGTGCACATTTTGACATATAGCTATAAAGATGGACGCAACATTTCAATGAGCTCCTCACCGACCTACACGGGCTACACCATAGGAAATAACACTTATCACACACAAAGGCACCATTTGATCGTAATGTAAGGTGTAAGAGACCACCCGAATCCGAAATTGAGTGTGCAATTAAGACGCTTAAATCAGGAAAGTTAGCAGTACCGACCAACATCCCACCAGAAGCTCTTAAGGCAAACCCAGCATTATCAGATGACATTCTCTACAACCTATGATCTGGGGGTAAATAATAAATTCCACAGGAACGGAACGAAAGTTTTATCATAAACCTTCCAACGAAAGACGGTCTTCGCGAATGCAATAACTACGGGGGAATATCTTTGATGTCAGTAGTTGGAAAGGTCCTAAATAGAATCATGCTAATGCGTCTCCAACAGACAACTGACGCCACTCTACGAGATCAGTATGTTGGTTTTAGGAGAGAAAGATCTCATGCGCCGACCAGACAGCGATCCTTAGAATAGTCATTGAGTAGTGCATCGAATGGAGTAATCCTTATCTGTAACCTTCATAGACTTTGAGAAGGCATTTGTCAATTTTGACAGGAGAACTCCATGTAGCCTCATGAAACTCTAATGCATCAATCACAAATTCACCCGAATCAAAAAGAATTCCTATTACAGAATGACCTGTATAGTTTTACATGCTGGAAAACTTTCTGAGAGCTTCATATTCAATAAAGCTGTTTGATGGCACCTTTATTGTCCCTGTTGGCCATTTAATGGGTCATGAAAGAATCACCAAAAGAAAAGCAAATTGGGACCCAATGGGGCTTATGGCAACAGCTAGATGATCGATTTTGCAGATGACATGGCCATACTTCTCTCAAGCACCAACCAACTGATACAAGATAAAACAACACTACTGATAGCTAATGCCAACAAGCTGGGTTTATGTCCGAAATGTCAAGAAAACCAAGATAATGAAGAACAATAGACGTATTATGGTAAGGGATAACATCTTGGACGAAGCAACGTCTTTTGTCTATCTCGGTAGCATTGTACGTGTTGACGGAGGAACAGATGATGGCATCAAAGCTAGAATAAATAAAGCTAGAATAGTATTTAACATGCTGAAGAAAACATGATCCTCTCATATAATCTCAAGAAGGGGGAAGTTAAAAATATTCAACTCCAATGTCAAGACAGTCCTGCTTTGTGGATCTAATATCTGAAGAATCACCAAGGGAACTACCCAAAAATAAAGACATTCATCAACCAGTGTCCGAAGCCCTATTTATACGGCGACATTTGCATACGTATATAATTTTTGCATACGTGTAAATTTGCTTATGCGAGTAAATTTGAACGTACATGTATGAACTCATTCACGTATGTGCAACTTTTACTCATAAATGTACATTCACACCTAGTTAGGACTAGGTGCAGATTTGCTACAACCTGTGAGTAAATGCATTTTAGGTGTGTATTTGTTACTACCGTGTGTAAATTTGGTCGTATGGATGTATAGTTAATTTACATGCAGTAAGTATATTTTCCGATTGGTTGAGTCATATCTATTTTAGGTGCTTGTCATAAGCAACACTTCTCTGTGATTGGTCAAATTGTCATCAGTCGGATGGTTTTGAGAATTTACTACAAATTTACTTCTGGCACCACAACTTCGTATGAGTACATAGCAAATATACTTTTGAACACGTGTGTAAATTTGCTTATGTGTGCAATTTTGAATATATACTTTTTGTCGCCATATAAACATGGAATAAAACATATATTAAAAGATCAAATGGTCTGACAAAATAACAAATAAATCTCTATGGGAAAAACACAGCAAGAACCAGTGGGCAAACTGATACTAAAGAAGAAATAGATGTGGATAAAACTCACACTGGGGAAGCCAGCAAACAATACAACGAGTCAAGCACTGAAATATAACCATCAAGGAAGGAAAAAGAGAAAGCGCCCAAAGAACACCCGGTGGAGAGATGTAAAGTCCGAAATGGAAATTTGTAACAAATCTTTGAACCAACTACACACCACAACATCAGACAGAAACTGATGGAGGACGAAAATCATCACTCGCTTATGCTCCACTGGGAGCCAAGGCCTAAATAAATAATCAAGTTCTTTCCATTGATATACAAGTCTAGCAATTGAGATGTGCTTTTTATATGCGAAGTATAAAAACATGTAAGTTACTGTAAAGGCACATTCGCTAAACAAATAGTCCAAGTGGATACTTAGTGTTGCTTAGCTTACCATAAAAGCTAGTTTCTTTTTGTGACTTTTTATAAACGGAAACAACAGACAGCTCCCAGAGCTGTATGTTGTTTTCGTTTATTATCAGTAGAAAACGGAAACTTAGTTTTAATTTCTACTCGTCTTATTTTTTTCTCAACTATTACTTGATTCTTCATTGGACCTTCCTCGCACCTCTAATAATTTCAAGGGAGGTACCTCTATAGAAGATCGATGTTTTTGAGGATAAATGTCAGGGACGAAATGCCCCCTGATTCAGATGGTCCTAGTTTCGTTTTAGAAATATCACCCCTCAATCTGCTGAGAGATGTATGTTTTCACATATATATGGATTTGAGAATCTATGGACTGATTTATTACTTAACATAATACTCCAACCATCTTCGAACCTGCAGGCTAGCTTCCGGGTTGAAAGGATTGCAGAACAAAATTAGACATATCCATAGATCTGAACCCCTTGTCCAATAAATTAACCGCATTCTAATGCACAAATTGAGCAGTTAAAGAAATGTTAAAAAAAATCAACAAAACTCAATTATGTGGCCCCCTTTTTGGAACGAATTCGTAGCGTCACATGACATGATTTTGTAAAAAGTTTGTGAAAATAATGAAAAAAATGTAAAAATAGCAATTTTTGTTATCATGTGCATTGGCTAAACACAGAAAAATAATGATTACAAGAATGGTAAGTAGTTACTTGTATATTCCTGATAAGGGATTATTAGTACGTTGTCCACAGTTTTGAATACTTTGGACATCAATAACCCACACGCCTTCTACAAAACACACGCCTTTTAACTCCATTCGTCACAGTCAACAATCATTAACACCTGACAATAAGCTAATGACATTGTTTGCTTAACATTTTCCCTCTCACCGGGCTGAACCAGTCTAAAGCGTCTGGGATGTTGTGCCTTACTATACCTCCAAACACACGCTCACACGCAGACACACCTTCATAAGGCTTCCGCCGCCTCCAGTTTTGCAAGTTACTTTCCTGCTTACTGGCCAACACTCATAATAAAGAAGAAATTCTACAGTTCTACAAATTCTGAAAATATGTTATTTGTCTTTCTTTTTCATCCTCCCTCGTCTCCTAGATTCCATATTCTCTTTGTGTAATATTGTTATAATACTCACAAAGCCCCGATGAGAAATGGTAGAGTAACAACAGCACTGGCAATGCTGAGATACTTCCAGTCATTCAGCAAATAAGCTGCAAGTGCAAAACAAACAGCACCGGCTGACCACGAAGGTAGTCCGGGAACGTAGGAGCGCCAACTTCGTCCCGTGAATTCAACTGGAACTGGAGTGTCAAGAACAGTAATACCACCGACCGCTCCACCAATCATAAACCTTACGAATGTAAACATCTCCCAGTTCTGACTGAATACTGAAACCAAGCAAAAGGTTATATGAAAAAGTAACAGAATAATTAATGTCTTCTTTCGTCCAATCAAATCTGCACATTGTCCAGTAAGAAGCGAAAATACCAGAGTACCAGTCATTTGAATTGTGATGGTGAGAGCTGTCAGTTGTATTCTGTCACATACTAAATCAAACTGGAAAGAAAGAAAAACATTAAGTTTGATAAATTAGTAAAAAGGATAACTTACGAAAACAGACTCTTCAATGAGTCACGATTCTGAAAAAAAAAACAATTCTTGAACTGTAACTGTGCTTACTGAATGTCAATGTAGCTAAAGTTTACCAAGACTCCAAATTAGTGGAAAAGGTCTGTAGCGTAAATATTAGGAAGAGGGTGTTAAGGAACCCAATACTTTTCCTTCTTTGTCCTCGGGAAGAGTACGGACAGACTACTGTTAAGTACAGTTCGTCCCCTAACTTCCAATGTGTTCTATGTGCCCACTAGGGACGTACAGTTGACCAACAGTTGGTAATTTCAGTGACCTCCGTACAGGCAAACAATAGTCACTTGTAGTTGCTAATTTGGTGATATGCGGATTGAACAACAACAAAAGATCCCCACTGAACCTGACGGAAAATCCTGAATTCTACCATCTGCATGGAGCGTCAATTAATGAAATTACAGATGACATACCACATTTGGTGAAAACTGATATTCTTTTGAACATCAAAATGCCTCCAAGCATCTTTTACTGAGGTCTGGGCCTCAAAATGTTTGAAAACTATACACCTCAGTCGCAACAAAACGAGTGAGATACCACCTCCATACCATTTCCTAAATGAAGACTTCAGATTTCGTGCGTGAAGTTTCTTGGACCCTCCCCTGTGCCCCCCCCCCCCCCCGACATATAGAAGATACATGGCTACGCGCCTGACAAATTGTTCTGATCGTAACATGGAAACCATAGCTCCCTCGTATACCAACAATTATTAAAGGGGTATGACAGCTTGGCAGCTTCAAAGACCTCCGCATAAGCATAATAGCGTCACATGTGGTTGCCAGTTCGACAATATGTTGGCTGGTCCAGCTCTATAAATTACCCACAATACCCAGAAATGATATGGTAAAAGCGGGGCTTGCAACGATGTCCTTGTGGAAGTAACTGTTTGAAAAAAAAGATGTTCTTATTTTAAAGCTGGTTTGAGAGAGAGGTAACAGTGCCTGTCACTCACACGAGTCATGTGATAATGAGGATTGATTTGAAATTTGATGAGTTATGTTTGAACCCACATGCTTTATGAAATAAACATTGGGATTTTAAATAATTTTGAGTTATTTCTCCACATCCCTATATTGCAGCATCGTATGTACGAAAAATGTTTTTTACTGCCTATTTCATGAAATTGGCAACTGAAATAGTTTGGCCCATTTCATGAAATGGGTAGACTGGTTGCTCATTTCATGAATTGGACAATTTGACTACTCATTTCAGGAATTGGACAATTTCACAAACGGGATGTAACACATACATACATATATTTAATATATATAAAAATATATAGTATCTAAAGATACGTTAACGTGCAATGAGTCTGATGCATACGTAATGACGTCGTGTTGTTATATCTCTGAAATATAATATTTCTTTACGTTATTGAGGAATCGGGAAGTTTCCAATGTTAATAAACTCTAAACTAAGTTGGGGTAAACATCAATTGACTTTAGAATGTATAAGATTTGCAGACTTATCCGCAGTACAGACTTTTTTGTATACATTTGAAAGTTTAACTGACGTTTCTCTAAAGTGTGAACCACCCCTCGTATTATTTGAAAGTAAGGCTAATTACTGCCCCGAATTCAAGTTGCAGGCCATATTTTTCATGTAAAATTATTTATCAACACCAAAAAATCGCTCTGTATAGCCGGTTCTTCATTAATTAAATTATTGATGATTATTCCTATAATTTGTTTTTGCAATCTAATATTATTGCATCCGTGGAAATATTGCCCACGCGTGGAAAGTGACCTGTCCACGGCGGTCATACTGTACGATAGACTGATGCATTCAATCGGATAATTTGTTTGTATTTTACCTCTGCCTTATTTCTCTTTGGTAATCGTTCTTGACCAACAATGAGACGTGACCATTCTTTTCCACGTCAACGTTCCCAGAAAACCTCCCTGGAATACCAAGTTTAGAACTCCCGGCATGTTCTTAATATCAACACATGTGCATTGCAGAAACGCTGTGGTTGATCAGAATGGTTTTCACAACTACACGCGCCACTGGTATTGGCATTTTGTTCTACCAACTCTACCAATAACCTGTAGCAGCCTGTGCCAGAGAATCACTTCACCTTCTACCACAGGTAGTGGAATATATGGACCTACGATCCACAACTGCTCTTTTGATAACTTCTTCGTCTGTTCAGATAGAGTTGCAGCTCTTGACTAAGTGGTGTTTTCGCATTTGCGGGCACAATAGTAATGAAGCAACCATTCAGTAAGGAACAGTCAGCTCTCTTCTTTGTCGCCATTTTGGAACTGGAGAATTACTCCAAGATATCCAACTTAGAGAAAATCACTGTCGGAAGATCACGACAATTTTAAGCATTTGACCATGAGAGAATGAATAGACAATACAAAAGTCCCACAATAAGGCCTTGGCTCGAGTGTCTCTTGTCTTGTTGAGAGATGTCTGTAGTGACACAAATACCTTGTTTTCAGAAAAAAAGGAACACAAAGTTTGTGCAGTTTGTGCCATTTCTTAGGCTGGGGGAAATCATAAATTTGTTCATGTTTCTAAACGAATCTAAACAATGTTTATATCCATTTAAAACCATATTTGATTAAATAAATCAGTTTAACTCTTCCGACATATGATTTGTCAAAATATACTATTAAAAAAGTAGGGGATATCCAAACTGATGTTGATATTTTCGGAAAATGGTATTGGGTATGCGTGATTGGACACATCAATATATTACCAAGTTTGAATGTGGATCATGAATGTCACCGGCCTACGAGAACTTCGAGCGGGTTTTTCGCACGAGCGCCGCGTTAATGTCTGTGGGGTACGTTTTGACATTTTCATTTGTAGTGGACGGGCTTTTTCGGAGGTCTCATCGTTCGTTTCTTGGTATAAACTCGTTCATCAATAGTTTCTGGTCGAAACGAAAGTTTGAGGTATACAATGACTGACACGTGACGAACGTTTACGTGCCGTTGGCATGTTGGAAGCTGGCAACAGACAGACTGCAGTGGCTCAAATTCTCAACGTTACTCAATCGGTGATTAGTAGGTTGTGGTCACGCTACTGTCAGGCAGGCAATGTCGATGACAGACGTCGGTCAGGTCGCCCAAGGGCGACAACTGCTAACCAGGATCGTTTCATCCGAACCACAGCATTACGTCGCCGCCATCAAAGTGCCTCAGAAATTCGACAGCAGCTGCACAGTGTGACAGATGTGCGTGTCAGTGGTCAGACTATCCGAAATCGCATAAGCAGCTGGAATTTGTACGCTCGACAACCTCGAATAATTCCACGTTTGACTGAACGTCACATCGCAGTAATGCGTAATTTGTGTGGAGCACGACAGCGCTCGGACAATCATCGGCGGAGCAACGTCATGTTTTCCAATGAATCGAGGTTCACTCTCGACTTTCACCACAGGCGAAACAGAGTGTGGCGGTGGCGTAACCGTTAGGCAGCACGTTCGTTTTGGTGGTGGATCGGTTTGGTGTGGGAAGGCATAACCATCACACACAGAACAGCATTACATGTCATCCAGGGGCGTGTCACAGGGCAGTACTACCGTGACAAAATGTTAGCAGCAGCTCACGTGGTGCCATTTGAGCGACGTCATGGCCGCCTATTCATTTTCCAAGGTAACAATGCAAGAGCACACAGGGCCCGCGTCGCTACAGAGTTCCTCCAGGCGCAGAACATCACTACAGTGCCTTGGCCAGCACTAAGTTCAGACCTTTCACCAATCGAGCACGTCTGGGATATGCTTGGCAGGCGCCTACGACAACGCCAACAGCCCCCTACCAATGTGCAGGAACTTGCCGCTGCACTGCAGGAAGAATGGAATAACATCAGTCAAGCTGATATTGGACGTTTGGTGAGGAGTATGCCTCGTCGGATCCGCGCTTGTCTCGCGAACCGAGGAGGATTTAAAAGGTATTGAGGTTTTGGACTGAAGGCGGTAAATTCTCTGACTGACCGTCCATGTCTTCTACAGCTCTTTGTGTGGAATGTGTGCTTGTGAGATACCCAACTATCGCTGAAATCATGCACCAGATGTCACAGTGCAATGCGTCAACTGTCTTTTTGATGAAAGTATAAATATATTTCTTCAAATATCTCACTTTTATCAAATATCCCCTACTTGTTTTGAAAAGGATAGCATAACCTGAATGTACGCAAGGGACAATGTTTTTAACCAAGCCTCTATTACTGAAATTATTAGGGAATTTGCAATGAGCCTATCAAGAAAGGTCTGCCCACCTTGTCGCTGAATATGTATTAATCATCAATTAAATACCAACTCACCGAATAACAAATATTATTTTATTTTTAATAAACAATAAAATTACTGCATTATAGTTGAGGAAAACAAACTAAGAGACCCAAATAATTTAATGTATAACTTTTCAAGTTTTTTGTGGGATCCTTCTATCCCAGCATCTCCGTGTACCGTCCGTTGATGCGATCGTCTGCACTCATCAAAGGAAAAAATAAAAAGTAAACAAACCCGCGACTGATAATTTTTTCAATTGTTTCGAAGAAAATCATCATCATGGGTGACGTATATAGGACGTTCAGCATTGGAGAGCCAGTGGAAATAATTAGTTTACACGAAGACACAAATGACAACTTTGTATCGCATTCAAATAAACAAAACCATTTAAAACGATTATCAGATGAACAATTGAGTACGTTTGATGACTGTCGACAATCACGTTACAATCTAAAAATACAGTGTTGAAGCTGAACAATGAAAGAACGTTCTGCAATTCAATTGGCCTGACTCATATTTGTCACGGGCTGTTGTGTCCGCTGAAGAAAAAATAAATTATTTTTGTTTAAATAAAGGCTGATGAAACACTTCATTTATCTTTCCCCATATCTCTTTAAAATATAAGAATTAACTGTTGTTTCTGTTCGGATTATGCGATACAAACCGAAAATTCTCATAAGCTAAATCATAACTCGCCAAGCTTGTGCTGAGAATTTTCGATTTATATCGCATAACCCGAACAGAAACAACAGTCATTTCTTAAATATACTAAAAGGACAGACTTCAGATGCATGTACACTGTGATCATTCACTTAACATGGATGTCAAACAACAATGGAAAATAATTCTTGAATAACTAAACATTTTCAAGAATTATTTTTCCATTGTTGTCTTGAATGACTAAACATTTTCAGGCTCCAAGATAAGCACGATAATCACCCTCGACACCTTACCGCTGTGATAGTTTATATTTTTCTCTCGCCGTCTCTCTTCTACCCCCCCCCCCCCCTTTCAAAGTTGAGGTACTGTTCAGTAGTGATGGGAGTGCGCACTCTGCAGGGAAGATGTAGGATTATTCCCCGGAGACGAGGTTTTGACAGCCGAACGAGTATCGGTAGCAATAGCCGAGATGGTAGCAGCATTGGCGTTAGAGATGAGCAATATATCCAAAAACCAAAACGATACCGATATCGTGGGGGATATCGTTCTCTGATAATTTGTTTTTCAACCCAGGGTAAAACAATCGGCAAAGAAAAAGTCATGGACGATGGTAACCTTAATTGGCGAGCAGGGGGTTAAATCAAAGAGGTCATTGGATGGCCTACGTGACAAAGAGAACCCAGGTTTTGAAGAGTATCTTGATGGCAACTTTTGTTTTGTGGGGGTGGGGGCGGGGAGTCACTGTTTGTTCAAGCTGAGGTCGCGGTAACTAGAACTGAGAGGGGAATTGGGAGACTACTGAACAGGAGTACCAGATGTGTAATTAGGCATGGTTTAGATCCTTGAACACGTTCTACTAAAATGCCCAAAATACCAGTCTATTGGAATAAGAGTTATTTTGATTACAATGGGGAATGAAGGATATATAGTTACTGGGTGATACCAGTGATAGGGTTAATATGCTTACTGGACAGATTGGGAGGAATGGGGCAAGGGATGTCATCAAGAACTTCTACTGCGAGTGTTGGGAGGAGAGACGAATCTTGGGAACAGGGAGGCAGTTTTTGGAGATCAGGGGTAACCAAGGCCTTCTCTACCTGAGAACCGCGACACATCAGTGGCCGACATATGTTACTATTATTATTACCGAAAAACCAAACCGTACCAATCGCTGAATATCGAGCCCGTATGAATTCTGAATTATTTACAAGTCCCTGTTGAGGCATGATAACAGTTGAAAGATCCATATTCAGGAAAGAAGCCACTGACTCGCTTTTCAGTATTGTTAGCCCTCAGTGGACTGGGCAGTTGTCTTGAATCGGCACCGGACTACAATCTATACATGTGACCATGTGCTTATAAGTGATTTCTAGTCGAGTCATGGCTGTCAGTTAAGGCAGCAGGACCTGACTAAAAATCACTGCCCAGTTGCCTTGGTCTGTTGTCAGCAAGGCCTCCAAAAGATGGCATCATCAGGGCACAAACCCTGAGAACGCAAAAGCCTGAAATAGGTCTATAAACATTAAGGTGCGTTCAGAACAAGTCACAACATCACTGTAGATATGATTGGTAACTGTAAAAGAATGCCATCGTTGAGCACATTGTTGAGCCAGTAACACTCTCCAGAAATTTTTGAACCCCAAAAAACTATTTGAAGCAACATCGAATATGCATACAATACATGGAAAGTGGGTTGTTGCTGGATCGCCCGCGGAGTGGGGATTCCACCCGAACAAAAACTTCAAATTTGTTTGTGAAGCATAACAAGCACAAGTAAAATTGCAGCCGATGGACCTCTGGGTTTAACCCGAGGTCCATCGGCTGAAACATTGCTTAATATTTTTGTCGATATGTATAGAAATTTAAAGTCATACTTTGGGTGATGACTCCCCTCTGCGGGTGGTTTGGTTGCGGTCCGCTCTCCACGTGTTGTATATCGGTTTCGCTGCTGTCCCATGTTGGCCAGACCGCGTGATGGGTCCTTCCTGGGATGACTGTTCTGCGGAAAGGTGCAAATATTCTGCTTTCAGTAAATATCAATAACGGGTGGGAGTTTTGTTTAGAAAAATCAAAACGGGCAGTGAAATGAGTTCACTTTTGTTACTGTTTGTTTTTACCTTTTTTGTTACTGATAAAACTTTAAATTTCGTATCTAACCGATTTTCTCGTGACAACTTTGCACAGAGAAGCAATATTTGTGCTAGGAACAAGCTTTGCAGATCCATAGGTCTTTCCATGTACTGTTTTGTACAGAAATGCAAGTTTAAAAATGGAAAAATGAATAATTCACAACATAGTAGCTGCACATATACTTTTAGTTCTACACGTAACTTCATCCAAAATGGCCAGCATAATAATAGGAAGCATGAACTCTGCCGTGCCTTATCTTTCGATTCTTATAAACAACGAGACATGTTTTCTCGATGCAGGGATAAATTTGATATAAATTTTCTGGTAGATACGCATTCGAGCAAGAAAGTGGAGAACTGTTGGAGGAGTGAATGGGGTTATGAGGCTGTATTCTGTTCTCTCTCAAGTGCAAGCAGAGGCGTGTTTATACTTTTCAAAAATACTTTTGGGTTCACCATACACAAAAGTATTTCAGACGAGACTGGAAATTTTATTGTTCTGGACGCTACCATCAAGGATAACAGATTAACCCTTTCAGTTGTCTATGGTCCCAATGATGATGGACCACAATTCTATGATGAATTATTCTCTAAAATCGAAAGCATGGGTAATGATTCAATCATAATAGGAGGGGATTGGAACTTCCACAAGATTACAAAAAAGATACAATTAAATATAAGCAAAAAAAAAAAACAAAAAAAGAATAAAAAAAAAACAACCAAAAGGCAAAAATAATGAATTTAATGGGAAAATTTGACTTATTTGATATCTGGCATTTAGAAAATACAGAGGAAAAACGTTATACTTGGAGAGGACCTGAAAATAAAATGGCAAGATTAGACTACTTTCGTTTATCATCAGACTTGCAACTCTTTTTTCAAAAGGCAGAAATTCACACTAAATACCACTCCGACCATAACCCAATAAGCATTAAACTATCTTTTGATAACCATCCCCGGGAGAAAGGAATTTTGAAGTTTAATAACAGTCTGCTCAGTGATCCAGACTTTGTAACTGCTACTAAACAATTTATAGGTGAAACAATAGACCAATATACAAATGATAACACAGGAAGTTATACTATAAATAATCAGCTTCTTTGGGAAACACTAAAAATTATGATAAGAGGGGAAGGTATAGCATACGCCTCTTCTGTAAAATGTAAGGCAGACAAAAGGAAACAAGAAATAGAAGATCACTTAAAAGTTCTGAATACTGAACTCGACAGCGGGGATGAATCAGTGTCAGAAGAAATGAGATCACTTAAAAATGAACTTAAAACCATCAGGGATAAAAAGCTTCAGGGAATAATAATGAGAACAAAATTAAAATGGAAAATAGAGGGAGGAGGAAAAACCTATCAAGTACTTCTGCAACTTGGAAAAAAAAGACATTATACGGAAAAAAAACTATCCCCAAGTTAGTAAAGGATGATGGATCGGAAATTACTAATATACATGAGATCCAAACCAAGCAAAAATCATTGTACGAAAATTTATATTCATCAAAAGTATCTAATAATCAACCTCTTGATACAGATGATACTTTTTTTGGACAAAACTTTTAAACTTTTTAAGCAATGACGAAAAAATTTCTCTCGAAGGGCCATTATCACCTTCGGAAGGCTTGAATGCTCTTAAAGCAATGCAAAACAATAAAACACCCGGTTCTGACGGCTTCACCGCCGAGTTCTATAATTGGTTTGGAAAGACATTGGCAATTATCTAATAAACTCGTTGAATTGTGGCTATGCATTGAGACAACTTTCAACTACACAGAAACTCGGAATTATTACATGTATACCTAAAGAATACATAAAAAATTGGCGCCCAATTTCCCTAATTAATGTAGATACAAAAATAGGATCCGCAGCACCGAGTAAAAACAGTTCTTCCCAATTTAATTTCAGACACACAGCTCTGTTTTATGAAAGGTCGTTATATTGGGGAGTGTACTAGATTAACTTTCGATTTAATTGCTAAATGTGAGAAACTGAACATTCCAGGCATCCTAGTTCTGATAGATTTCGAAAAGGCCTTCGATTCCCTGGAATGGATCTTTATCCAAAAGACAATGGATGTTTTTAAATTTTGGACCCTCAATGATACGTTTCAAACCTTCTGTAGCCACATTTCCAGTTGCATATTTAATAATGGCCATTGTTCTGAAAGATTCAACATAGAACGTGGCGTAAGGTGATCCTTTATCGCCGTATCTTTTTATTCTTAGAGTGGAAATTCTTAGCGCGTTTCTAAAATTTAACACCAATATAAATAGAATAAACATAAAAAATTCTGAATACCTAATGAGTCAATACGCTGATGACTCTACCCTATTTTTAAGTGAAGATGGATACTCTTTAGACAATGCCCTGAATATGGTTGAACAATTCTCACTAATCTCTGGCTTAAGGGTTAATTTTGATAAAACAGAAGTTATAAGGATAGGTTCTAAGCGGGGTTGTGGCGAAGCATCAACAAGCTTACAAGTCGTTTGGAATCATTCCAGATCATTCAAAATTTTGAAGATTGAATTTAATCTATTTCGCGACAATTATATACTAAATGATTACACTAACAAAATGCAGAAAATTGAAAAATTGTTAAGTGATTGGTCATTTCGTAACTTAACAATAATCGGAAAAAATACCATTATAAAACCTTTGGCTTTACCAATTCTGCCACATTGTTTTATGGTTTTACCAGACCAACCAAAGGAGTTATTTAACAAAATTCAAACATTGTTTTATAATTTTTTATGGTCCGGAAAAGTTGAAAAAATAAACATACAACAATTATTGGCCTTTTTGAAAATGGTGGAATTAAATTTCCCCAAGTTGAAACTTTTAGTCATGCCTTAAAAATGATTTGGATTTAGAAATTAATGGACCCCCACCTCGTTGGCTGCATGGAAAACCCTTATAATCGACGAGTTAGAATTGTTCGGAACTTACAAACTTTGGCACTCACATAAAGAAGGTTTAAAAGTAGTTGGAAAACATAAGAACACTTTCTGGAAGGATGTTCTTTTGGCCTGGGCTATTTTGGACAAAAACAGTAACACAACCCTCGTAGACATATTAGGCGAAACTATTTTCTTAAATAATCAAATAAAAGTTAACGGACAACTGTTTTTCAATAAAGCTTGGTGTAATAAAGGTATTTACTTTGTAAATGATCTAGTATCTGACAACAACAGCCTCCTAACCTTCTCTGACTTCTCCAACAAATATAATATCAATACCCCATTTACAGTTTTTCAGGGCATTATAAATGCATTACTCAAAGAATGGAAAAGGGCGACCAGATCCAATAAGCCACTGAATAATATTCAGCACAGAAACGTTGAGACGTTAAAATCTACTAATAAAGTCTCCCGAGCCCTTTATTTTAAATTTTTAGAACTACACACAACACCCTCCATTCATATGCAGAATAAATGGAATGAGGTTTTGGATATAAATCTGCATTCAGATGACTGGAAGTTTATATATAAAATCCCATTTACAATCACGGACAATACATATTTACAAAGTTTGCATTTCAAAATTGTCCACCAAATTTTATATACGAATTCAAAACTGTATAAATGCAAACTTTCTGAAACGGAACTATGTACTTTCTGTTGCAATACAAAGGAGTCAACACTTCGCTTGTTCTTTGAATGTTCTGTTGCGAAAACAGTTCTTCTGAATTTTTGGGAACATTTGAAGGACAAGTGATGTTGAGTTTCCCTTAACCCCAGAATATATTATTTTAGGCCACAAAAATACCTACGCCCCTCCCAATAACACAACATACTTCTATATGTTGATCTACAGAAAGTTTATTTATTCCTGCAAAGTGAAAAATAACCTACCAACCTATATAAGATTTATTGAACAATTAAGAAACTACAGAAATCTAGAATTCGTGTCCAAATATACATACTCGAATAAACGTACAAAGGAAATATATTTAAGGTGGGATATAATCAGTTCACTACTAATTGGTTAACCCCTTTTTGCATTTTGTATATACTGCTTTGTCACGGTAATGTAGTGACAACGCAGATTGCGATCGGCGTTTAAAACACCATGAAATGTTTATATGTTACGTGTAGCGACGTTACACAGTCTGGATGAGCACTGTGCGTTGCTTAGGTTGAGTCGCATTGACCCTTTACCCAACACAACGTTTTAATAATATGTTGTTGCCTTCAGAAAAGGACATATTTTTCAGATTTTTCCTTCCGGGCCACAGCCTCTGTCCCTTCGGTGGAGCGACCGCGATGAGCTCGCCCCAGTGATGGATTATGGGCTGTGTTTTGAAGGGGAAGTATTTGAAAAAATAATGAAACTGCAGATTGTCTTTTGCATATGGTGCTGGTCGGTTTCAACGTTGATGTTTGGTATAGATCTAACGTACTTCTGGTAATTTTACGCCATTTCAGTTAAACGGTAAGGTGAACAGTAAAAGCGCGTAATCCACTAGTTGTTGTATAGAATGGTTCAGTCTGTGCATGTTTTGGTTCGTGTTTAAAGATGTCTCGCCCGAGTCCCCACACAGAACAGACTATCAACCTACAGAGGCCATTACAGAGATCAGTACACATCAGCAAATCAACCACTTTTACAATATATGCGAGAGTGGAGAGGTCATGACACTGAATTTTATATAAAATGACATTCAAGCACCGACGTAGTCACATCTTTGTACATGTATGTAAATTGATACGCATGTACCACCTCGATCCCCTACCAAAACTCAGACGGCAGCTTCCTGCAACACAGTACAGCTACAAATCACTATGAATGAATAACAAACTTTATTTTTCTTTCTGTGTCATGTATAAAACCACTTTATAAAATTATTTCATGAAATATGCATTTGAATGTAATTAAAAACCTAAGATCTGAATAAAAAAGAAAATTAAAAAAAAAAAAACTAAACATTTTCATATTTTTCCTTCAAAACATTCTTTGGAACGAGCTCGACGAACTTGTTCTAATGATAGGCATAAGCTATACTTTCAGGCAAAACTAAAAAAAATATAAAAACCCCAAAATTTGAATGCCATTTTTTTTGTAAATGATTTAGCCTAATACATTGGATAAACCGTTGAGCAGTTGTCAGATTATTAAAATATTAAAATAAATACACAGAGCGACACACGCGTGTCGTTCTGTGTTTATTACACGCCTTCACCTCTATAAAAACAATTATTAAAAGTGCACTCGGCAATTCATTGGACAACTAGCAACACAAACAACACATTTTATCGCCAACCAAATTTGCGAGAGGAACGCGTGTTAGTATTTCGTCCCCTGAGTCCCAATGTGTTCTATGTGCGCACTGGCACATGCAACACATTGGAACTCAGGGAGAGATTTTTAGTTATCGCTAGCGATTTAAATTGTAATTGCGGTGCACTATTTGTAGAAATTTCAAGTGAACTTTCGCTTCTTTATAAAAATAGTCTGCCAACGATTTCCGTTCCGCACATGTGTGCGGAACGGATTTCCATTATTCGCGTGGTTTAGTGTTGTTCTAGATGTGGATTTCAGAGAACAGGCGTGTAGTAAAAGAATCCAGACCGTCCGGCCCTACTTTTCTATTGCATGTAACCTGAATTAAACCATTTTATTTGAACCTTGAGCCTCATTTATGATATGCGAGCCCATGAAGTTGTACTGTCAGACTGGTATAACTTGTTTACAGTGCTACCGATTGGTTGAAACTAAGTGATGTATCAGAAAAGCTTTCTTTTAGGATTTGGGGTGGTAATTACGAAACATAATGCTGACAAACAAATTTCGTCAATGAAAGATATGTACCGGAAAGTTAGCACCCCCCCCCCGCCCCTTTCATTTTCTAAAGCTGCCAAGGAATGGGAATTTCTAATAGAAATTGAATTTTCGAAAAAACAGCGAGGTTGTGTCATCATTTACACACCTCAGGCACTTTCCTTTAGAGTATTATAAAATTACAAAAGCTGGCTTTTTACAATTATTTGCCCAGTCAGTTTGAACGTTTGACTATCATTTGTCGAAACTCATTTAACCCTTTATCTAGCATGAAAAGCAGATGACACTTGCAAAAACATTTCTTGAATAACTAATTTTTTGTCTCAAAAACATAGGTTATGACCCCTCGTTGGAACGAGCTCGACGAACTCGTTCCAACGAGGGGTCATAACCTATGTTTTTGAGACAAACAATGAAAAAAATAATGAAAATTAATTGGCGATTTTTGAGAATAGCGCTGACCGGTTTTGGCCGTTACGTTGGGTAAAGGGTTAAAAGTAAGAAAACGGCGATTCTCGCATCTTTTCATGTTCTGCAACTTTCTTTTCCTGTTCATTATGTCAGCAGTTAGCGCATCGTTACACGTCAAACAAGCAGGCAATGTCCTTACCATTAATATAAAAGTCTAGGACATGAGATTTGCTAATTTTTTTCTCTGGGAAAAATATAAACTTCTCAATTTCTGAAAAAACATATTCGCAAAACAAGGAGCCAAAGTGGACGGTTACTTAATATTGGTAGGTGTGATACTGAAATATATTCTTCATGTACGATAATCTATGAAGTGGTTACTCCTATTTAGCTTTATGTAAAAGGACAAGTTTCCCTTTATAACCATTTAGAATCGATTCGAATTTCGAAACTTTGCAGAGCTCTATCATTGCGCAGTACTGAATTAGTGTAAATCACAATACTTGTCCGGAAGGCCGGGTTTTCTGGTTCAAAGGTATAAGGGAATTATGGAAACCTATTGTCCGAAGCTGTACATACATAATGCACTCCCATCGCAACTATGAAGTGTCGGAAATACACTTTTTGTATACTAACACCAACTAATACTAATAAGAGAGTCACGATGATGACTCCCATGACGCATGTTCCAATGGATAAAATATTCCCTAGATATTGCTTGAAAAAATATGATAGATTTTGTGCGGCCTCGTATGATTTAAAGATCCTACAGTGAAATACCCTCTGACATGAGTAAAATCAGTGCAATGTAAAGGAATGCGCTTCACTGACAACACCTACTGGCACGGAACACATTCTGGTCCCATATTAGCCTGTAACAAAAAGGAATGTGCAAGCCTTATGTGGCCAATATGACATCATGTCAGAACTACATCTTTTCTACTAAGATTACTAGATGAGTAATGATAAAATATTCTGGTCGGAAACGATGGAGCTTGTTATTTGTCGCTCCATGCCATTCCGCTTGCCACACAGATTTGATGTACTTATTGATATGTGGTTTAAAATCAATGAAAGGAATATTAAAATCAGTGAGAGTCTTATTTAAAGCCTGTTTTTCTGCACTGCCTTCCCTGGGGTTGCCGTATATACCAACATGTCCAGGTAACCAGCAAAACACGATATCATATTGATCAGCCATAAAAGTATTCAACTTTGCACAAAGTTCAAAAATGAGAGTGTTCTTCAACTTAGGGTTGCGTGACGTTAGCACAGAGGAAAGGGAGTCGGGAAAACAGTCGACTTCCTTTCATGTATATTCTCGATTTATTCATGCGCAAGCTGTAATGCTTTAACTTCAGCTGTGAAAACAGAACTTTTGTTTGGTATTCCGGTTGAGATGATCTGATCACCACCAACAACAGCTGTTGCTACTTTGACATTATCTTTAGATCCATCTGTATAGATCCTTGTTTATGCACCATACTTCGACTTTATCTGAGGATATTTTTGTTTAAACTCCAAAGAATTTGTCTCCGACGTTTTGGCAAAAGCAAGGTCCGAAAATAACAGTAGGTTTTTTAAAGGTGCCAAGGAGGAATATATGGTTTACGGTTTTCTTTTATCGAAGCAGATTCAAGTATGGTGTACTCCATATGGGGATTAATTCTAATTCCTAAATGAGGAATACGTTTCTGGTGTCTATGGAAAAATCTAACAGTTTAGGGGTCCGAAACACAACTATAAGCTGGATTTGATGGATTGGCCAAAAGTTTCGGTTTGTTTCTCTGATTTTTCGTTTTCTGATTTTGAGGTTTGGTCTTTGTGGCGTTCAGATTTAGGTATTCGTGTTGTTTCTTCTTATTTTTGTTCGAAATTTGTAATTTTCTTCAATATTTGGCCCGTTAAATTTTTTGAGTGATCTTCAGTTCAGTTTGTTTTATCAAATATGGAATTGTTCTCTTGAGACATGTGTATTGTGTCTGGCATCCCGCTGACTGACTTGGTAGTTTTTGTGATAATTTTGCAGCATATGAAGACGATGACGTATTCATATAGGCATTGATGTTTCGATATCTTTGGCTTCTTTAAAACTTATTTACTTTTCACATTTTATTTTTTTGTATTGTTTTTTTCCAGACAGGGCAATCTTTGGATGATGACATGTGATTGCCCTGACAGTTTACACATTTAATAGAATTGATACATGGCTCCAGGTGTTGTTGGCCGCATATTAGTTGACCCCCGCAGTTGTTTACCCATGGCCATATTTCTAACACTTGAAGCATCGAAGTGAATTTGGTATAAATAAATCCACGTTGATGTTCTTGCAACTAACTTTGATTGATTTGGGTGGACGAGAAGTATCAAATGATAAAATATAAGTATTTGTTTTCGATGACTGATCCATTTTTTTAATTTAGATATTTTTCTCTGCTGTTACACCTTGTGGTTTTAGTTATTTCTGTATGTCAATTCCTAATAGGTCCCTTGTTTTATTACACACCCTCTGTTATTAAGCGTTCATCTCCATATCTGCTAATTTTTCTGTATTGAGCTAATTTATTGCTTGAGCCTCCATATTACACTCGATGAATATTGCTCCAGTACTCAGCTTCTTTACATTGTTTAGAGTGCTAGCACTTCTTTTAACCCTTGAACTCTGGTGGTATCGCCCATGCCAGTTCAATGGAAGCACTTGGCAGAGTCCATATTCATTAATTGGGGTAGACCAATCAATATTTTCAACGTGCAGCCTCGGGGCTGCACGTTGAAAATATGGATTGGTATACTCCACACATTTACGGAACAGCCATACTATTTAATGACGTTATGACGTATCATGTTTATGGCCGGAAAAGCGGCCGCTCGGGTTCAAACGGTTAGTGCCTCTTTCGAAGGCAAAGGGGTTAATATCAGTAAATTATCAGTTGCATTTTTGCTTGCGTCCGCTGCATATAGTATGACAAAGTTTAGCCATTTGTTCGAAGTTGGTAACATTTCTGGATCTTAGTCAGAATCAGAACCGTCCGAAAATAACTATCAGTCTTGTTTAAGTTTTTTTTGATTGTAACGTTTCCATGGTAAGATTGTATAAATTTCCATTGCCCCGGCTCCCACCCACCCTGGGGTCCCACAAGGGTAGAGTTAGTGTTAAGCAGTGAACCCACCAGACTGCCAGTATTCCCACATACTTATACTAGAGCGGTATGCTCAGCTAGTGCAGATGCCGAAGCATGCCACTGCCTGACTGACCCGTGCGTGAGAGTGTCATGTCTTCAGATGGCGATCATCCAATCAATCACTTTAGAATACACTGTAATAAAATTTGCCACTACAAACTAACACAGACAGTGCAAGAATACCTAATAAAATTTAAAAATTAATAATTCAGTTAAAAGTCAGTAGACAATTACAATGGTGAGATTTGATTAACATAAATGACTGAATGAATGACCTCCAAATCCCCCCTCCCCACAACATCCTTTCTAGGGGCTCCCGGTTGGCCAGAACGAACCGGTCCGACCATCCGTCTACTCTCGAAGTTAGGGTGAAAACAGTGCATTGGACAAGTGTCACCAAAATAGAGATTACCCAAACCGGAGCACTGTTCTGTCCTCAACTGTCAGGATTCCTTCTTCCGGGGCATTCGAAAATACGCACCTCATGTGAAAACAAGGTGCCTGCAGGGTGATGTACTAGCAGGATAACACCATTTTGGTCCGGTGCTGCGTATTTGTATATTTCGCAGCAAACCTGCTGAATTGATCAAACCTAATTTAAACCAGCAAGCCTGCCCATTTGAGCAGGCCGTCTTTTATCCGCCACCTGAAGACCCACCTAGCAGGGAATGGCCAACCCCCTAGGGGGTAAGTCCATTAGAAAAATTCGAAGGGTAGAGCCCGGTCAGGATACCGTAGAGACAGGAGGTCATGACCAGCGTAGGGATACTAAACAGTGCTTAGAAAACAGATGCAGTGTTTTAGATAATGATGCACCGGGAGAGGGGCGGGGGTGACGGAGAGGACAATAGAGGGGGTAATTTGTGGTGCTGAAATGACAGATAAGATAAATGGAGGAAGAATTCGGATGCCAATAAAACGATGGGCAAGTTGCAAAATAAGAGAAAGTTAGTTGTAGCCGGTAGCAGCATTGTACGCGGGATTGATAAGGTTGTCTGTCGTCCTGAATACACAAATCGGACTGTGCTATGTTTCCCTGGGACGAAGGTCAGAACCAGCGTAAGGATACTAAGCAGTGCTTAGAAAATAGATGCAGTGTGTTAGATAATGGTGCACCGGGGGGGGGGGGGGGGGGGGAGGTGATGGACAATAGAAGGTGTAATTGGTGCTCCTGAAATGACAGATAGGATAAAAAGAACGATCAAAAGGAAGAAGACTTCGGATGCCAATAAAACAATAAAACTTGCAGATGATATGAGTGATGTTGGGTCTGAGGAGAGAAAAGGAAGGAGAATAAGAGAAAGTTAGCTGTAGCCGGAAACAACATTGTACGCGAGATTGATACAGTTGTCTGTGGTCCTGACAAAACAAATCGGACTGTGCTGTGTTTCCATGGGACGAAGGTCGAAGATTTGAGGAACAGGATTGATGGTATTGTAAAGGGGTCAGTATCAGATCCGGTTGTGGTAGTTCATGTGGGGCCCAACAGCATTAGGGAGAGGAGATCTGTAAAACTGGTCGAGATGCCAGGCATTTAGTTATTAAACTGCACAGAGGGAATGCAGGGGTAGTGGTACCGGGAGCCATTTCGGTACTTGGAGGAGGGTGACACAAGCGCTGGGTAACAAAAGTCTACATGTAACAGAGCCTTTTTGGAGACGTGCGGGAAGGTGCCCAGGCGCAATAACAAGAGTGGAAACAAATGGGATGAACAAGAGCGAGGAGGAGAGAACGATGTTATCGAGGTTACCGTCAGAAAACAATAGATTCAATAGGGGTAAGTCAAGGCATCTAGGTACACTGAGATTGAGGTACAGGAACATCCAGGGTCGCCACAGGAAAGTAAGTGAAATAGATACACTAAGACGTCATTGGCTTATGTGAGACATGGTTAAGACATGAGGGACGGGTGGACCAGTTAAGAGGTGCGCGTGGATAGGTGTAAGGCGAACTAAAGGTCGGAAAAAAGGTGAAGGGGTAGGCGTGTACATAAAAAAGGTTTTAAAACCGTCGTTATCACAGATCGGGCAGATGTAAGTACCTCGACTGAGGTATCTATAGAAATTGGATGGGTAAAGAGTAATCTAAAAAAACCAAAGTGTTGCTGTTGGGATTGTGCACTGTGCGGTGGAAACCTGAGTGGAATGACTCATTATACTCAACATGTAGGTCAAATATCACGACATTTGAAAACAGGGGACTCGGTATAGTTCTGATTTATTTATTGGGGATTAACGACACTTTTGACAAACAGGGTCACCTCGTGTCGACAAGTTTTACGGGTGGAGGAAGTCGGAGTTCCAGGAGCGGACCACCTAGCAACGTACTAATTCCGCACAAGCAGGGTTGAAGACAGGTGAACCATCGACGTGAAGTACGCCTTAGTACACAGCGCCACCGTGCCCCCCCCACCCCCTCCCCCCCCCCCCCAACGTGGGCAGTCGGAAAGAAGTGATTTTCCCGAGGACAGAACACAGTACCCCTGTCGGGGACCGAACAGTGGACCATTCGGTTTGCAGGTCAATGCCACTGAGCCACTGCGCTCCCTATAATTCTGATGGGAGACTTCCATGTGCACATAGGTGACAAGGACGACGGTATCCAAGGTGGGGATAAGGAAGTCAACAGGAATTGAAAGAAGCTGTTGGACTTCACAAGTGAGCTCGGTCTGAAGGTTCTAAACAGGATTGCGAGGTGTAAGAGAAAATGGATCTGGGAGAGGGAGGACAGAAGAATACTATATTCTCACAGATATCGAGGAAGGTGATAGAGGTAGAAGTGGATGATGAGGGTAAAAGGTAATGGGATAGTGACCACAATTTGATTAAAGTTACGATCGGGGAAAACCCAGTAGGAAACAAGAGAAGCTTTAATTGGTAGAGTGCTGGAAGCCCATATTAGAGCTTTATTCTGAAGTGCAGGTACCACAGCTTGAAGGATCATATTCAGTGCATGTGCTTTGTATTATATTTGAAGTGATATTATTTAATCTGTAAGTGTTTGACTTGTTATAATTTATGGGAGAGTGCCCATAGGCACGCTCCCATAAATTGTAACAAGGCAAAAGCATGTGTACAAGATTTGATGGTCAAAAATAATTTAGCACTCTACCAGTTAAGGAGATTTGGGGACTGAGAAAGGATGCTGACTGGGTGAAGTTTGAAGAAAAAGTTAAACCAAAGCTTATGAATGTACACAGTGTGGCCAGTGCCCAGGAAATGGCACATGCCATAGTTGTGAACCCAATGGAGACAGGGAAAGTATAGGAGAGATTAGGATGGCAAAGCGGAAACTTTGATATATAGTGAATGACGAACCGAAAAAATGCCATAAAGGGCAGAAAAGTCAAATGTTCTGGGGACATGGGGAGCAAAAAAAAAAAAAAAAAATAGAAATCAAGGGGGTGGTAAGCAACGAGGCCAGGGTATGAAAAGAAAAATACCCACAGGCACGATATAAATTAATAAGACTAAAGACGATAATCGAAGAATGCGAAACTGCAATCTGATTAGGACGACACGTATGACGGGAGGATCGAGTTCGAACGTATTTTGAACATGAGTAAATAAAAGAAACGTAGGAAGTAATTCACAGAGTATTAAAATAGAGGGCAGAAATACCGACGACAAAAACCAAATGGCATCAGAACTAGTCAAACACTGGGAAAAGGTAAACAATAAGCTATGGGGCATGGAGTGCCACATTGAGGTCGAGAAAAAATTATCGAGCTTTGTAGACAGCGAAATAAAAACCGAGTAGGTACAAAAGGTGGTCTCAGAGGAGCGGAAAATTGCCCTGTATGGAAAAAGGAAAAGATCATACAAAAAATGAAATGTGGGAGAAAAATCAGTTTTCGAGAGGCTAGACTTATTGTGTCCTCGGTGTCTGGCATGTTAACATCATCTCCAGCATATGCTTCAAAATTATCATAAAGGTAACCAACAAAGTCAATAGAGTGCCAGACGCAATACACATGGCTCAAAGGCACAATACCCGCCTTATTGCAGGCCTTCACAATAGAGCACAGGGATCAATTGCCTTCAATCATTCAAGCACAAGCGGAGGAAACATTAAAAATGAATGCGAAGAAAGAACAAGACAAACTGAAACCAGAAGAGAGAAGAGTAATGGAATCAAAATCAGAACATGACATTAGAGCGCGGAGCCAATCGGCTCTCAGCCAATCAAATTACGGGTTCAGATATAACAACGAGGTCAAATTTAACTGATGAATTACAATAACATTTCTCCAAATAAGACACTTCGGCTGAATGACCTTGAGCAGTTGGTTCACCAGCTCCCCACACCATACTTTTTGTTGTTTTTTAATGCATATAACCCTCTTTGTGGGTGACTCCCGTAGCGTACAAGACCTCAAAGGGAAAACAGTTGAAGAGCTTATTTCAAAACACGACATGTGTCTGTTCAATGATGGTTCAGACACTTATTTACATCCCGCTTCTGGATCTTACACTTCAATTGATCTCACAATTGCATGTCCTTCAGTTTTTCTTGATTTTTCTTGAAAGGTTGAAGGCGACTTGTGCGGGAGTGACCACTTTCCGGTTGTGTTGGAAAGTATAATTCCGGCGGTTGATGAGAGGTTGCTGTAGAGGAATTAAAAAAAAGCAAACTGGGACACATTTTCAGCGCTTTCTTCCGAACGGATGCACAGGAAACATTTCAAGAAGGTACCGACCAACTAGAACATTTTTTCTGATGTCTTGATATCGCACGCACGGCCATTCTTAAAACCTCGACACATCCAAAACGTTTCACCAAATCATAGTTCGATGATGATTGCACACATGCTATATATTATCGCAAGAAAACTGAACAGAAATTTAACAAGTCACCAACTACAAATAATTTGGGAAAACTTTATATCAAGCGGGCGAAGACCAGACGACTTAAAAAACAAAAAAGAAAAGCTCTTGGGAAACGTATGCTTCTAAACCAACCAACATACACCCATCAATAAAATGTGGAAAATGATCAAATAAATTAAATGTAAAGAAAAAAACATCATCTGCACAGCACCTGGAGGGCAACAACACACTCATTACATCAAAAAAGAAATATAAAAAAATGGCATCCACTCTCTCCAAACACTCGTCGTCTGAAAATCGTAATCCAGAATTCGTTAAAATTTAAATAAAAAGAAACACAGGAAAACAATCCCTTAAATTTACCTCTAACAAGAATTATAATGAACCATGCTCTATGGGAGCGTTAAATAACTCTTTACATAAAGCAAAATATACTGCTACTGGGCCAAAATTACTAAATTTTAAAACATCTGCCACAATCATCACTTGAACTTTTATTATTACTTTTCAATGAAATATGGGTGACTGGCTAGTTTCCACCTTCCTGACGAAAAGCAACAATAATTCCTATTCCAAAGCCCAATGAAAATCACAGTACTCCACGCAATTACAGACCTATTGCATTAACAAGTTGTCTATGTAAAACCAATGAAAGGATGATCAATGATCGACTTGTCTGATTTCTGGAACTAAACAATCTACTAGCGAATGTTCAGTGTGGTGTCTATTGTCGGGAGAAGGCATACGATTCAATTAGGAAGTACGGAATTTTAAAGGACATTTTAACATGAGGTTCAGAGGCCTATTGCCTCTTTTTTATAGGACATTTTTAAAGGACCGTCAATTTCAGGTTCGTGTTGGGTCAAAGTTATCTGATCCGCACGAACAAGTATCGGGGGTTTCTCAGGGTAGTAGTTTATTTGTTGCCCATTTCTCAGTGAAAACCAGCAGAATAATTGAGGCAATTGAGGATATGGTAGACTCTTCATTGTACACTACGTGGAGAGTGGATTGTAACTAAATCACCCGCGGAGTGAATTCATCACCCAAACTATAAGTTTCAAATTTTGTATATATTGATTAAAAACACAAGCAATGTTTCAGCCAATGGACCTCCGGGTTTAACCCGGAGGCCCATTGGCTGAAACTTTGCTTGTGCTTGTTATGCTTTGCAACAAATTTGCAATTATAGCTTGGGTGGAATCTCCACTCTGCGGGTGATTTAGTGATAATACACTCTCCACGTACTGTATGTAGATGACTTTTTGATCAACTATAGCAGCAAAATGTGTATACTACAGACCGCAAACATCCACTATGCTTAAATGGGATTAAAACACGGGCCACTGAAAATGGTTTAAAGTTTTTTGTTCACTCTTTTGAGGTCTCAGAGTTGACACCTCCATAAACAGTTATGCCATTGGTCGTGTTAAAAAGGGTATTCTGACATGCCCTTTCCTCGCGTTAACCCACCTTGCGTCTTTATACTCCACATCAAAGCCTGTTCGATATCAATATCAAGTCCGCCCAGAAACTAAATGATTCTAATAAAACAGTGCACACGTGGAATTCATGGTACACTGGCGGTCCAAATCCGATGAGCCCGACAAACTGATCAACCCCCTCGAATTACATTTACTCTCTAAGAACGATGGGCGAATAGTATTGTATAGCGCATAAACTTTGCACAGGTGTGAAAATCATGTGGATATTACCTAAAAAGTATTTTTTAACTTCAGGTTTCTATCGGTGGGAGTTGAGGGATTGGGAGCAGGTGCAATATCTCACAGGCATGACTTTCGATATGTTTAGGAGACATAAGGGCTGGTCGCCACGATTGGAGAATTTTCCTTCTCCAGCTGTTCGAAGTTGAGAAACAAAAATATCTTCATCACTTTGATTAATAGTATAGTTAATAGTAATAGTACAGTACAAGCATGTGAGCATTCTCAGATTCGTCACTTTTAAACCAGAAGGCTGCACCTGTCCTTATTTTTAAGTTGTGGAGGTTTTGTGTTTCCTTTTGGGGCACTTGTTTGCCGTGTGGTGTTCCGCTTCCATTTTAGTCGAGACAGAACCAACACAGACTTATTGGGGGTTTCTTGGAAGCAACTTGTTAATTATTACCTATTTTCATGGTATTTTGTTGGTAATAATCATGGCTTGTGAAGCGTTTACTTCATATCAAGTGATCACCAGGAATATAGAAGACAATTTGCTTTCTTATTTGATGATTTTGTTGCAAACAACGCAATGCCCAGTTTCCTTGTCTCAATTTACATGAATTAGGTATCGCATATAATATAATGCATTTGCAGCACAATCGACTGGTCAAGTTAAATTAAATTGCCAGATATGAACTACTAATGACAACCCGCTATGATTCTTATAGTTTTTGCCTGCTATTGCTGAAACATTATTCATAGCGACCGAATAGTTAACGATATTTGTCTAAAGATCACAAATTTTCATTTTTCAGGCGCCATATTGACGGCCATTTTAGATACGTCATTGGTCAAACGGAGAGCAGCATATCCCAAGCAAAGTGATATGCCCGAGCAATTTAGAGCAATTGCTCGATCGAGTGACTCCACACGCTACTCTTTGACGCATTTCAGAAAAAGGGTGACGAAGGCCCGACAATTTTTCAAAAATTTGTTCCGTAAGTGGAACACCTAGAAACAGGGTTGCTGATTTTCCCTAATAGGCTAAACAGCCAAGAGTGTAATTGCTCCATGAGCTGCTGCTCGAACGACGTGAAGCCCATCGAGCAAATGAGCTTTGGAGCAATTGCTCGATCAAGTGACTCCACATACTGATCGAACGACTCGAAGTCCATCGAGCAAATGAGCTTTAGAGCAATTGCTCGATCGAGTGACTCCACATTCGACTCTTGACCTATTTTCAGAAAAAGGGGTGCCGAAGGCCAGACGTTTTCCAAAAAGGGGTACTGACATTGGGGTGCCACAGGACGAGACCGTTAAATACCGAGATGAGGCTAAGAGGGTTGGTAAATTAGACCTCATTGGGGGCTTTTCGCATGGCCTTCATGGCCTCATTTCAGAAAAAGGGGTGCCGAAGGCCAGACGTTTTCCAAAAAGGGTGCTGAAATTGGAGTGCTACGAGAAGTGGCCGTTAAATACCGAGATGAGGCTAAGAGGGATGGTAAATTAGGCCTTATTGAGGGATTTTCTCATTGTCCTCATTTCGGAAAAAGGGGTGCCGAAGGCCAGACGTTTTCCAGAAAGGAGTGCAGAAATTGGGGTGTCACGGGAGGTGATCGTTAAATACCGAGATGAGGCTAAGAGGGATGGTAAATTAGACCTCATTGGGGGCTTTTCTCATAGCCCTCATGGCCTCATTGGACAAAAAACGGATTCCCCAAAAAATAGCTTAACATATGTTAGATCCTCACATGGGTATATGCTGATACTTGAGGTTACCTTCGTGTCTTTCATGTACACATATGGGGCCCTACACATACTTTTATAATTTGAATACTGGTTAGAAACTACTCTTATAAACCCAAAAAGGTAGAATAGGAGGATTCAGGGTAATGACTCTTATACAAGTTATTGGGGGAAAAAATTGGGTATGGTGGTCCGAAAAAGGATTCTGGGGGAATCTGAGCCAGAAAAAAACTACTCTAGTTCAATCGAACATACCTCCCCCGGAGATATCTCTGTACTGTAGCATTACGTTCTACTATTATAAGCCATGGTATGGCGGTCCTAAAAAGGATTCTGGGGCTTCATATCAAATAAAAGTTATTTTGGTTGATTTGGAGAGATTGTCGGGTTGTTTGTGATAATTCTACGAATCAAGACATTACTCTTGTACAAAGGAACATACCCTACAAACACACCCCTATTCTATTAAAAGCCTTTGGATAACATAGCAACCACGTGGTGCCATGGAAACCAAGATGGCGGCCTCCAGTATACCAAATGGCCGACGGAAAGACGTATTACCCTAACAACACGCGTTGCGCATGCGCACTAACACCACGTATCACTATGGGGATGACGTCACAAGATGGCCGCTCATGCGGGCTACCATGAAAACCAAACATGGCACCACTAGGTCATCTGACCGGGACAGATCCATCCCTCTCCTACTACTGGTATGGACATTAAGATGAAAATATCAAAAGGTACATTTGAACTGAAATATATACAGTACTGTGGTTATAAAATTATTAGTGATCGTGGTCTAGTGGCGATCCGGTCGTAATATACTGCCCATTGTCCTCCCTGCTACCTATACAGTGCCACCTGTCTAAAGGGAAATACAATATTAAATATCAGCGAATATTTTTTGCTTGTTTTTTCTTCGCGCGTGGATTGGAAAATAAGATAAATGTTTTCTCAACTTAGTCCAGTGTATGGGAATATGACGTGAATTATAATATTAACCCTTTTTGTGTAGCGACCAAAATGGACCTGCGCAATTTATCAAATCGCCAGTAGAGTACAATCTCCGTGAACTGGTCGTAATCCACGCGTGGGCAGTGGTGATGCCCATGCATGCGTTTACGATGAAATAAAATCACCAGCAGCACATTTTTAATTAATGAAGGACCAGGTTGTACCCCGTGCTTCATTAATTACAGTTTTGATGATTATTCCTATAATTAGTGTTCGGAATCATATAATGTTGCATCCGTGGAAATATTGCTCATCCATGGGAAGTAACCAGTCTTCGGTGGCCGTACTGTAAAATGTAATTATTTTTTCATGTTTGTCTAAAAAACATAGCAGTTAGAAATTTCTTGAGCAAACGGCGAAAAGAAATCAAAACATTTAATAATACATTTTACCTTGCTGACAGATAAAATACTAATTCAATCATATACAATTTACTCTACATCGAAAACACCGCATCGCCTTAAACTGTAATTCGAACAATGTTGAATTTGGTTATGACAGAATCAATTCTTTTATGAAATACACTATACCTACAGTTAAAACTAGAAGTCCTGTCATGAAATGCGCGCAAATAGCACGTCGATCTGCACGTTAATCTACGCGTTATGGCCATAGTGAGGCGATTCTGTACATATGGCCTGTGCACAAGCAATGTTTCAGCCCATGGACCTCCGGCTAACGCGGAGGTCCATTGGCAGAAACATTGCCTGTGTTTGCTATGAGTAACCAGGAGAACCTGCCGTGCTTTGGATGCCATTCGATATGGCAATTGCGCGCAATTTCTACGCTCAATTAAGCCGAGATAAGCACACAGTTCGTGACAGGACTTCTAGATTGAATTGTACTTTTCCATGATCTTTTCCGTCAAACAGAAAAAAGAAAAGTAACTATAAATTGCGAGTTTATTCGTATTCCGAGAGTGAAGCTTCGGATTTCTATATTTTGACACCAGTGTACAGAGGAAAAAGTTTTTGTTCCAATAAGACTAAACTCCTCGTGCTCTGATTGGACGAGCGCTCTGTCTGATTTTTTATGTTCTCCGTTCCAGTTCCACGTGTTACCGTTTGACGTCACCACGCAAAATATTTGAAATAAGGTTGTTCGTTTCGCGATTAATTCACCAACGCAGAGACTTGCAAACCACTTTACTGTTCTAGGTTTTTTCACACACAACGACGGTCGAATGAAGTGTTCAAATTACGAATGCGTCATTGATTTGAACTGAGACGGAGTGACCTCAACCTATATCTGACCGTTTTGTTATTTGTCCAGGGATGTCGTGGGGTACACGAAAGGTTTATCTACTAAACTTGTTATCGTTAAAAGTTGCCTTATTCATTTCACGATGTGATTTCAACAGGATCTCGGATTCTTCCGGAGGAAATTAATATTCTGATTTCTTCCTGTTGAAAGTAGCAACCAGGCGTCTGTATTTCTACTTATAGGTTACTGTTACCACAGGACTTCCCGATATGGTTTATTGACGTTCAGCCATCTGGTAATATATCGACGATGTGACGCAATATGATGCAGAGGCGCGGTCGAGCTCGACTGGCACGTCCCCGTAAAGAGTCATTAATGCTGGGCATGTTTTGTTTTGTTGTTCTTTTTTCCTATTATGTATCTATGTAAAACTGGGAAAAACAAACGCAAGACCAAACAAAACCGGCCGAACGGTTTTACAGTGCTTGAGAAAGAACTGACCATACAATCTTACAGGGAGAAAACTGGAATAGTGGCCACTATGGACTCTCGTCACTTAGTCTATCCCGCAAACGGACGAATACGCCGTGTTCTCATTATCACATTTTCTCCCCTGTTGACTCGCACAATACAATAGTCAAAAAGTGACAAAATTTGAAAATAACGATACTTATATAATATTAGAACGTTTCTTTTCATGTTCTATCGGTCGATAGTACCTGAGTTTGTGTGATTTCTGAAATAAAACCTGAAGCAGCGAAGCTGCTGAAGGTTTTATTTCAGAAATCACACAAACTCAGGTACTATCGGTCGATAGTACCTGAGTTTGTGTGATTTCTGAAATAAAACCTGAAGCAGCGAAGCTGCTGAAGGTTTTATTTCAGAAATCACACAAACTCAGGTACTATCGACCGATAGAACATGAAAAGAAACGTTCTAATTATTTTATTATGCCGAACAAAATATGACTTTCATTGTTAAGCGTTAACTGCAACAAGCCATCGATCTTGTAACAACAATGTCGTCGAATCCAAAAACATATCGTCATTTCGAACGAATGACGTCTCTTCGAAAATGACTTGTCACAAGTGCCGTCGCTTTGGGAGTTTCTTTATCAACAAATGCCAATGTTAACAACTGCATCATGCTGTTCGTGTTATAATTCATTGTTAATGCTTGTGTGAAAAGTGATTTAAATTAATGGAATATAAATTCATGTTTCTCGGACAACAGTTGATAGAATTAAGCGGAGTGAAACACAAGTCATAACTGAGACTCATATTCAGGATTCACTGAAGTGGTGAACAACACGCGAGTGAGTTTTTTTTAATATTTCTGATTCTTTTGAATTCATTGTTTGCAGTTAAAATTGAAAACATACCCACTGAAGATGATATATTTGTTGGTAAGTTTGTGTCTACTGGTGTTGAAAAAAAAGTTAAACGGACACGGAGCCAGCGTTTGGTGTTGAGAAATTCCAATCGACGCTGATCAATGGAAGTGGCGCTTACTTTTCTTCGTTCTCTTGTCTCCCGGGAAAAACGTTCCGATAGTACCCGTGTTTTGCCCCAAAACTCCAGTACTGTGACTTTTAGAAGGTGTCAAATTAACCAATCACGGCTGATGTTACAAACTTGAGGCATAATAATACAGATTAGATGAATTTTATTCTTTAGTTACCCTAATTTGTGTTTTTTCTGACCCAGCAATATACCCTCTAAAACCACCCCAGAGAACGATCGAAGGAAAGTTAGACTGAACACAAAAGAGATAGTTTCACAACGGGTTCGTCGTTATGAGTAGAGTACGACCAACTATTATGGATTTTTTTCAAGTTAACCCTTTACCTAGCATGAAAAGCAGACGACACTTGCAAAAACATTTCTTAAATAACTAATTTTTTTCATTAATTATCTCAGAATCATAGGTTATGCCCCCTCATTGGACGAGTTCGACGAGCTCGTTCCAACGAGGGGTCATAACCTAAGTTTTTAAGACCAAAAATGAAAATATAATGAAACTTAGTTGGCGATTTTTTAGAATAGCGCTGGCCGGTTTTGGCCGTTATATTGAGTAAAGGGTTGTGGAGCCCAAAGTGTTATTTACCACGTTTTCGTAACACACAGAAAAAAGTAATCTGAAACGAAGCTTTTTTTTCCTCAAACCGAACCGAAAGCGAAACTAATCTTAAAAATTCAAACCTCACAGCTCTACGAGCCACATGATATGGTTTCGTGAATTGTTTTAAACATCGTCAGTAGTATGTGATGTGGTTTTCACCCCTATTCGGCAGGACCCCGGTGCAGGACCCCGGATGTGACGTCATGTCACGTGACGTAGTGGCGCCATGTTGTGTTGCCATGGTAACCCGCGTGAGCGGCCATGTTGTGACGTCATCTCCATAGTGATACGTGGTGTTAGTGCGCATGCGCAGCGCGTGTTGTTAGGGTGATAGGTGTTTCCGTCGTCCATTTTGTTTACTAGAGGCCGCCATCTTAGTTTCTATGGTAGCACGTGATTGCTATGTTACCCAATTTTTCTGCAATAAGACGGGGTATGTTTTGAGGGTATGTTCCTTTGTAGAAGAGTAAATCTAATTACCACAAACAACCCGACAATCCCTCCAAAACACCAAAATCCACCCCAACTTTTACTATTTCGAATTTTTTCAGAATTCTTTGCTGCTATCTATATATACAATAGTTTTCGTCTATCTGTTCATGTTCCTTTGTTCTAGAGTATACTCCAGTAGCGTAGAAGAGCCTATTAATTGGAACAGTTTTTCTTATTATTACTATATTTAGCTATTTCTGGTGTATTCTTGTTAGTTCTGACCCTATTCCAAGTACTCTTGTTGTTTCATTTGTCTAGATCATTTATAACCAATCAGATTGCTTGATTTCCCATAGTCTGTATGCAGGGTTATCCTCCTTGTGTATAACAAAAGCAGTCCCAAAGCCAATAAGCTATCGAGTAGTTACTGATAAGTCATTGCTCGAACGACTCTAAGCCCATCGAGCAAATGAGCTATCGAGCAATTGCTCGATCGAGTGACTCCTCGAACGACTCTTCGACTCATTTTAGTATTTGAGGATACCCATGACCCGGTATTGTATTATTTGAGGATACCTATCCCAGATATCCTTTATCAGCTAAAGAGCCAAGAGAGTAATTGCTCCATGAGCAATTGCTCGAACGACTCGAAGCTCATCAAGCAAATGAGCCTTAGAGCAATTGCTCGATCGAGTGACTCGACATACAGCTCGAACGACTCGAAGTTCATCTAGCAAATGAGCTTTAGAGTAATTGCTCGTTCGAGTGACTCCTCGAACGACTCTACGACTCATGTCAGAAAAAAGGGATTCTAGGGCCTAAAGGGATTCCGTAAGTAGGGTTTTTTCCCAAATAAGCCAAAGAGCCGAGAGAGTAATTGCTCCATGAGCAATTGCTCGAACGACACGAAGCTCATCAAGCAAATGAGTCTTAGAGCAATTGCTCGATCGAGTGACTCCTCAAACCACTCTTAGACTCATTTCAGTATTGGGGGATACTTGTTGGACTTTACATCCGCGGGTACTTCTGTTGGGAAAGGTATAAAAAGGGTGTTGGTACGAAAATAAATTCATTTGTGTCCTGACCGTCGTCGAGTGAAGACATGTTACCAATTCGTTGCAGATACTGTTCCAAGTTATTTTCAAGATCGGAGGTTGCTCGAAGACACGAGAAGAACCATCATCGGCTCCACTGCAGATATTGTAATAAAGAATTCTCCAGGAGCTTCACACGTAACAGGCATGAAGAACATTACTGTCCAAGAAGAACAGAAGAGGAGGGAGATACTGGACTGACTGACCAACATAAAGCACTTTTAGAATTTTTACGGGATGCTGACAAGGTGGAAATCGATGCCGTTCTACGTGCTGCTGATGAAGATTTGATTACCTGTTTATGCAAATGTGCTACCAACATTCTCGAAGATAAGATACCACTGAATTTAGCTGAATTTGATGACCTGCGAAAATACGAACATGTATTGAAGCTGCTAACAGATGATGGAATTTCTCCAGATATCAAAAGATGTATATTACGAAAGAGTTGCTTTTCTCTCGGCGCTTATCAACCCAGTCCTAGCTCTGAAAAAAGTATAAAAGGAGTGTAGGAGTGAAAATAAATTCATTTGTTCTACGACCACGAAAGAGGGAAGACATGGCGATGCATAACTGCGAGTACTGTGGAAAAACATTTTCTCGAAAATTTAACACGAAGAGGCACAAAGAAGAAGTTTGCCCAAACCGACAAACAGAAAAACCAAGCAACACTACAAGATTAGAAAGAAATCTAGATACACTGCGAATCCTATCTGATGCAGATCGATATGAAGCCAAGACTATGCTGAAGATGGTCAGTGATGATTTGATACAATGTTTATGTGATTGTGCCTCACACATCTTGACGGGCGCAGTACCTATAACCAAATCTGAGAGAGCTAAGCTGATTCCACACAAGCCGAAATAAGGAGAATTGCCTCACCAAAGACAGAACTATCTTATCGGAAAAGAAGACGGATCATACAAAAAGGAGGATTTTTAGGAAAGTTGATCAGACCCGTCATCAATGCTCTGTCCGATATCCTATAAAAGGGTCGTCCTCATAAGAAATTTGTTATTTGTAATCCGACCTTCGAAGAGAGCGGACACAATGCAATCCAGCTGTGCACCAAAACATTGGTCAAGAGATTCGGACTCTGATGAATCGTCGGAACTATCAGAAGACATGGAATATGAAGAAGAAGAGGAAGAAGAAGACGTTTCTATGATGGGAGGTATCATTCAAAGTGCCTTTGACAAATACCAAAACGATTTTGACAACCTCATGAACAAATATATCGAAGATGGAATGGATAGTGAAGATGCAGTTGAAACAGCAAATACAGCACTTCAAAAGAATGTTAGAGAAGCCATTAGTGAGAAATACATTCATACCCTTGTGTACATTCGAAATTTTTGCAATGACGCAATTCACAAGAAAATTCAAGAAACTGCCAAGCGTCTTCGTGAAGAAGAGGACTTTGACTTTGAAGAATCCCAGAAATATGCCTTGGAAAAGCGAAGATTTCTGTTCGACAACCTTATGACAAACTACTCATTCCGAGTAGATGATGATGAAGAAGAAGAAGACGATTAGAAAAGTATAAAAGGAGTGTTGGTAGAAAAATAAATTCATTTCCGTTTTGAACGTCGAAGAGTGAAGATGTCTGTGTCAACAACAGTGCTCAGATTTAAAGATGACTTACATATACAGATCTTCAAGAATGATGCTGGATTAAAGCTGACTTCCCAGGAACTGACCCAAGTGAATCGTGTGGTAAATGCAGCCAAGAGAAAAAATCTAGACATGGATGCTGGTGGAAAGAAACAAAGATGTGTGGATACTGGGCGATCAGTAAACAAAAGAATAAAGACAGAAGAACTGACTCCCAATACAAACGGAAACGAAGTAACTACTGCGAACAAAGTTTCTACAGAAACAAAGAAAGATGTTTCCATTAAGAACGAAGTTTCTACTGAAGACAAGAAAAAGATGCCAGCTCCCACAAAGAAAGAAGTTTCCACTAAGAACGAAGTTTCTACTGAAGTCAAGAAAAAGATGCCAGCTCCCATAAAGAATGAAGTTAACACTATGAACGAAGTTTCTACTGAAGTCAAGAAAGATGTCTCCACCCAAACCACGAATGAAGTTACTACTGAAGCTAAGAAAGATGTTTCCACTCAAACCACAAATGAAGTTACTACTAAGAAGACTGAAGTTACTACTATGAACCAGCTAGAGAAAGAGGAACCAAAAGATGCCAGACAGGAAATTAAAGCAACCAACAAAGCCAAGTTATCAAATGAGAGAAAGTGTTTTATCAAGAACCTAGCCATGCGATGGGAAGAAGCTCCAACCCACAAGATGAAATGGTTAGCCCATGCAAGAAGAACTACAAAGAGAAATGCATTGAGACATTGAATTGTATACTTGAATAAAAATGAAATGTTATATATATTGTTGTTTTTTTTTTTTATCTACTACCCCAACAGAAGTACCCGGATGTAAAGTCCAACAAGTATCCCCCAATACTGAAATGAGTCTAAGGGTCGTTCGAGGAGTCACTCGATCGAGCAATTGCTCTAAGGCTCATTTGCTCGATGAGCTTCGAGTCGTTCGAGCAATTGCTCATGGAGCAATTACTCTCTTGGCTCTTAGGCTTATTTGGGAAAAAGCCCTACTTACGGAATCCCTTTAGGCCCTAGAATCCCTTTTTTCTGACATGAGTCGTAGAGTCGTTCGAGGAGTCACTCGAATGAGCAATTACTCTAAAGCTCATTTGCTCGATGAACTTCAAGTCGTTCGAGCTGCATGCCGAGTCACTCAATCGAGCAATTGCTCTAAGGCTCATTTGCTTGATGAGCTTCGAGTGGTTCGAGCAATTGCTCATGGAGCAATTACTCTCTTGGCTCTTTAGCTGATAAAGGATATCTGGGATAGGTATCCTCAAATAAAACAATACCGGGTCATGGGTATCCTCAAATACTAAAATGAGTCGAAGAGTCGTTCGAGGAGTCACTCGATCGAGCAATTGCTCGATAGCTCATTTGCTCGATGGGCTTAGAGTCGTTCGAGCAATGACTTATCAGTAACTGCTCGATAGCTTATTGGCTTTGGGACTGCTTTTGTTATACACAAGGGAGATAACCCTGCATACAGACTATGGGAAATCAAGCAATCTGATTGGTTATAAATGATCTAGACAAATGAAACAACAAGAGTACTTGGAATAGGGTCAGAACTAACAAGAATACACCAGAAATAGCTAAATATAGTAATAATAAGCAAAACTGTTCCAATTAATAGGCTCTTCTACGCTACTGGAGTATACTCTAGAACAAAGGAACATGAACAGATAGACGAAAACTATTGCATATACAGATAGAAGCAGAGAATTCTGAAAAAATTCGAAATAGTAAAAGTTGGGGTGGATTTTGGTGTTTTGGAGGGATTGTCGGGTTGTTTGTGGTAATTAGATTTACTCTTCTACAAAGGAACATACCTTCAAAACATACCCCGTCTTATTGCAGAAAAATTGGGTAACATAGCAATCACATGCTACCATAAAAACCAAGATGGCGGCCTCTAGTATACAAAATGGACAACCGAAACATGTATCACCCTAACAACACGCGCTGCGCATGCGCACTAACACCACGTATCACTATGGAGATGACGTCACAACATGGCCACTCACGCGGGTTACCATGACAACACAACATGGCGCCACTACGTCACGTGACATGACGTCACTTACGGGGTCCTGCACCGGGGTCCTGCCGAATAGGGGTGAAAACCACATCACATACTACTATCGTCATTTTTTCAGCAGAACAATATGTATATTACACGGGTGGATGCAGCCGATTCGTTAGGTAAAGGGTTAACATTGTTATTCAATTGAGATGTACCAAATCAATTATGTTGCAGTGTACAGGACATGTTTTTAACACCGTTTAGTTTATTTTTGATTTTACTTATTGAAACAACGTCACGAATTACTATTCATCGCAAACTAGGTAGGTGAAACAGAGGCTTGAAACGGAAGTAGGAATTCCAAATTCTATTGGTAGAATCAGAGAACTGTGTTTTGAAAATGAATAGGTTTAGGATTGTGAATGTCCACAGTATGAAAGATGAGATTATTATTATCCTCGATGGGTATCTGGATGGGATGGGTGAGATTTACCCGTCCCCCCCAGATACCCATCGGGGATGATTTTTCTCCCACCATTTTATGAGTTCAACGCCATTAATAAGAAAATACCATATTTTCCAGGAAAATATATTTCTCAGTGAGTTCAATCTAGGAGAAAACCAATAAGATATTCGGAACGCATGTCGAGAAGTGTGGTGTATACCAAAGGTATATACTTCAACACACGCAGACTAGCACCGCACGTTGAGCTTTAATGCACGGAAGCGACTTCAAATGAAATCGACATGCCTGCACACGTCATTTCCAGACTTGTACTTCAGTTTGACAGAGAGCAATGCTATCACATGTACATTTCTCTCCGATGAACTGATAGAGCAATTTGAGGAGTGCTAAAGTTTTTCTTTGAGTCTTCTGGTTTCGATTTTCGTCTACAAAGTCAGTCGTATTTACGGAAGCAAAACGGCCTTCCAGTTTGCTTGTATATAACATGTACAGCCGTGATTTGCGATGATTAAATAATTCCGGTTCCAATTAAATATGTAAATAGGGTGAGATAGCTGTCACGTGGTGCTGTGGGACAGGCATATCTCTCTCAGCTGTCCCACACGACTTTATATATATCTCAGTACCTCAGTGGTGGGAGAAATAAATAATCTCTCCTCAGCTGTTCGTGGTACTTCTGTTCCCAGAAGAGACAGGAACCGAAAGAGTCTCAAAACATGTATTTGCATCGTCTCTTTTGCTAAATCTGTCAACAACAATAACAACAACAGCAATAGTAAACAAGAACCCAATATTTACAGGATGAGAAACTAGCTCACCTCCTCGATAACTGTTTTGATATCACCGACATACTGAATATGAGGACAGTTGGTACCATTTATACTACACACTTGATACGTGTCGTTTTTCAAGCTGAACTGGGGTATGGTTCCATTTACGTCCTTCTTGACACACCACCAGTCGGGAATCTTTCCACCGAATGTCATCAGTAGCATTCCCCAGGCTACTGCAAACTTGGAGCCAGTAACGATTAAAATCATCATAATCTGGAATCGGCCCATGCCACCAATTTTATCAATAATATCTTCGAACGCATGCGGCATTTTGAATTATTTTCTCTGAACTGGACTCGACATAAACAATTCACCTCAACGACGAAAACACTTCTCTTGGATCAGACGTCTGCAAATACAAGGGCATTTTAGGAATGTGCAGTAGTATATTGCTGTCATAACAAAAATGTCCCCTTCTTGACTGATTTCAAATGATTGCATTCAGTGGCCAATAATATAAAACTTATACAATTGTATTATCTGCAATTGTATTTTCTAGTTATGATTTTAAATGGGTTGACAGGAACCGTGAGCATTTTCAAAGATCAGGCAATTTGTCATTTCAGAAATTGCCATGTCTTTCAAAATGCTAATGATTCATTTTAGTCAGTTATATAATTAGGCAGAAGAAACAATTCAAGAAGATATAATTGTAAAAGTTTGTTTTTGTTTTTGGCTCCTGGTACCGACACATTCACGGTCTGGGATAGGTATTGCAAAATAAACTAAAACATTGAATAAATCAGACTGAATAAGAACAGTCGACATGTACGTGGACAAATTAGGTATTGTCTAGTTAATCATTTGAATTAACAAATTAAATTAGTAAAACTACTAAATAAATTAGTAAAACAAATAAACAGATTAGTAAAATTACAAGACTGTTTATTCAAATTATTGGAAGACTATTAATTCAGTTTGGTATAAGACTGTTAACACTTTTACTGCCACGCCCATTTTATCCGCACGGAGGACCTCTATGTACGCCTGTATGCGAGGAAGTTTTAAAAAAATTAAGACGTACTTAAAACTCTACCATCTGATTAATTGTTGGAAAGAGCTCTCTGAGACCTTTCCAGCAGTTAATCAGTTGGTAGGTTTGATCTGCGCATATCAGAACATACAGATAATTATCATAAAATAGGTGCCAACAGTTGCTTTAGGCAGCGTAAGTGTGAATTCAATTTACTAATTTGTTGATTCAGTTTATCAATCTGAATATTTTAAGAATACTTGTAATAAATTGATTATCAGTGATTAAATAAATATAATTAAAACTTTTTTCTGTTCATTCATTTTCAGGCAAAACGACTGGCCAAAGCATTTCTTTTTTTTTTGTGGCATTTAGTCCCGCCCTAAACCACGCGCCCAATGTCTGTCTTAAAAATTAATTTGCACAGTGTGAATGGAAAAGAACCCCTGCACGCTCATTTTGTTTCAAAATGAAAAGTAATTAATGTTTATCTCATCATATTAAAAAGACTTTCAAAATAAAATTTGATAAACAATAAAATCCTTATCATGCTTTTTATTCCATTTTCATTTTTGTGCGCAACAGGTGATTGTCTGCGTTCCACGTTTTACCCAAATCAAACGCAAACAATGCCCGGTCATAGTAATCCACAAACGAAACTCACGCAAACAAAAAATTCCAGTTTCCAAATAGCCTGAATGAACTCTTTCTGAGACAAAGTTCAACAAACTTCATGTCATCGGGGTTTATCTCGAACTCCACATTTACAACCTGTACTTTCTGTTTCTCAGGAAATGGTCAAAATCAGAATTAAATTTACCTCACTGTTTCTTTGAATGACAGCAACCTCCCGTCAAGTGGAAAAGGAGATTGAAGTTTTGTGTGGACGTGGTGTATGATGTTCCTTACGCAGTTCGTTGGTCAATAAAACATTTAATGACACACGAACCTGTTTCAGTGAAATGTATCCCTAGTTCAAACAGAATTTTAGAAAACTGTGCCTTTATTATTCACTTATTGCTATGAAGCTTGATGCGACCAGGTTGTTATTTTAAATCCGCAAAGTGTTTCAATGTATTGCTCCTCAAGTTTAATTAAAATGAATGATCATTTGTTCCTGTTTATTGCTTGAGTTATGAACCCCAAAAAACAAAGGTCAAACTGTGTAAATGGACATCATACTATATATCATCGCGTCACACTAGTGGTTTCGAAATGAACGAATTGTTCAACAAATGACAGGTCCACCTACTTGTACTTGCAAGCGATCAAACAAAATAGTCTAGTACACAAATTGGTACAACATTCACGTGGAAGATGGACAACACCAAACTCCAGGCAGAACATATTTGCAGACATTTTACCCATATTTCTTTCATGGCGCAATATATCAAACTTCAAGGTCTCAACTCATATACACAAGAAAAAGAACGCACAATGAGAGTTACTGCCTCAAAAATGCCCTTGAAAGGTGAGATTATCAAATATTTAAATTACAAAATAATATTTCAAAGGTTCCAGCATATTTTATAACACTGAATGCAAGATCACTGAGAGTGCATACTAAACAAGGAATGAAAAGAAATAACACAGGATAATTTTTGCCATATTGTTTCTGTTTACATTCCCCTTAAAATCTAACAGTCCATTCAGAGGGTGGAGTAGTTGAATGATGTCATAAGCCACATGGCGTGTAGATGACTGATACATTTCCATACAAGGCGATAACAGTTCATATCAGGTGAAGCGAAGCCGAATCTGATATGAACTCTCAGAGCCTTGTATGGAAATTTATTATTCCCCAAAGTTAGTCAGAACGCTTGAATACCATCTAAGGGTTCCCCATATCAGATATCATTTGAGTAGAAGCCATTACTATTTTGATCAAATTGATGCATTTCCACTCGCATCGAATTTTCAAACTTTGAACTAAAACAAAATAAGTGAATTTAAGTACCAAAATATGTTCAATGTACCATATTTATTGATCCAAACCCTTAAATGTTCAAAAAAGGACAAAAAATATTATTTGTAGTCCTAAACTGGCAAACGTTCTTTGTTGTGTTACCATTCTATACCGACTATAGACTATCGATTTTGTTATGCTGAAGCGAACATTTCTTTGATTAAACGTGATTTTTTGACATTTATTTGTGCTTTGTTAACCCTTTTCAGATGGTAATGACAGTAAATGTATGTAAGGTTATTTCCGTTATGCTTGTAGCGATGAGTTTTAGTTTGCAAACGAATATCGCACTTCGAACAGCGAAGATTGTTTACTGTCACCCTGGATACGTACCGGTGCCAGTTACTGTTGATGATTTTGCGAGGTGCTGTCAAAAATAAACAAAATAAACATCCGGTCGTTCTTGGTTTCTAGTGAAATTTATTAATCCCTTGATTTACATAGACTTTCGACATAATAAATATGTTACATGGAGTGTAGCTGGCTGATAAAAGCTCTGAGTTTTCATATCAGGTTCGGCTTCGTCTCACCAGATACAGTTAAAACTAGAAGTCCTGTCATGAAATGTCACGGAATGCGAAGTCCTGTCATGAAATGTCATGAAATGAGCACATTTGGCCCGTACATATGGCCCGTACACAAGCAATGTTTCAGCCAATGGACCTCCGGGTAACCCGGAGGTCCATTGGCAGAAACACTGCCTGTGTTTGCTATGAGTAATCAGGAGTGTAGCTGGCTGATAAAAGCTCTGAGTTTTCATATCAGGTTCGGCTTCGTCTCACCAGATACAGTTAAAACTAGAAGTCCTGTCATGAAATGTCATGAAATGCGAAGTCCTGTCATGAAATGTCATGAAATTCGCACATTTGGCCCGTACATATGGCCCGTGCACAAACACGGTAGTTCTTGGTTTCTCGTGAAAATGTATTAATCCCTTGATTTGCATAGACTTTCGACATAATAAATATGTTACATGGAGTGTAGCTGGCTGATAAAAGCTCTGAGAGTTCATATCAGGTTCGACTTCGTCTCACCAGATACAGTTAAAACTAGAAGTCCTGTCATGAAATGTCACGGAATGCGAAGTCCTGTCATGAAATGTCATGAAATGAGCACATTTGGCCCGTACATATGGCCCGTACACAAGCAATGTTTCAGCCAATGGACCTCCGGGTAACCCGGAGGTCCATTGGCAGAAACACTGCCTGTGTTTGCTATGAGTAATCAGGTGAACACGCCGTGCTTTGGATGCCATTAGATATAGATAAGCGCGCAGTTTGTGACAGGACTTCTAGTTTTTACTGTATGAACTCTTATCACCTTGTATGGAAATGTATTAGCAAGCTACACGCCATGCAGTTTATAGTATCATAGATTTAGATTATAGTATTATTTATGGTGTATGTTGGTTAAGGCTTGAAACATAAGTTTCCCAAGAACTTTTCTTTTTTTTGTTTTATAAGTTGTCTTTGCTCGATTGTGCATTAAAATCTCCTAACGAACTATATGGAGTTGGAAGCTGGTGAACGAGTTTCTCAAGGTCATTCAGCTGAACGATTTCAATTGGTGAAATGTAAACAGAACATATTGTAATGGTCTGTCCAATGTTAGACGCACCGTCACAGTCTGGGTGTTTGTTTGTAAAGATACAGATCTGTAAATAATGTCGTTTCTAACTAAGACAGACGTTCAACCAACATGAAGATCATTTTTGTGAGCCCAGGCATTATACGAAGTGTAATACTTAAAAGCCGAATGATCTTGAGTGTCAGGTTTTTTAAAAAGAGTTTCCTACAGGCAGAAAACAGCAGGTCTATATTTTTGACTTCCATGTTGAAGGCCCAATTCATTAAAATTGGCTTTAAAACATCGACAATCCCATTGTATTATATTGTGTTTGGTCGTCTTATGCATGTTTGGGTGGCGACTTAGAGGGTAGATGAAAGGGAGATGTTTCCCCGTGTTTCTTTTTGGCGGCGTTTTACATGGGGACCTATCCGGAGAAGAATTCAGGCGTAGTCTGGTTTAAAACGTGCCGTTGATGCACTCATCGACTGACATGTCTTCAATGTCTTCAAACATGTTGCACGTAACAAAATTGCGAAGGCGTTTAGATATTCTGTCGGACTCTGTCTGGGTTTCAGTTTTTCCTGTTCTTTTTTCTTATTATCTTGTTCTTAATGCTGTTTCTGATTCGTACTCAAATTTTGTTAGGGTCTGTGCTGTGGAGCTGCTTTTGCTTTATTTGGCTTTTTATTTTCTGCTTTAGGTTTTTGTTCTTTTTGTATGTTCTGATTTGGATACATGAGTTGTTTGCTCTTCTTTTTGACTGGTTTGTTTTATTTTTCCTGTTGTTTGAGCAGCATTATTTGTTTGGGTGGATAGTGGTACTGACTGGTCTATTGTAAAAAGCTTTCACCAAAGACGTTATTGTACCTTTGAACCAAATACATTGTGTCTGGCACTCTACTAGCTGAGTTGCAGTTTCTGTGATACTTTTAGCATATGATGGAGATGATGTACGCATGCCAGATATTGTTGCCACGATTTCTCTAGCCTGTTTAAAACTCAGTTTGCTCCTCGAATTTCATTTTCTGTACTGTTTGTTCTTTCGTCCTGACAGGACAATCTTTGTATGATGACATGTGATTGCCCTGACAGTTCACAAATTGGATGACATTGTTACATGACTCTTTATGTTGTTGGCAGCATTTGCAGCATATCGCTTGACCTCTGCAATTATTTTGCCCATGGCTATTTTTTGGCACTTGAAACATCGAAGTGGATTTGATATATATAATTCCACTTTGATGTTCATGTAACCAGTTTGAGTGTGATTTGGGTGGCTGAGAAGAATAAAATATATAAGTATTTGCTCTTATGACTGACCCATCTTTTCTAATTTCGACATTTTTAACATCTGTTACACATTGTGGCTTGAGTTCTTTCTGTATCTCGAGTACATCCATGCCAGCTAGTTCTTTTATTCTAATTACACCTGGACTGTTATTGAGGGTTTTATGATGGAAAACATTCACCTTCATATCTGCAAGTTTATTCGTATTTAATAGATTTATTGACTGGGATTCTTTATTACATTTAGTAAACAGAAGGCCACTTCTTAGCTTTTTGACTTTTTGTACAGTGCCAGCAATTCCTTTTATAGCTTTTTCTAGAGCAAAAGGGTTGATATTGGCAGCCCATTTACCCTCATCAGCGGCATAAGTAAAAACAAATTTGGCCATTTTCCTGAATTTATTGTCATATGAGTTACAAGAAATGACTGATTGAATGACTCCCAAATCCCTCCCCCCGAACGTCAAACCCTTTTAGGGGCTTCTGACTGGCCAAACCAGATCCATCTGACCATCCGTCTACTCTCGAAGTTAGGGCCAAAGCAGTGTATCTTACAGGTATCTTCAAAATAAAGACGGTCCTAATCGAGGCGCTGTATGTCCATATTTGCCAGGATTCCTTCCTCTGGGGCTTTCGGAACGCACCTCCCCGGAGAACAAGTTGCCTGGTATATGTTAATAGCAGGATAGTGCCATTTTGGTTCGAGGCTGCGTCTTTGGATATTCCGCAACAGGTCTGCTCAGTTGCACAGACCTGCTAAATTTAACTAAGAAAACCTTTGCAATTGAGCAGGCCGTCCCCTCTCCACCACCCGAGGACCCTCCTAGTAGAGGATGGTCACCTCCCCCTAGGTTTAGCAATGTTACATCTAGGTGTTGGGATTTCTTATCCAAGTACCCGAAAAAAAGTAGAAAAATATCTTAGCGAGAAGCGGCGGAACCAATATAAAACGCAGATCACTGATTATATAATTATTTTTATCATGTCGTGCATCAGAATCATAGCTTATTGCCCATCTTCAAAACAAGCTCTTGATTATGAAACCTCCATGTGTTTTTATTCATCAAAGGTAGGAAAAATAGCACAATAGGTGATCTAAAAGAAGATGGGTGACAATGCCCCAGTGTTTCAGACTTATTATCCCCATGAAAGGCGAGTATTTGTCCAAAACACTGATAGAACTAGTCAATTCTTAGACATTTTTGAAAATAACAAAACTGAAATCAATTGGACATATTAGGAAGCGCTTACCTTGTAACTTTTTTCGTTGATTCTTAATTATCTCGGGCTGTTACATCACAAAATAGGGCTTTAACTCCTCCACTGGTAAACTGAGAATGCTCTTCTCAAACGGACTATTATTCTTCTTTTTTAGTGCTGTATGTCGTCCCAGTTCTAACGTGCTTAAATAGCCACCCAGTTGTACTGGACTTTGTTCATATCTTTTGATTATAAATTGAACGTGACGTTTCGATCGAGAAAGTAAAATGTTGGTGAATTTGGACGTGTCATACTTCAGACTTTAAACACCGTATATTAAGATAAACAACAAAAAACGTTAACCTTCCTTCATGCCTTGTCAGTTCATGAGAGAAGCACATTATCTTTTATAATTCTTATAAACTTGTGATCGAAAAGCCTACCAACAAGAGGATGAGTAAACCTTAAGTACCCACACCGCCACAAAGTGTTATTTTTATATTGCTACAAAAAATGCTCGATGATCAAACCTTAAGTACCCACGCCGCCACAAAGTGTTATTTTAATATTGCTACAAAAGATTGATCCAAGTGTAATTTTTCCTGAGAACTCTAGTGGCAGGCTGCATTTTGTCTTAGCAATGTTTTTACATCATGGTTAGCTGTCGCAAAAATGTAAAAAACAGTGCCCAGCGAATCATGATTTTCGCACGAAATGACTTTCAAACCAGAGGCGGACTGGCCATAAGGTCCAACGGGAAAATTCCAGGTGGCCCTCTGGGGGCCCAAAACTGATGCAGCCCATCATGTTTTGGTGCATGGAATTTTGTGAACAGGCGAAATGGACCTGATTGGATAGACAGCGGTATACCGAAATGCTCTCTATCTGGACTGCCATCGGCAGTCCAGACAGAGACATTTCGATATACCAGCGGTCTAGTTTACATTTGATCGTTCAGATTCAAGGAAACAGCGTTCTGCCAGTTTGAAAAATCAAAATTTTCTCCCATCGGGTCAAACGATGGTCAGCACGATGGGTCCAAGCCCCACTCCCCGGTGCATCCATTATTTTTCGAATAAGCGACGAAGATGTTACGAATATGCCATTGAAATATCCTCTATGTGCACTGCAATTGATCATTTGTGCAATTCCTGCTAACTTTTCTTGGCCCAGTCCGCCCCTGATTCGAACCGAATTAGGAAAATTGGTCGAAACTGAATCGAATCTCGATTCGATTCCATTTCCTTTTTGTTACGATACTGTGGCTGTCTGACTGGTGCCGCCTGTCTCCAATACGAACACAGTATCAATATGCATATTGGTTAGAGTATTTCGTGCCATCGAACCGCGAGTTTAAGTAGATGAAAAGGTTGAGCAGTTTATTCATATGGCAAAGGTATTTCGTGTAGACATTGCGGCATGGAACAGGGATCGGACTTAGACCTGATGAACAGTAGACTTTCATTAAATAGGAACGTATAGGACGGATTCTGACGTATTGACATTCAAATTTCTCGAAGCCATCGCATTGAATGTATTGCTATCAAAAGGAGTTTGGACGTTTTCTGTTCTCAATATTCTGGTGGTGACAAGTCACCCAAAAGTTATCATAGCGAGGGATTAGATTCAAACGAGAACTGACTAGGCATCACCAAAGTTGAGAAAATAAAAAGGTCATATATCGCCACTTGAGTAGAACATGGCGCTGTCTACAATGTTTTGCTTTAGCAGTGCAAATGGCGCCCTGCTGAACTCAAGGAGGGATATGGTGTACAAACTAGACGTAACGGGATTTCTTTCCTCTGTCGCTTCTAAATGACATTTTGGGGAATTTATCGACTAAAATTTTGTTATCTGGATAAGCTTATACTGTCAATCACGTTTCTAAGAAAACTACAGGATAAGTTGTCATACAGTATGCGGAGAGTGCATTAATTATCACTAATTCCATCCAAGCAATAATTGCAAATTTGTTGCAAACTATGACAAGCACAAGCACAGTTCCAGCAAATGGACGTTAAACCCGGAGGTCCATTAGCTGAAACATTGCTTGTGTGTTTCGTCCATATGTACTGAATTTGAAAGTGATTTTTGGGTGGTACTTCCACTCCACCGGTGATTTAATTACAATTCATTCTCCACATACAGTAGTCAGAAAGTCAACTATAAAGAAATGTTTGAAATCCAAAACCCTCCAGGATTTGAAGTGTTCCCGGTCGAAACCGAATTAAATCTCAAACGTTCCACGGACCTCAGTAGAAACATTGTTAAGTCAACTGCTGCGGTTTACATTCACAGGTGATACTTATTACAGTAAAATTATTCTAAGGATTAAAGGGGAACCAATTTGATAGGCACGGTAAGTGCCGGGCCAATATTACTGATACATGTATGTGGTTTCTGTCGATAGCTCTACACGTTATCAACGAAACGTTGCATGGCGACAGATATGCTCGATAACATGCGTTTGCTAGGAGAAAAAAAAAAAATTCTTATGGATTTAACTCAGATGAATCAAATTCTCAGAGAGACATTCACAACAATCAGCATTTAATTATTTGCATTGAAATCATAGCTTATAATCCCTCACTGAACGAACTCGAAGAAGTAAAGTTGATTTTTACTCGTTTTTGAGAAAACGGAACCGGTAAATTTGTCACCCTTAAATCCTTGAGTCGAGAAAATTTCATGTTTCTTACTTCAAACATTGGCCCATTTTGGGGAAAAAATTAATCTTTCAAATTGCTTGGTTCTCGATTTGGTTTTTCCGAAATTAACCCTAGTGATAAGCCTTATTTTGCAGGCAAACAATGAAATTATTTCAGAAAAAGTGTTGCAAGTATCATCACCAGGTCTTGTTAGGTAAAGAGCTGCAAAGCGCAAGAGGCTACATTTCAGGTGAGGGAGCTCCGTGTTGATAATGGCTGTCTATTTGCGGCACATTTATCTGTATTTGCTGAGGTGTTATTGTGGCGTTCACGTCTAGACTGAAACTCAATCAAGTCTGGCTTGACCACATTAATTATTTTTCTCCTTATTGCAGATATAAAAAATAATAGTACCAGGCAGGGGCTTCACTAAGTGCATAAATCCACTCTCTCCGACTCTGGTCATCAAGAAATGCATTCGTCGATGTAAATTGTAGGACACGTACCACTTCGTGCCCCAATCGGATGACCTAATGCGTGACATAGGAAATGACGCCATGATACTGACAATTTACGTCATGTTGGGTTGTCCTTGAAGCCCGTGTAACGTTGAAACTCCACTACCATAACATTTAACCGAACGTAATGGCCATAATCGGCCAAGGACATTCACAAGAATCAACAATTTAAAAATTATTGTGCTGAATTGACGGTAACATGGTCTAAGGTTTGCGGCTTGGAGCTTATGTTGAACATACGCTCCGAGCCGCAAACCTCAGACCATGCTAACGTCAGTAGTATGTCAGGGGCTTTTCATCCCATCCCCCATTTGGGGGACCACTGTGGGGACCTCGGAAGTGACGTCATGTCACGTGACGCACTGGTGCCATGTTGTGTTGTCATGGTAACCCGAATGAGCGACCCTGTTGTGACGTCATTACCATAGCAATACGTGGCATTAGTGCGCATGCGCATGTGCAGCGCGTGTTGTTTAGGGTGATACCTGTTTCCTTTGTCCAATTTGTATACTGGAGGCCGCCATCTTGGTTCCTATGGTAGCATGTGGTTAATATGTTACCCAAAGCCTACAAGAAGACGGGGGTATGTTCAGAGAGTATGTTCGATTGAATGAGAGTAAATCTAATTACCACAAACAACCGGACAATCCCTCTAAACCACCAAAATGCACACCAAACTACCGAAACAGACTTTGGGAAGCCTCTTTTGGGGCATATAAGAATAGCACGTAATACTAAAGGGGCCCCGATGGTCAGTTCAATTGAATAGGGGTAAATCTAATTATCACAAACAAACCGACAATCCATCCGAACCACCGAAAACGACTTTATTTACTACGGATTCTTCAATAATCCTACTTTTAATAGTAGCGCGCAGTGTTACAATACCGAGATGGCACCCGAGAGGGCCCCGAGAGTAAGGTCTATTGAGTTAGAGTACATCTAATTACCACAAACAGCCCGATAATTGTTTACTTAGCTCAGATTACTGCAGAATTTTTTTTTGGGACCGCCATACCATGGCTTTTTCCATCAATAAAAGGCACGTTCGTTTATATAAGAATGAACATAATTACCCATAATCCCCTGCTTCTACTTTTTGGGTTTATAAGCGTAGTTTCTCACCATTATTCGAATTATAAGTATGTGTAGGGCCCAAATGTGTACCTGAAGGCCAAATGTTTTGGAGATGATGTTCTCATATTTTCCACGTACGGGCACGATACGAAGAAGTTGTATTCTTGTATTTCCCACGCCTTGGTCACGATTTTCTGATTTAAAAACACACTCGTTAAACCTCAAAACATTTTGAAGAGTAGGGCTCAATGTGATCAAGACTCCATCTCGTACCGTGAGACGAACTTTACCAGTCACTTCATCCAATTCAAAATCTACCTTATCGTGACGAGGCAAGAGTAATTCTTTAACAACATTGATAGCCCGTATCCCATCAGCAGGATCCGAATAACGACCTTCTTTCAGAGTAAATCGATAATTCTTTTTTGAAGACCAGAACACTGTGACGAAAGCTTCTTCCCCACAAATATTGAACCAAGATACTGGATCTCTGTCAGACCTACTTCCCATTTTCCCTGAGATTCACTGGTTGTGATAACTGTGTGGTGTACGTGGTCAACGTGTTTTCAGGAAACACGTTCGTAGAGCTGTTACTTGGTAGAGTCAAATATTTATTTATTTATTTATTGGTGTTTTAGGTCAAATACTTATGCACGGTGGCTAATGGTAACAGTGACAGTTTTACGGGTGGAGGAAGCCGGAGTACCCGGAGAGAACCACCGAGCATCGATGAGCAACTGTCAGCTCCTCAACATTCTAACTTTGTTCAAGCTCTGCCCATGCAAGGTTACAGCGGTTGAAGACATGTGCGCCATCGACGTGCAGTACGCCTTAGTACACGCCGTCATCGTTCCCCCATATAGGCAATCGGGGTAAAGTGCTCTGCCCGAGGACATAATGCAGGTCGTCCCGGGCGGGGATCGAACTCGGGACCTCTAGCATAGAAGTCCAACAATCTACCACTGAGCCACCGCGCTCCCGTAGAGTCAAATAAAACATTACTTTTTCTTGATGGTTGGATTAGGTAACAAATATCCTATGCTACTACTCAAGATAGCGGTCCACAACTTGCAGTCTGTGTTCACGAGAGTGAGATTAACTACACTGGTGATGATGATGATGTACAAAATGATCATTTATGACAAGTAAGTAATTTCGCTCCTTGAAACTCTCTTTCCAAACAGAAGTCAAGATCCGTTCGATCCTTCTTCCATTTTGGAGAAATCCAACAGGTTCACTTCCTTTTATAGGCGAGCTGACTGTGCTTGATCCACGAATTGAACGAAGCAGGATATTCCAACCACTTCACGAACAGTTCTCTGTTTTTACTACGACCACGTTTCTTGAGTACGTATTCAATTTTGTAAACATTTTTGTGTGTGACTTGCTGGCTGAAGCTCTTCAGAGTAGAACAACCCTTTCAATACTTCCCCATTATCTTGTATGACATATGTGTTTGGGTAGCCTTTCTTGATGGCTACCACTGTTAATAGCTCTTCGATCCAATTGAGTAAATACCCTTTCTCAAAAGTGTTCTTAACTTTACTGATTCTCTCTGTGTCTTCCATTTTGAATTTTGGGACGTTTTATTTTATGGATTTGCCATAAAGTTTTTGTCATACCTCTTCTTGATTTTCAAAGTTCACGGTCACGGGAGCCATACCGATACTACGATGATGAGAATGATTATAAGAGTTCACCAAGTTTTGAAGTGGAAAAGTTAGTGTATCGTTCTTGGTAAAATATTTTCACATCTTGGTTTTCAAAGTTCTATTGAATCTTTCTACTATGGAATATTTTGTTTCCACATTTTGTGTGGTGAAAAATTCTACTCCGTGTTGTTTGATGAAATGCTAAAATTTTCTGTTTAGAAATTCTTCGCTTTGATCAGTTTGTAATTTTTATGGTTGTTTATCGTTGTTTGGGTTTTGTCTCAGCCTCCTACTTTGTCTCCGACTTAGTCAGTGCCTGTTTCATGAAATCCCAACGATTTGTATGACCAATCAATTCTTTGGGTATGTTACTATCTCTCAGGGCTTCGACCAACACTTCCCGTCCCTTAGGTTGAAAAGACTTTTGTCTTCTAAGCAAATCGTTTGGAAGATCTGTTACATTCGACACTACCACTGTTTGATCGTTGTAGACTAGTTCACCTTTCTCATTCCAAGATATATTTGGGTCTTTTCTGATACGATTCAACAACAACTTTGCCTTTCTATTCATAGTCATAGGTACAGTTTCAAGAATGTCTTGGTCTTTATTATTGTAACCGCAGTCTCAGAACAGATAACTCAGAAGCGGAATAAAGTTTTACGTGGGTTCTTTTTATTTCTTCAAAGTGTCAACATCATCAATTGTACAACACAATTTATTGTAAACTCGAACTCCCTCAGTGTGGTGGGTTCAAAACTGCACAATAACATCAATGGCCAGTACACAATAACATCCTGAACCTTGGTCGTGAGTCATTGTGCAGATCTCCTGTTGGAAAAAGAAAACTTAAATTTCAAAAACACAGAACAGCACAGCCACACAGAATTTTGAATCCTCCTTCAAAGTATTGTATTTTTACTGGCTACTGGAGACAGTTAAAAAATTGACCAATAGAAAGTTAATTAACAAGAGTTCACCTCATGCTTTTGCTGCTGGATATACTGCAATGGATTCACTGAAGTGAACAATTTTCTGACCTCTACCTAAGAGAAGCTATTAACCCCTCTTAAAGAACAACGTGCTGAAGCTGATATAAATGATAAATGACTGCATTTAAACAGTGGTTTTAACACTTTGCTGACATGGTTCATAATTATTAAAATAACCCTTATACACAGAATACTAAAATCTGACTCTGGCATATTATCTTTCTCAAGTTCAACTTTAATGGGTCGAGGGGACTCTAACTTTTGCTGGAATGTCAAGAACCTTTGTAAGACTTGATTATATCGTGTCGTCTTTTCGTCGGATATGAGAAAAGGGGCATCGAGAATATCTCTCATTTCTCGATCCACTAATGAAACAGCCATTTCATTCTGTTGTCTTGGAGTCTCTTGTAGACATTCGAATAACCTTGGTTCTACTAAAGCCACCTGCTTTGCGTATTCCATCATCCAAAAATACCTTTAACAACACCCAGCAGTACAGGAGGTAGGAATGCACCCAATAATCCCACTCTCTGCAAGATTTGTCCCTTCCTTTTGCCAGAGGTACAATTTTATGCCACTGCTCTCACTAGTTGTTTCTGACGAATGAGTTTGGATCTCTGAGCTTTGATCAGAGGTACTGCCCCATTCAGGATATTCGAGGCACAGTCACACAAACAAGCAATCAAATCTTTGTCTGCATGTTTTAGTATGGATTTGATGAGTGTGGGGTTCGATTTAATAAGCGTGAGAAGTGTGATGTTGCGCTTGAGACGATGGGACATACTTCTGACTTGGGGTAGACTTGTTACCCCCTTTTATACCTATCGGAGGTACACTTACTGGGTTTCCCCTGGAAAAGTTTGACTTCTCAATCTCATGTGTTCAGGAGTATCTTGACTGAGATTGATTAAAAAAAGGTAACCATATCGGGTTGAAGTGGCATCTTCGAAAATTTCTCTCAGAAACATGTAATGACTAGGATACATCATGCTGCCAAGTGTGGGATCTGAGAACGATCCCTAGGATTTTTAAACAAGATCATGTAATGACTATTGAGAGCTACAGTCCTGTGGGCTTTATTTTTATCGAATAAATTTTGAACAGTGTACATCACACTAAACTTATGGTGATGACTACCTTTAGTAAAGAATCTAGACACTCGAACATCTGCATCGAGCATCAAATCATCAAATATGACTAGACTATCAGATTTCAGTTCTTGAGGAAGACCCTCTACGAATTATACTTGGTGTAAGGTATTGTATAATGGTTGCCATTCACTATAACGCCAAATGATGTGACTTGGAACAGGTGAGATAATATGTTGAATGTTTTGAATAACCTGATTTACAAAGGATGATTTACCACTACCCGTGGGATCACACAATAAACAAGTGAATGGATGCTTCCAACGAGGATCCACCTTTGTTGTTCTGTGTGGGTGCTGCTCCCCTTTTATACCCTGTGGGAAGGTGGCCATAATGACCGCTGTATGTGGGGGCTGCTCCCCTTTTATACCTTTTGGGAAGGTGGTCTTTCTGACCGCCCTCCAAAAATATACACAACATAGATGGCCCTCTGACTTACTGGCTGGGGACAGTTCAATTTTGTTTGATATTTGTCCAGAAGATAGACATCAAATAACTTAAACGTCATTACCACCTTTTTTTCTTTTTTTCCCTTCTTTTTATACTTTGTTTTTTCTTTTTTTAATAAAAAAACAACTATTTACAACATCTATTTTCATCTTCAGATTGAGTGGTTTCTTGAGGGTCATGAATTCAATCACTAAATCCATGATACAAAGTCTCTGTTCATTTGTCAGAGGTTTCTCGAACATATCTTCATACTCTTTCTGTACTGGTGGTGGATTAATTCCAGGAGTATTATGGTGCCACAGTAGATGGACGTCATTCTTGTTAACTCTATCAAGTGCTTCATTAAAACATGTTATAACCTTCTCTTCTCGAGACATCACGAAGCATACATTATACTGAATCTGGTTTGGGTGATCGACTGTACGTCCATTGCATGGTCGTGGTGTGATTATTCTCACTGTGATCTTCTTCTTCTTCTTCTTCTTCTTCTTCTTCTTCTTTCTCCTTCTTCTTCTTCTTCTTCTTCTTCTTCTTCTTCCTTCTTCTTCTTCTTCTTCTTCTTCTTCAAAGGTGGTTCTTGAGAATTGGTTTCTTGAAATCTTCATGGTTAGCAGGTTCATGTTTAGCAGGTTCAGGTTTAGCAGATTCAGTAGGTTTAGTGTCTTCAGTTAAAGCTATTTGTTGGGTGTTGATGGCTGCAGCTACTTCTTCTATTTGAGACTTCGGGGCACTCCATTCTTTTAAAGATAGCGCAATCCCAGGCTTGGTAGGATAAGGTTTCTGGTCTTTACATTCAAAGTATCTTCGGAGATGTATCTTCAGTTCGCCTTGGTAATGGGTGACGTTAGCATAAGTCTGCTTGTTGCCAAGTTGGATCATCTTCTCTGTTCAATGGTTCGATCGTGAATGATGCCAAGTCCATGCTTCGCCTAATCTTATATATCTTTGACGGACGTGTTTGAAAACATCACCTCATTTTAACAAATTTTGATCGACTTTTTGATTCTTGGCTGGGGTTTGTGTTTGTTTCCTATAGGATTATAGGTTAAAGTTGGGAAATTTAGAAAATTGGCATAGAAGTCTATGGAAAAAAAAACACAATGTACTTTTATATTGTAAATTCATAGAGGGGAAGAAATTTGATTGGTTGATATACTTCGATCTGATTGGTCAGTTTGACGATCAAACTGTAATTTTGATCCTTAAACTATCGGATTTGGCCCTCTGTATTTTATACTGGCTTGGGACTGGTCAAGCTACAAATCTCTGTCCACTTAAAAAAAAAACCTGTCCAGCATAGCAATTCAGGCGTTTTGTTCATTTCTCATTTTTTAAATATTTGCAACAGGGGATTTCTTAGTAATTATGATGATGATGATTTACTTCTTTGGTTATGCAATAGGGGTAACCTAAAAGGCACCAGGAATCAACTTCTTTTTTTAAACTAAAAAGTATGAACAAAAATAAAGATGTACCATCTGTTTCCAATAGGGGTAACCTAAAAGATACTATGAATCAACCTTTGAGAAATAAATGGAACGGAAACAAAAAGTCTGAATAAAAAAAATGTGTCATCCGGTTCTGATAGGGGTAACCTAAAAGATACCATGAATCAACTTGAAGCTAAAAGTTTGAATGAAACTAAATAGTTTGGAATGAAAATAAAGATGCATCATCTAGTTCCAATAGAGTTAACCTAAAAGATACTATGAATCAACTTTTGTTTTAAATAAAAAAAAAAGTTTGGAACGAAAATGAAAGGTTTGGATCAAAATAAAAGTAAGAGTAAAGAAGTTTCCTCCACTTCCAATAAGGTTAGCCTAAAGTATACCAGGAAATTACAACATGATGATGATGATAAAAACTCTCTGTATTAGAAATAAAAATTGAGAAACAAACTTTTGATGTATTTTAGAATGCATAGTGCTTTGTAAGACTTTGTTTTAAGAATTGCCATGAAGGACTTTTTTGAGGACTTGCCATAAAGGACTTCATGAGGACTGCCATATAGGACTTTTTGAGGATTTGCCATATGGGACTTTTTAGGACTTGCCATTTAGGACTTTAGAGACTGCCATATAGGACTTTTTAATAAGAGAAAGAGACTGCTATATAGGACTTCAAAGAAAGACTGCCATAAAGGACACTTTTAGAGTAGACCACCTAAAATCCATTACGGCTTTAGGACTTTTCTGGTCAACCTAACAGGACTAATTAGAGTAGACCACCTAAAATCCATTACAGCTTTAGGAATTTCGGTCAACCTAACATAACATTTTTTAGGCAACAGCTGGACTTTTTTTCTGGTTGTAGAAAATATGTCACTCACTGAATTGTTTCTTCTTCTTCATTATTCTTGACTATATTCTTCCTTGTTGGTTAAATCTCTAGTGGTATGGTGCTAATTCCATCTTCTAAAACTTTTCGTTTGGGGTAGAAATACGATAGATCATCTCTGCCCTGCCGGTAAGTATACATAATGTTGTCATTCATAACAAAGCCTCGGTTGATGCCACACCCACCTTGTTGAGTCTTCAAAACTTGCAAATATGTCTCTTTCATCAAATCATTGTGACGTTTGCTGATTACTTTACAACTAAATTTATTGGTGGCACCGAAACAGTAATACGTTTTACTACACAGTCCAACAATGCCGGTCCCTTGTCATTCTACCTCGAACAAGCGTGGAGTCCTCCCGCCAAAACGCTTTCTTCCTCGGCAACACACTTCAGCCATCCATCCTTTGCCTTCTAATTTGGTCTTCTCATAATCATCTCAATGGAAACCACAACACTCAGATGGAAACCACTTGTGATTCTCTTTGTAAAACTCTACTCTCTTCTCTGGATTCACTATTTCATCTATGGATGGTGACGAGATACGTTTGGAATGCAGAATCTGTGTCCATTTCAGCATTGTCGAAATCTTGACGGTTGACAAAAGTATCGACGACATCATAGTAGAACTGAAGCATCCGGAGTTTCGCATACTGGTAAAGAAAGAATCCAATGTGGAGTGGTAGATCCAAATTGATGGTTTTCTTGTTAAGTTCGACTTCATATAAAGTTTCATCTAATGGATTCAAAGTTCTGAAGGACATGTCATTTACAACTCTGGTGACTTCTTCATCATTGCAATAGCATTGCATTAGCACACACGCCGATGTTTCTCTTTGTTGGTAACGGTTTTGCCATATCCAGAATTTCCCAAGAGCTTTATGGTATCGGCAACGGTCGACTTGTCAGGGTCAACATTTCCTTGTCTTCTAGCTTCGAATACTTCATTTCCAAATTTCTCAAAACATCTTCTTGGTTTGTATTGGATAACCTGGTAGACGTGGTCAACTTCAATACCATGCTGGAGGTACCACTGAAGGAGTGGGGTTGCAAACAACATTTTTGTCTGCTATGTTGCTTCCGATCAAACGTCTACGAGGTTTCTTCATGATTCCATTCTTCTCAGCAAAGGACTTGCTTGTGTTCACCAATATCATCTATCTCTGTATTCTCGAAGATAGATTTCATCTCTTCAAAGTGCTCTTTCAGGTGATCTGGTACATGTAGATCACATTCAGTCAAACGAAACAGTTCTCCTGTCTTCACTTTCTCCAATTCTTCTGTCATTGCTCCATCTATTTTGTCTGAAAAATCCTCTTTCAGGAAGGCTTTGAGTGTGGCATCGATCTTCTTCATCTGTCTCCACTCAAATTCTCAGATTTCAGCGAGTCTGTAGCCCAAGTCGGTGATGTACTTTACATTGGTACGGGTGTCTTGTAGCAGTTCTTTCATGGGTTTATCTTTGACTTCATTATGGAGGATGGCAAGAGCCTTTCATGCAGGTATGTCCGTGCCAGAAACAGCAATGGAATTGGTATACAGTCTGTGTCTCTTTATACCAACCATCAACAGGCAACTGCCGTCAGCCAATCATTTTTTCAACTCCGTTAAACTGATGTCTGATGTGAATGTCATCTCTCATCGATAAACACTCCAACCATTGTTCAGCCATTTTATCGTAATTCATGGAATGTTCTGGTTTAAACTGGTCTTCAGCACATCACCTTATGCTCTAACCCTTGGCATCTCTTTCGTCAAGCACCATAGATATAATGCATTCGCATCAAAGCCTTCAACACTTCCACATGCTTTTGCTTCTTCGCCGTATTTCGTTTCTCTGATTCGGGTGACATCTTTCTCGTGGTACAAGTTGAAGATAATTGAAGGTCTACCGACGATATTGTCTTTCACTCAATGATGTGGATCTTTGTTTTTCTGGTTAAATAACGTGAAGTAGGTGTCATCTTTCATGGTCTGGAACAGGTATTTCAACGTGAGGCCCGGAACACTGGTACCAAGCAACCTGCTTGTCAATGGTTTCAAGGAATGGTTTGACATCTCAGTTTTTGTATCAGATCAGAAAATCACGGAAAGTTGTCATCTCCAGGTCGTCCCATACCTACTGGCAGTACTGGTATTCTTCTTTAGATATATTTTATTTCTTGAGAGAACTGTAGAAGGCTTCATGGTCTAGTAGGTGTTCTTGATCCACTTTGGCCAAGCTGTCGATTCATTCCTATGGTAAAAATCCCTTTGTCTCTGAACATCCAAAGGCCTTCAAATATTTATCGCAGCCGAATCCTGGAGCGAGGCATTTGCAGATGTGAACAAACTTGAAAAATTCTGTGGAGACGCACATGTCGTTATTAGATTACTTGATGGCAAACTTTTCTGTCTCTTCAGGTATGACAGCAGTTCACGCTTCACTACATCCATGTCGTATTTTCCGGAGTTGAATTCGATTGTAGATAGTCTTGAAATTTCTTCTCCAACTTCTGTAAAAGGTGCATCTTGGAAGAATCTTCCCCCGCAGCTCTGGCTTCCGCTTCCAGCGTTTCATCAATTTTCTGCCTGAGTTGAAGTAAGGTCCACCCATGGTAGTTCTGCGTCAGGAGGTGGCAATGAGATGAAATATCTGTGAGGTAAGTCATCATTTCTTCAACAAGTTCTTGAGAGTTTCCGTTGGTAATAAAACACTTTGGTTCTTGGTACTCTGGAAAATTACTACATACGCTCACACTCAATGGTCGGTGTTCTGCTTCCCACATCAGTATATCACTCCCGGCAGCTAGGCTGGACTTGACAAAGTGACTTTCAAAGTCAAAGGTTGCACGGTATGGATAGAACGTCTTCTCATCAGGCACTTCTACACTTCCATTTTCTAACTGATCAAATACGGACTGGGGATGGATGGTATACACTGCCAACATATTAGCCATTCACTTCATCTGTACATGTCTTCTCGTGACGATGTACTGCCAAAGAGGTCCTCCATAATTTGCCGCATTTACGGCATTCAAATGATTTACAGTACTGGTCTATATCGTAGACGTTCACATACATTGTCTCGGTATATCTTCTGTGAGATCTTTGGACAAGTTTTGCAACAGTTTGGTCATCATCATTCTTGACAAGCTCATGTACTTGGATATTTGCTTCAAAACATTTCTCCAAGTCGGGTAATTCGGCTGAGTTTACTCCATGGAATTCATTCTTTGGTACTTCGTATATCTGTTGTACATAGCAACTGTGGTATTATTCAAAGTGTATGGTGTCGAATCGCCGCATAAAGCTAAGCATCGGAAGATACACAGGTTGTCGTCACAGGCAAAATAGCAGTATTCATCAATTCATTATTCAACATCTTCAGGTTTACATCGTTGCTCTGGTAGTTATACTGGTCCTGGACTCTTCTATTCATCATATGGCGAGTTCTAATATAACTCAAGTTATCTTCGTATATGGTCAACATCACATCGGTCTCTTCTTCTGACATCATATTCCGATCAAAATTGGTCGGATCAACATCATGATGGATGGTTGTCATGGTCCATGGTTGTTTGGTTGGTCCTTTCTTCGGTTCATTGTTCTTCCTTTTAGCTGGTACTGGAATTGGTCGGTGGGCGACGCTCTGGTGCCGGTTAAAATGGAGTAGTTGGTCCAACTCCTGGCCGCATTCCATGCATGTATAGATATCCGATCATTTCTTCAGATGCTGGTCCAGTTTCTCTTTCCTAGCAAAGGTCTTATTACAATTGTACAGTCGTAGGTCTTCTCTTCATCGTGCCGGGTACACACATGACGGTTCCGGTTCCGACGGTCCGTAAAGGCCTTCCCACACTCTTCACAGGCATAAACGTCAGACCTGGTAACCGACATGGTAGTAGTAGCAGCATCAGACTCAGATTTGCGAAAGAAAAATTGCTATAGAAAACTCTCTAGCGAAGTGTTCGGTTCCAAGGTTCAAACAGAATGATCTGACGCTACTCTTCTCCGGAATTTATCTATACGTGACGGACGTTTTTTGATTATAGGTTAAAGTTGGGAAATTTAGAAAATTAGCACATACGTCTATGGGAAAGAAACATAATGGGAATACACTAATCCGATTGGTTGATTAACTTCGAACTGATTGGTTAGTGTAGAAATATCTTGATCCTCATGATTTTTTTTAATTTAAAATCACGTAATGAAGGGTTATTTAAAGAAATTACTAAATACTGGCCCTAACAATTAGTTGGGGGGGGGGGGGGCAGTTAAGGATGTTACTAAAAATAGAGCGTAGGAATTCATAAAAAATATAGTTCCAGGTAGAAGCAGAGGAGTCCAAAGGAATCCGAACCAGAAAAGTCCTCTTATACAAAAGAACGTGCCTTATAGTACTACGTGCTACCATTATAAATCATGGTATGGCGGTCTTAAAAAGGATTGTGTAGAAATCTAAGCCAAGTAAACTATTATCGGGTTGTTTGTGGTAATTGGATTTACTCCCATTCACTCAAACTTACACCCGGGCCCCTCGGTATTATAGCACTACGTGCTATTCTTATATGCTCAAAAAGGGGCTTCGCTAAGTCCAAGTCCATTTCGGTAGTTTGGGTTTGCATTTTGGTGGTTTAGAGGGATTGTCAGGTTGTTTGTGGTAAGTATGTTTACTCCCTTCCAATCGAACATACCCTCCGAACATACCCTGTCCTATAAGAAGGCTTTGAGTAACATAGAAACCACGTGCTACCATAGAACCAAGATGACGGCCTCCAGTATACAAAATGGACGACGGAAACACGTATCACCCCAACAACACGCGCTGCGCATGCGCAATAACACCACGTAGCATTATGGTAATGACGTCACAACATGGCCGCCCACGTGGGTTACCAAGACAACACAACATGGCGCTACTGGGTCACCTCTGGGTGGACATCTTCTCGGTGATTTGCAATAGCCTTTGTGCGGGCACAAGTGGGTACATTTATTTTTTGGTGCCTGACGCCACATCAGCAGCGAAGGCTATATCGTGGCGAAAAAACGGCGGAAAGTAAAACATGTAAGTGACAGTTACTAGATAAAATTTTAGATTAAAATTAGGAAATAATTACATTGAAACGTGTAAGACAGGAGTAGTTTGAGTAGGAACAAGAGATGATGCTGGTGTGAGTAGGAACAAGAGACCAGTGAAGAACAAAAAAATAAAAACAATTTTAAAATTTATTAAAAAGGTTGATTACTTTCAAAAATGAGAGAATTTTGTGCGGGCTCCTATGATAAAATAAATCTCTCGGAGATCCAACTGTGAAATACTGCTCTCCAACATGACTAAAATCAGGACAATGTAAAAGAATGTGCTCCACTGACAACACCTACTAGCAAGAAACACACTCTGGTCCCATATTACTCACTAACAGAAGGGAATGTGTTAGTCTTGAATGACCAATATGACATCGTATCAAAACTGCATGATCTTTTCTACAAAGGTTACCAGACGGGTAGTCAAGCATATTTGGTTGGAAGCGATGGAACTTTTTATTTGTCGCTCCTTCCCAGCCTGCCTGACATACAGATTTGATGTATTTATTGATATGTGGTTTAAAATCACTGAAAGGAATTTTAAAATCAGTGAGAGGCTTAGTTAAATCCTGTGTTTCTGCACTGTCTGCTCTGGTGCTACCGTAGATACCAACATGCCCAGGTAACCAGTAAAACACGATATCATATTGGTCAGACTTGAGAGTATTCAACTTCTCATGAAGTTCCAAAATAAGAGGGTTCTTCAACGTGGGGTTGAGTAAAGCAAGTAATGAGAAAAGAGAGTCGGAAAATATAATCGATTTCATTTTCTAAACATTCTCAATGTATTCAAGCGCTAGTTGTAAAGCTTTAATTTCATCTGTGAAAATAGAACTTTTATTTGGTATTCTTGTACAGCTGACCTGATCACCAGTATCAACAGCTGATGATACTTTGTCGTCATCTTTAGATCCATCTGCGTAGATTCTTGTATATGCATTACACTTAGGCTTTATCGCAGCATATTTTTGTTTAAAGTCCAACAAATCACGGACTTTTTGCAAGAAGCAAGGTCTAAAATAACAGTACGTTTTCTAAGAAGTCACGGAGGAATATGTGGTTCACAGTTTTCTTTTATAGAATGAGATTCATATAGAATAAACGTATAGTGTTTTCAAGTAAAAAACTTTATTCTACGAGTAGGATTAAGATTGAAACCGACGAGCCTGTGGCGAGTCGGTTTGAATCTTAATCCTACGAGTAGAATAAATTTTTTACTTGAAAACACTGTACGTTTATTTTGTTTATCCCATAAATCTTTTACAAAGAACTTGTGGTAAAATCGTGCGGTCATTCGCTACAAAACATAGCTCGAAGTGAGGAGTACATTGGTCCATTTCGATCGACAAGAGAACATTGTAAAAAATAAATAAGGCGCAGTGATACATTTCTGTCTAAAAGTAATTCCCCAACAAACGTCAGCTAAACTTGCAAAACTCCTGTATTAATTAAATGAGCAGTCTATATTCTTTTGTACTGGCATTGTGTAATACTTTCAAACCTTTTAAAGAAAACAACAATTGAACTATTAATTATGCTACATTACAACGCGTCCATGCAGCATTGAGTGGGTGAGAGCAATTAGGCCACTTTCAAAGCAGGTAACGAATGTCACTTGCCAGTTCATTTTTGTATGTTGATGTTTAAAGTGTTAATGTTTATACGCCCGTGAAATAAACTATTCAATAATATGCTTGGATTCGAGAAGTCAGTATGCTGCAAATGGAAGTCGTTAATGTTAAAACTTGTGCCACCATTTCGTTCCAATGAGGAAATAGTTTTTGCGGTTACTCGAGATTCGTGTGTGGAAGCCATGGGTTCAACAGCGTGTGATACAGGTGTGTTCAAATTATATTGACAATCCGTGAATTCAGTAGTATTGGAATTGTGCAGAGTGTACTTCGTGTTACGCGTTGCTGTGCTGGGAGGGGAGCTAAGGTTACTGATAATTAAAGAACATCGTTCACGTTCTTTCTCTCCTGAAACAGAATAATTGTTTATCGATGCGAGGTGCCGCCCCATCGAGCATAGGTACATCCCCAAATTAACACTACACCAGTCACTACATGTACTGGCATTAGGTATTTCAAAATCGAGTTTTATTTTGGAATACTTTTGTTAATTATTTATGAGTATTCTTTATTGTTTGCTCGCAATGGACGTCTTACATGCGGCATATAATCTTATATACCGGTACAACTCATTTAATTAAGTTTAAGTGATGATCGTCGCTTCGTTTCCACAGATTTCTGATACGCGAAATCAGGTCAAGATATCCCGAACTTTCAAATGGAATGCCAGAGGTCAACATAGTACAGTCCGTTTCCAACTCCCTACTAGGGTGATAAATTTTTCGTGTGTTAAACCTAGGAGGAAAATTTATCACCCTACTAGGTAATTAAGGCAAAAAATTATCCAAGGCTTATATTGTTCAAATAAAGGGCCATTTATGGGATAAAATGGATTAGCAAACATTTTAGAAACATTCTGGAGTTTAATTCTGCGCTTTTCAACAGAAGGCTTCCCTACTTCAACAAGCATTGAATCTATTGCCGACGTTGTAAATGCACCCAGGCTGATTATAATGCCATTATTAAAAGTGGCATCAAGAGGTTTGAGATACGTCTTTCTTTCAGAACCGTAATCCACACAACCCTAATCTAATTTGGATCTAATAAGTGATCTTTTCAGATGGAGTAATGTTTTTTTTGTTCAGCACCCCAAGCAGTGCTACCAACCACGTTGAGCAGGTTAAGTGCTTTTTACATCTCACTCTCAGCAGTTTTATATGAAAAGTTAAATTCAGTTTATTGTCAAACAACAAACCCAAGCAGTTCACGTCTTTAACAACTTTAATGGTACTCCCATCTATTTTCAATTCCGGATCGAGCTGATATTTCCGAAGTTTACAAAAATGAACACAATTTGTTTTTGTCTTTGAGAACTTGAACCGTTTTCAGTGACCCACTTTTGAATTCTATTTAAGTGCAGCTGAAGTTTGCGTTGTTTAGCATTCATATTTGTGCCGACTAAAAAGTCATCGACATACAATGAAGAATCTACCATATTCTCAATTGCGTCGACGATGCTATTAATGTCACAGAAAACTGAAACCACGCTGAATATTCGCAAGTAGATTGTTCGATTCCAGAAACCAGACAAGTCGATTATTGGCCATCCTTCCCATGGTTTTACACAGACAACTGGTTAATGCAATGGGTCGATAATTATTTGGGTTGCTGTGATTTTTATCAGGCTTTGGAATGGGAATAATTGTTGCTTTTTACCAGAAAGGTGGAAAGTGGCCAGTCAGAAATATGTCGTTAAAAAGTTGCAATAAAAGTTCAAGTGATAATTTTGGCAGATGTTTAAGAATTTTGTAGTGTACTTCATCAGGTCCAGTGGCAGTGTTCTTTGCGCTGTGCAAAGAGTTACTAAACTTTTCCATAGAGAATTGATCGTTGTAATCCTTTAAAGTATTGGAGGTAAATTTAATTTTTGTTTTCCTGGTGTTTTTTTAATTTTACTGAATTCGGGATTATAATTTTCAGACGACGAATGTTCAGAAAATGTGGCGGCCAATTTGTTCGAAATTTGGTTGTTTTGATGTGATTAATGTGTTGTTATCTTTCAGGTGTTGTAAAGATGATTTTGTTTCTTTGCCTTTATTTTTGTTAAATCATTTTCTGTATTTTGTTGATGGGTGTGTGTTGGTAAAGTTTTGAAACATAATTTTCCCAAGAACTTTTCTTTTTTATTTGATAAGTCGTCTTGTTTTTGCCCGATTTATACGCAGTTTGTTTAAATTAAATGTTAATGGTGACTTATTATATTCCCGTTCAGTATTCATGCGGTTCTTTATTGCCTGTTTGCAATCATTATCAAATCATGATTTGCTGAAACGTTTTGGATTTGCCGACGTTTTAGGGATAACTATGTTTGCAATGCCAAGCACCCCTTTCTTTAGTGAAATTTTCTATTTGGTCAGCACTTTTCACAAAGTCTTCCGTGTGAGTCATTCAGAACAAAGCGATGAGAAAGTGTCGCAGTCAACCTTTTTAAAGTTCCACTTGGGTACCCTCTCATCATCATCCGGGATCACACTCTCCAACACCGACTGAAAGTGGTCACTCCCCCACAAGTCATCTTCTACCTTCCACGAAAAATCGAGGAAGATAGAAGGGCATGCAATTGTAAGATCAATTGAAGCGGGACGCAGGTAAGTGTCCAATCCATTGTTGAACAAACACAAGTCATGTTTTGTAACACGTTCTTCTGCTGTTTTGCCTTTAAGGTCTTCTTTGTTAAAGGAATCACCCCAAAGAGGACTATGAGCATTATAATCAACCAACAAGATGTACGGCGTTGGAAGCTGGTGAATCAGATGTTCATGATCAGTCAGCTGAAGTGGTTTATTTGGCGACCCATAAATTGAACATAACGTGACCTGTCTTGTCTTTTGTCAGGGGTACCGCTACAGCATGTAAATTTGATTATAAACGTAGAGAACTGTGAATAATGTCGTTTCTGACCAAGACAGACTTTCAAGGAACATGAAGATCATTTTCATCTACCAAAACATTATACGAAGTATGATGCTTAAAGGTTGAATGATCTTGATTATCAGTCCTCCTTAAGCGCAGACAAAAAGCAGCAGATGCACATTTTTGGCTTAGAAGGCCTAGTTCGTTAAACTTCGCTCTAAAACGTCGACATTTCTAATGTATTATATTAGTGTCGTTTGTATTATCCATATTTGGTCGAAGATTGAGCTGGTGGGCGTACAGGCGAAATAGCCCCTGTAGCTTTCTTGGGCGATTGTTTTCTCGGGAACTTATACTGAGGGAAGTTCAGACCAGAACGTTTCGTCGATGCACTCACCAACTTCCATCTCTTTCAAGCCTTCAAACCTGTTACGGGTAACAGGATCTTGGAGAGCTTTGAGACTTCTGTCTGATAATTGTTTTGGTTATTCTTTTTCTAAATTCTTTCGATCTCTTTCTTGTTCCTTTCCTGACTCGGACTCAGATTTTGTTGCCGTGCTTTGTCGTCTGGTTTACTTTGATAGTTTTTCCTGTCAGTTATAGATTTTTGTTCCTTTTTCTGTTCAAAATTATTAGATGTATCTTTTCTCTGTATGTAGTCTATGCTTTCCTCTGATGTTTTTTGCAGTATTCTGTTGTGTTTGGGTTGACTTTGGATCACTTTGCTTGGTTTGCTCAATGGTAAAAGCCTGTACTAAGGGCGGAATTATGCTGTTGTTAAGCCATGTCCATGGTGTTTGACATTTCACTGATTTCGTTTGGATTTTTTGTCTCAAAGTTGCAGATAGGATGGTGATGATATATTCATTCCAGTCATCGACATTACAGTTTCTCTAACCTCTTAAAATCTAACTTGCCTTTCACATTTTACCTTTTTGATTTCTTTCTCCCGTTTATAGAAAGGACAATCTTTTGATGGAGCTGTATGATTGCCATGACGGTTACAACATTTTACACCATTATTACAATGTCCTTGGTGTTGTTGGCCGCATTTAAAACTAATTGCCTCTCACAATTTACCTTTGTGATTTCTTTCTCCCGTTTACAGAAAGGACAATCTTTTGATGGAGGTATATTGTTGCCATGGCAGTTGTAACATTTTACACCATTATTACAAAATCCTTGGTGTTGTTGGCCGCATTTAAAACAAATTTCTTGTCCCTACAGGGATTCTGACTGTGACATCTGAAGCATCGAAGTAGATTTGGGATATACAAATTCACTCCGATGTTCATGTTAACCCACTTCAATTACTTTGGAGGTCGAGCTGAGCCTAATGTTAAAACATATGTATTGGTTTTAATTGTGTTACCATCTTTTTGATTTCAATTCTTTTAACATCTATTATATTCTGAGATTTTAGTTCTTTTATTTCCAATACATCTATGGCGGAAAGTTCTCGAGTTCTCATTACACCTTTACTGGTATTTAGTGTCTTATGTGGAAAGGCAACAACCTTGATATCTAAAATTTTATCTATTTTTAGTAAATTCTTTGCTTGGAATTCCGTCCTACATTCTACTAATATTCCCCTTGATCTTAATGTTTTAACCAAATTCATTTTAGTAATTACATGACTCCACTCCCCTACAAAGTAATGCCCAAATTCATTTGTAGTAATTATATAACTCCACTCCCGTTGAACAAGGAAACATAGGTAATGTGCAGCTAGGCTGGTAATATCCATTGCCACGGACAGTGAACAGTGTGTATACTGTTCACCATCTGTCACAATGTATATGCATTTATGTACTCGCCACACTGTGCCCCAAATCCCTGACCCAAGTTTTAAATGTACAAGTACCAAACTGTCAAAGTAATACCCAAATTTAATTTACTGATTACATAAGTCCACTGCCCCACAGATGTACAAATACCAATGTATATGTGGTGATGTACTCAGTCATATATGCTTTAAATCCCCAACCCGAGTGCCAAATGTTCAAATACCATACTGACAAAGTGATGTTCAAATTCATTTATAGTAATACATAACTCCACTCCCCTCACAGATGTACAAATGTATATGTAGTCATGTACTCACTCATATGTGCCTTAAATTCCCGACCCAAATATTAAATGTATAAGTACCACATTGGCAAATAATGCCCAGATTCATTTATAGTAATTATATAACTCAACTCGCCCACATATGTACAACTACCATTGTATATGTAGTCATGTACTCACTCATATGTGTCTTAAATCCCCGACCCAAGTATTAACCCTTTACCTAACATGAAAAGCAGACGACACTTGCAAAAAAAATTCTTGAATAACTAATTTTTTTCATTTTTTGTCTCAAAAACATAGGTTATGACCCCTCGTTGGAACGAGCTCGACGAGCTCGTTCCAACGAGGGGTCATAACCTATGTTTTTGAGACAAAAAATGAAAATATTTTAAAAATTAATTGACGATTTTTGAGAATAGCGCTGGCCGGTTTTGGCCGTTACGTTGGGTAAAGGGTTAAATGTATAAGTACCAAATTGACAAAGTGATGCCCGAATTCACTTATAGTAATTATATAGTTCCACTCCACCCACCCACCCCCACCCCCACACAAACACAGATGAACAAATGCCTATGCATATATATGTGCCTTAAATCCCTGATGTTCAAGTAACAAACTGTCAAATTGATGCCCAATTTCATTGATAGTGATTATATAACTCCATTCCCCCACAGATGTACAAATACCATTGCATATGTAGTCATGTACTAACTCATATGTGCCTTAAATTCCTGACGCAAGTATTAAATGTCCATATACCAAACTGTCAAAGTGAAGCCTGAATTCATTTATAGTAATTACATAACTCCACTCCGCCACAGATATATAAATACCAATGTATATGTGGTCATGTACTCACTCATACATGACTACATAAATGTGCCTTCAATCCCTGGCCCAAGTGTCAAATGTTCAAGTACCAAATTGTCATATATGCCTCCACTCCCTCATAGATGTAGTAATAAAATTGTTGAACAAGAAAACAGAAGTAATGTACAGCTGGTCTGGCAATATCAATTGTCACAGACAGTGAATGGCGTTTATACTGTTCACTGTCTGTCCCAATGAACATGTATATTTATGCACTTACCCAATTAAGCCTCAAATCCCTGGCTCAAATTTTAAATATATAAGTACCAAACTGTCAAAATGAAAAAAAGTATTGGTTGGTGCCGATTTCGGTATATACGTATAGCCCAAGAACATTAGGTTTCACTAGGGAAAAAAATCGGAGAAAGCTGATTTTTTCAGGGAATGTCGAGTTCATGTCACTGAACGATTAGACAAAAGTCCCCTAAAATCCCAGTTGAGCTTTTTTTTCTACAGCCTTTTTTCGAAAACGCGTTTGAAAAAAATAAAAAAAAATTGATCCAACTGTATTTTTTGTTTACGCGTATTTCGAGCTACATAATGTCTAATATACATTTACCTAGAGGAAAATGTGCATTCTGTGACAATTTCTGCGAAAAATTATTGAAAATTCACAGAAAAGTATCGGATTTACGCAAAAAATGACGATTTTCCTAACGGATTTTCCCAAAGGGTCGTAGTACAGAACGCGAGGTTAGTTGGACAGACGATAAAAAATCCACCACCATTTGAAGACTTTTATCATTGCTTACAAAATAGACATTATGGAAGACCCCCTCTGCTTCTGGCCGAGTTCCCCTTTTGGCATAAAATTCGTCAGCATGAGAACTCAACTATTTTCGGGCTTGGGACCGAACAGACACGTCTGTGTCTGGCAGCATTAGATCAATAAATAATATTTACAGAACGTACAAAAATCAATAAATAATATTTACAGAATGTACAAATCAATCAACATGGATTAAGTTACATTGACTATTATCAACGCTATATACAGAAATGACATGACCTATATACATATTATTCATCGAACTCAGAAATTTCCGACAGGACAGTGTTTCTGTGGTTGTTACAAGAATGCGAACTGCAATTACACAAACCTGAGCAAGAGAGTCCTGCCTTCTTACACCCACACCTTTTTGTACAAGCACTCTTGCAACCACAACTGATCAGATTCAGTAGGTTATCGGGGGCACATGGCTTTGTGGCTGCAGTCGGTACAAGAAGTCCATTGCCTAGCGACCACCCCCAATCCGTCGGAGGAAGCGAAGTGCCCAGCCATTGTTGGACCTGGAGATAACATCTGTAGACATGTTGTTGTGCAGCATCGCTGCTTGGTGGGAGTGAGGCTAGGTCGATGGGTTTATTCAGTTTAGATTTTGCTACATAACGCTTGTAAGTGACATATCTATATTGGTCGAGAGAGGAAACAGTTTTACTCCCGTATAAGATCAGGAGAAGTTGTTCCGCGGCAGCGGCTACTGCACTTGGTGTACTGTCATCCGCCAAAATTGTGTTGACATACTGTTGTGAGTCGCTAGTAACATCGGAGACAATTGTACTGAATACTTTCTTCTTACCAACTCGAAAGAGTGCAGAAGTAGTGTCACAACCACTTATAGAATGTGCTACAAGGAGGTTGCTTCTATGGTCACCCATTTTGGTTGCTATTTCACTAACTGAAACTAGTAAGTTTGGGGTAATGGAATACATCATGTGAATATTACATCCCGGTTGAACTCGAGAGGTAAGAATGACTAACAAGTCTGTGTCTGTTCCCACAACGACAACATTGTTGTCATCTTGAGCGATGTCAAGTGCAGTTTCGGCTATCAGTACATCAGCATCAGCCTCGGCCTGCTTGGACTGAATATTGATAGCAGATAGCTCCTGCATTAGAAGATCGATCAGTTGGGTTTTGTTCTTGGCATTTGCAAGGAAATCGGATTGGGGTGTGGTGGCTGGTAACTCGGGTGAGATATTGATATCAATGGAATACCTGTCTTTAGATCTACGGGCTTGCCCCATGCCCTTTGTCGACATTATACAAGCATAACCATCAAAAACAACCACGACGTTCGCCCCAAAATGTCTCACTAGATAATTGGAATATGATGTACATATGTCCTTATATGACGACTGTTTAGGCCATACAACTGCCCTCAATAAAAATCCACCATCTACAACAAACAGAGAATTTCTGGGATTTTAGTTTGCTCGGAACCGTATGTTTTGAGGATCTTACCGAGCGTGCTTTTCTGTGTCTTCCTCATTCCAGCAGAATCAAACAATGCTGGTGGTTTCGGGGCGAGTTCATATTTGAGATACTCTTCCATCTCTGCTTGTGACTGAATAACACATGTGATGCGGTTGAACAGAATTGTGGGGTCAATCACTACCTTACTTCCACGGACTTTGATGCTATTTGCCATCGACGCGAAAGACTTCACAGTGTCAACACGTCGTAGTTTGATGCTGTTGAACGTTTTGCTTACAACATTCGATACGCAACATTCACCAATTTTGCGAACTTGGTCACAGTTCACAGTTTCGTCGGCCACAAGCCCGGTCGCTATAGAGACTAATTGTAGTGGATCTCTATTCTGAAAGGGGGAATGCACTCTGAGCCAGTTCAATAATTTGGTGATATCATTGGCATCAGTCAATTGTGAACTTTGACGGACATCCCGATGTTGTTCGCCATGACCAGTGTGAACATGAACAAAATTTTCGAGAGCATTACATATCGGAAGGCAAAGAGGTAGTCCATGTACCCATTTCGCAACAGTGCTATCGGTTATTCCCCTGCCATGTGTGAGACTACCAGGGAGCTTGAACATTCTCATTAAACACTGCTCTATGGTCTGATCAGAATATATCCCGTCCCAGAATTTATCTGAGCGCCTTATGGTAAAGTAACCTTTCTCAGTGAACAACTTCAAATCATCCTGTTGCATTATTTCTGTTAGCTCATTCATCTGCTGCAAATAGAGATGAGAACTTTTTGCGTATGCAAAATGACCACCTGCGTGAAATACTGGAATCATATTGCGAACACAATATGTGTGGAGTTCCCAGTCACCTGTGCGCTCTGCTCTCAAGAACAACGGGGGAAGACCTATTTGCTCGTAGTATTGTACCCAAAGCTTTCCTGTGCGTCCTACGGACGCATTCTGGAGCAGTTCGTGTAATTTTGACAGTAGATGGTTGACACTTTCTTGATTGACAGCGTCAGCTGTTGTACAGTCACCTCTGGCAAGTCCACAGAATATTTCATTGACTTCTGTGCAGTCTATGTTATCTAGTGTTCGGCTTTCTTCAAACACAAGTTTTGTAATGGCAATTTGTGTTAGCAAATGGGCACGAACTGCTCTTGAATATGCATGACCACTGATCAAATGATGGATTGGCCCACCAGCATAAACAGTCCCCCAAAGTTCATCCAAGCCGCTACCAGCCATGATCGAACCAATTGCCCCTAAATATGACATAATCATATGGAAGCCGCCGAGTCTAACGAAAACTTTTGTCAATTTATCTGACGAAGACACAATCTCCACTGCTTTGATATAAAGTGGTTGGTCAAACGTCACTGGACAAACGTTCAGTCCCTGTTTCTCACACACATTACATGCCAATGCATCTTGAGTGTAGGCGAACACCACATTATGTGATTTAATCGAACATGGAAATTGAAACAATGATGCTATAATACGGTATTTGAATGAGAAAAGTCGATGCCGTTTGAATTTGAGTTTAGGGGGTATGGTTAATATTTCACACGTTTCACCAGTTCATTATGGAATAAATGACTATTGTTATATAGCATTATAAAGCCACTGCTTTTCTGCAATTTTTGATATATAATTTAACTCCCAAAGTAGTCGTAGATTTGATTTAATGGACGTTGTGTACCGTTGTGTGTATGAAAACAATAAATTTTTTTTCGTAATTTTGTACATTTTCGTGAATATTTCACCATTGAGTGTGAGGATTGGTACAAAGTTGGCATTTTCTGTTGGGGATATGTATTCTCAATATAATTCAGCACGATATTTATGATTCTCACCCTACTAAGGCGAATAAGAATGAGAAATATGGAGCTGGGTCGAATTTTTAAAAAAATTTTTTTTTTCATCAAAAAAACGCTATAACTAAAAAAGCTCAACTCGGATTCGCGGGGACTTTTCACACTTTATCCGCAATGTGTGTCCCGGAAACATATAAAAAAATCAGCTTTCTCCGATTTTTTTCCTTACTTTCTCATTTTTATGTCTAATGTGCCTGGACTAGTATACAATCTTTATCGATCTTGGGCCCAATGAGCCAACTGTTATGCCAAAATAACAACACAGTGATTGGCAAATGTATGAAATTAAAGTCAGTGTTCCCCATACAAAAAATCTTACTCGGAATCTTTTTTTTTTAATGTACATACGTTTTTATTATACCTCTATCAGTTATTATGTACCCTGCTCATACCAAATCGCATTCACTTACTATTTCGTGAGACGTGGCCCTAGCATGCAAATTACCATGTGAGATCCTAACTTGTAAACAAGGTCCAAAATCAGTCAACCAATAAATAACACAGACTGCAACCCTGTAGGCAATGAAGATCCCAATTAAATCTGGTCAACTTTATTCAACAATAGTGTTGTTCCTTGCATCGTGCACGACCTACTTATTACAGCCAAAAAGAAGACCACCCGTGTATCAGTAATTGAACTTCACGCTTGATTTGCTTGCCACTACTGACTGCATGCTATTTCTTTGCTGATTTTTAGCTTAGAACATTGACGGATTAAAAACCCAATTCATCACTTTTCCAAACAAATTGGTACAAACTGCCCGCGTAATCCTTGAAACAAGAAATTGTGGATATGTAATAATTAGAAAAAAACATTCAACCATGCCCCACCATGTGAGCTCCCACTGGAGCGACCTTGACCAGTTCGCTCAATTGGGGGTTCACATGGTGGGATTTTATTGAATCTTAATGAAAGTTATCTTATAATTTTACATAACACAAAGACCAATTCTAAACTTAGGCATCATCTATGCTGGGTGAAGGGGTAAAAAAGAAAAAAAGAAACAAAAAAACTATCATTAAATTTGCAAAACTATATATATTATTCAGCAACTGTTCCGTTTTGTGTATTTATTTTCCAGTGAGAAATCAATCCTAAAATTTAGAGGGCGAAAAACTTACATGCAACTGTCAACTGAGTAAATTGTGGTAAAACTGCATTTTGTTGAACAAGATCATGTAAAAGAGTGATTGCTTTAATTATTAATTCATTGAAAGGTGCCGCCCCGTGGAGTCATTGGGACGGTCATTGGAGGTCCTTGGAGCTTAAGTGGGCGCCCTTGTGCAACATGGGACGGTTTGATTTCCGCCCAAGAGTCCAATTCCTGACGTCGGGCTGCAAAAGGACCGAATTGTCCATAAGTACCTGTTTCGTCATATTATATTTATATATTTTCTTGATACCTGGCAGCAACAGCCTACTATATTTACCAGCTCTTCACAGCACTCTAGTATGGCACAACCCATTACATTTATCCAAGGGATTAGAATTCAAATTTACTTGACAATTGCTAATGAAATTGTATTTGATGAGACTAAGAATAACGCTTGTTACGATTTTGCAAACCTGTTTAATGAAACGCTCACTATAGATTCAGACAACAATTCGGTCTGACTTTTTAACGTGGGCAACCACACGTGCAATTATTATTCCCCTCAGCAAATTCCCAATCTAATTGTGGCAAACTCCAAATAGTTTTCAATGTTCAATATCAACTGTCGTAGTTTGAATGCTAGCTGAGACCAACTGAAAAATTTAATATGTGACTTGCAACCGACCTGTAACCTTCTATATGCCATTGGACTTACAGGGGCATTTGGCATCAAAGATAACGTCTCATATGAGCTGGAAGGTTACCACCCGCTTATGACACGGACACGGCCCGACAGCGATGATGGAAGGGGTGGAGTTGGACTATTTATTAAGGACGACCTTAGTTATAAAATACGCCACAATCTCTAAATTTTTCCCCCATGTATTTGAGTTCATCTTTGTTGAAATAACATCTAAGCATAAATGTATTCTGGGTATTATATACTGAGTCAAAAAAGAAAGTATAATAGAAACAAATGTGAAAAATAGGATAAAGGATGAAATATAATAGTTCTAATGTTGCATATTTGTGGACAGGAAGTCGTGCAAAGAGTTTAATGACATGTTGTTGTTGTCCACCCAACCGTATACAATTTTGCTACGGATTTCAAAATAGCACGTGCTACCCAAGAATGTCAAATTGAATGGGTGACCGACAATTTTCTTTGTGTTATGTTGTGCTAGAGAGCCTGGTTATTGAGAAAACATGCTAGTTTTTGTCTTCCGACATTTTAAAAAATGCCAAAGTTAAACTAAAATCGGAGGTTGCGTGCGATTGGTATGCATGAGGCTGGGATACCTCCAGGTGAGCTCGCTGCTCATTTCGGAGTCTCTGTGGCCACTATTTACCGCCTCATTGGAAGGTATAGAACCACTGGTTCTGCTGCCGACCGATAGCGTTCAGGTCGACCAAGAGTTACGACGCCTGCACAAGACCGACACATCAGGGCATCTCACTTGCGGGATCGCTTTCTTCGGCGACAAGGACAGCAGCAATTACTCGTGGTAGAACTAACAATAGAATCATTGCAGAAACTGTCCGCAACCCACACGCTGAGCACGGCATCCGAAGTAGGCGTCCATACTACGGACAAATCCTTACCCAACGTCACCGTACCGTCACAATGGAATGGATACGTCAGCGTGTTCTCTAGATTCAGCAGCGCTGGAGCACAGTTCTTTTTAGTGATGAATCACGATTTTGTCTACGGGGCGCTGATGGTAGGGCAAGAGTGTATCGCCGACGAGGAGAACGGTTTTCTGATGCTTTCGTGAGGGAATGCGACCGTTCGGGCTGGGGTAGTGTAATGGTTCGGGCAGGAATATCCTTGCACCATCGAACGCAGTTGATCTTCATCGATGGTAATCTGAATGGACAGCGATATAGGGACGATATTCTTAAAGCTGTTGTTGTCCCGTTGTTCAATGCTAACGTCCGATTGCTGCTATTCCAGCAAGACAATGCCCGATGTTACGTGGCGCCTATCTGTCGTGACTGTCTTGAGGAGCAGAGCACCGAACTTCTTCCCCGGTCCCCACTTTCGCCAGATTTGTCGCCAATCGAGCATCTTTGAGATCAACTGGCCCGTCGGGTACGACTTCATGATTTCAGACGTTAGGCGATTTACGTAATGTTCTAAGGCAGGAATGGAACCCAATACCAGACACGTATCAGGTCCATGCGCTGTCGATGTCGTGCCATCGAAGAGGAAAACGATGGACACCCACGCTATTGACTGCATGTGTGAACTTTTCATTTCACCCCATGTCTGAATTGCGACGTCCGGACGTGACACTGGCAACAGTAAGAACATTGAATTATGCAAAGTCATACAGCTAGACTCGAAATATGAATTTACAATAATTTGTGTGGGATTAAAGTCGATAATACTAAAAAATTGCTCCTCAAAGTTTATTATACTTTCTTTTTTGACTCAGTATATATAGACGTAACACTGCCCCTCGAGCTGACTTAGATGAGTTCTTGACGACCCTGCTTCGGCTTGGTGAAAAAATAAATAATGAAAACAAAGTAGAGTACCTTATGGGAGATTTTAACATTGACCTGCTCGGCTTCAATCGCCACCCCAAAACAAATTTGTACATTGATACGATATTCAGCTCTGGCTTCATGCCAACCATTACTAAACCAACAAGAGTAGCTGACTCGACAGCGACCATAATCGATCACATCATTTCCAATAACCCAAATTTATATACTTCTGGAATTATTATCACTGATATTAGCGATCATTTTGGAACCTTTTACGTCAGTCATTACGGAAAATCCGATACTGATAACAAAGACACCCTCAAAAGATCCTTTAAACAGGAAAATGTCAATCATTTTAGAGCTTTACTGTCGGAAAGTGACATTTCAGATGTTCTGAACGCAACATGTTCCAATAACGCATACGACAACTTTCTTAATACAATCCAGAGAGCATTTAATCAAGCGATCCCCCAAAGATAGAAAAAGTCCCAAAGAAACACGTCAAGCGGGAACCATGGATGACCTATGGCCTTTTACAATCACCACTGACTAAAAAAACCTACATGCTAAAAAACTCAAAACCTATTAACACAGAATGATATAAAGCTCACTGTATATTATTTAATCGCCTAAAATGTAAATGTAAAGAAGATTATTATACAACTGCCCTGAATGATAACAAAAATAACCTCAAGAAATCATGGGAACTCTTGAAGAAAGCAATTAACAAATCAAGGGGGACTATTGGTTTACCATCCGCGTTTGTTGAAAGTGGGGTTGAATTCACTGACCCCAAAACAATAGCCGACAAATTCAATTCCTTTCTTGTTAATATTGGTATCAAGCTATAAAACGATGCCACTCCATCCTCCCAGCATTTTCCGATTACCTAAGCACAAATCCAGCGACTCCTTTTTTTGTTTCCCCAACATGTCAAGCTGAAATATTGCAATGTGTACAGAAAATGCACACCAAAACGAGTAAAGATTATATCGATGTCTCTACTAAGTTATTAATAGAAATCATCACGGAAATTGCTATGCCGCTGACCCACTTTATTAAATTATTATTCAAATCTGGCATCGTCCCCACAAAAATGAAGATAGTCAAAGTCACCCCTGTTTATAAATCTGCAGATAAACAGTCAGTCAATAACTAAAGACCCACCAGTATCCTACCTGCCTTCTCAAAAATCTTGGAAAAAACTTATGCAAAGTCGCCTTTCGAGCTATTTAGAAACCCAAAATTTACTTTATCAGTACCAATTTGGTTTTAGGAAGAGACACTCAACGATACACCCATTTCTTCACCTCATCAATGATGTCGCCCGTGTGAATGATAAACCGACCAAAGACTGTACTATATCAATTTTCTCGATTTTTCTAAAGCCTTTGATACCATTGATCACCTCATTCTTCTAAAAATAATTAGACAATTATAGCATTCGTGGAATAGCTCTTAACTAGTTCAAAGATTACTTAACAGACAGAAAAGAGTATGTCCAATACCTTGATATAACTTCTAATGTTGAAGATATACTAGTCGGATTGGCACAAGGCTCAGTTCTCGGCCCCCTCCTATTTGTGATATACATTAATGATTTAAGCAATTCCACTGTTCTAAAAAAATTATCATTTGCAGATGACACAACAGCACATGCTTCAAATGATAACCTTGATACCCTCTTTGAAAATGCCAACACTGAGCTGCAGAAAATTAGTGAATGGTGCTCTGCAAATAAACTGATACTGCATGAAAGGAAAACTAATTATATGTTACTTCACCCAAACAGCGATTCATACAACATTACAAACCGATTATTAACTCTGAATGAGATTGACATGACACCGATTGGGAATGGCCAAGATAAGTCAAATGTTAAATTCCTAGGCATTCATCTTGACGATAATTTAAATTTCAAGAGTCACATTTCGGCGGTATGCTCAAAGATGGCTTCTGCCATCTATGCAATAAATATGGCAAAAAAAGAGAGAAAAGATTCTTCCAATAAGTTCTCGCAAAAGCCTGTACTTTTCCCTTGTTCACACCCATTGCTATATAACATCCATGTTTGGGGACACGTCCCCCAAACAAATAGAGTTTTTAAGTTGCAAAGAAGTCTATTCAGTATTATCAGTAATAAAAATCATTCCTTCCATACTGACCCATTGTTCAAGTACCACCGAATTCTAAAATTTAATGATGTTTACACTCTTTCTGTTCTTCTATTTATGCATGACTGGGCCAATAATCAACTACCGGAAGGTTTTAATAAATACTTTAAATTATATGAAAATCCTTCGGGCATGGTAACCAGGCAATGTGGTAAGGTATGTGCAGAAAAACCAAGAACAAAATTTTCAACTGACCTTCCTATCCACACTTTCCCAAGAGCATGGAATGAAATTGACCCATCCATGCAAACTTTGCCTCGCCGAAGAAACTTTAAAAAACTCACAACAGACAACTTCCTTGACCAGTATTGCGATACAGTAAACTATGATTATCCTGAATGACCAGACTGTGCTGACAACGCCTGGTTATTTTAATCCCACACCGGTGGAATGTAATAAAACAGTTGCTGCCCTCTCTGCTGGGTCGGCGTGGGGTCCATGGAGTGGGGAAGAATGTCAGCGCCGGCCTTCGGTCCCGGTCGATATATTTCCTGCGCTCCATGGATCCTCGTATTGATCCGGCGGAGGGGCAGCAATTGTACAATATTCACAATTTGCAAAACAACAGAATTAGCACAATATTGGCAAGCGATAAAAGACATAAGATAAGAAATAGCATTCTCGTATCATCATTAATTAGAATAAAGGAAAGTTCTTCGCCAAATAGGAATCGAATGGTTAATTAACGCCTTTGGACTGGCTTGGCGCACAAATGAACGTGTATTTCGCCATTCGAAAGACTTTTAAATAAAAAATAAAAGACACTTCGAACTTTCCAAATTTCTGAATTATCAACGTTTCCCTTATATACTCCCAACCCGATTTTCCCCAGTTCCTGGGGTCTTATCGTATGCTTGTGAATAACATTTTGCATAACGAAGTGTGCTTGCTGCCAGGTATGAAGTTCATGGTTTCTCAGGGAATGCCAGGAAGACAGCCAGATAAGCTATGGTATTCCCTAACTGTGTACACCGCTAAAATCTAAAATATGTTATTTGAATTTATTATTGTGCGTACTGTTGAATAAATAATTGAATTGAATTGAAAACTTCTTTCACTGAATTAGCAATTCCTTTAATTGTTTTCTCCACTGCAAATAGATTGACAGTCGATACTTTTTTCCCTTCCTGTTCTGCGTAAATGATGATAAATTTAGGCTAATTCTTTTCAATACATAGTCAGAGTTCGATATTGTGAACATTGTGTTGTTAGAACGTTTTTGCTTTTTTGAGGGATGTTTTCCATATTTATTTTGTTTTTAATTCTTCAGTCCATGCCTCTTACCCCTTACTCTGAGCCCAACCTGGGGGTATGTTCCTGCACAACACGAGCTGGAGACAAAACCAAGAGTACATGGAAAGCATACTCGGGCAGCGTTGATGCTAATGTATATCCGCTGACCGACTAACCCGCCGAGTGTGGGTAGTGCCAGGTCTTCAGAAGGAGGTCATTCAAACAATTATTCTGTGAAACCAGAGCAATAAAAACAACCATTGACAATTGTCGTAGACAGTGCAAAAAAAAAATAAAACGGCATTTGGTTAAAAAGTTCGACATTCATTAAAAGTCAGTATATGTTAGCAATGATAAAACTGAGTTAAAAGAAATAACCACCCAATCTCCCCCCCCCCGACGTTATAAGCTTTTTGGGGGGTCACCAGAATGGCCAAACCGGATCCATCTGACCATCCGTCTACTCCCGAAGTTATAGCCAAAGCAGTGAATTGGACAGGTATAACCAAAATGGAGACTGCGCTAACCGGGGCGCTGTTTGTCCTCAACTGCCAGGGTCCCTTCCACTGGGGCCTTCGGAATGCACCGCATGGGAAAACAAGGTGTCTGCAGGATGCTATAACTTATGTTATAAGTGGTTACATAGTTGCGGAGCCGAGAATGGTTTCAGCAAACACACAACATTTCTTCCGTGAATCTATTTCGTCCTCCATTTCTTCTTGAACTTTTTCTTTAGAAGTGATGCGTCCATTTGTTGTAGAAATTCTTTTGGCTGGGCGCGTGGTTGGGGTACGATGCCTGGGCCTGCACAAAAGGGAAATGTTAAGCGGCCGGTTTCCGCTTTTAGGGCCATGGCCAACCAACCTACTTGTCTGCGCAACAATTTGAGTGCTTCAGTGTTTTAAAGATCGTGTTACGAAGATCGTGCTGACGAATATACCCCAACTAGGATATACCAATGACTTCACCAACCAAATAAAGATCGGTTCGAAAATTACCCGTCGCCCCACATTAGTTCAGAAAATCTGTATAATGATGAAAACGTTCTTTTCTTGTTAAATATTTTATCATAATGATCAGTACTACTCTAAATCAACGTATCAGTTACCAATACATGCATCGCCGCAGTTACCCCACTCGAGAATTAAATACTTTAGGCAGTTTTCTTTTTTTGTCTCCCCTGTAAAGCTGGGAGATTGATTTTACGACGTCTTAGAATCTCACCGACGATATCCGAAATGGGTGTATATTGAAAGATTTGCGTGCTGTCAAATTTTCAAACTCATTGTTTCATCAGGTAGGATATCAGTAATAAAAAACCGAAGGGGTACAACAGCCCACCTCCGCAACATTCTCCTCATCTATACTATAACGGACTAAATTTTAAATTTAAATTCGTTGCAGATTTAGATCTTTCATGATTTATACTGAAACCTGCAATTTCCAGTACTAGTTGAATAGCATGCAGACATGTCAAGTCCATTTTTAACTTGTAAGACAAATGGAGTTTTTTTTTTTAACTCGTCAAAGTCATCTACGCAAAAACTAGGAGCCACCAAAAAAGTCCCTCCGGGTATGGGGGTAAGTGTAAACCTGATTTGTCCCGTCTGTGACGAAGTTCCGACTGATTAATATTCCATCTACATCACAAAGGCATGCCTTTGTCGAGGGCAGGCCTCAATGACGCAGTCGATCAGTTGATTATCTAGTGCGCTTCCGCGCCAATATATTGTTTTTATTAGAAATGTTGATACTTCGACCATCCATTCAATAGGCTGATAGCCCATTAGAAAAATGTCTAAGAGTCCTTTACAATTTTTATCGGCCGAGTTCGGAGATAGTTTTTTACCTTGGATTCCTCGTGCTCCATGTGATCAATATTGGTATTGTGGTGTTACTCCACCTAGGCAGTCTTTAAACGAAAATTCATGTGGCCAAGGCAAGAAATGTGTTGACTTAATAACCCTTTCAACTCGATCAGTCTCTTTTTCGCCCAGAAACACGATACGTCATAGTTTCATTAAATAGGATGGATGCTAAGTGCATGTTTGTGGTAGATCAATCAATATTTTCAGACCCCAAGGCTGCACGTTGAAGATATCACTTGGTCTACTCATAAATAATGAATATGGACTCTTCAAGTTGCTATCATCGAACTGGTATGGAAGTTACCACCATCGTTCAAAGAATTAATATTTCCAATTATGTAGTTCCACATCAGAAGTACTTTTTAAAACCATAATTTCCGAGAATTCGCGATATGTCCACAGAGAGACATTTCAGCTATAGGTGAAAAGTACCTTTGGTCGCTTGTCGTTTTAGATATTAAGCTACGTTCTAGGGCCGGAAGAGCCGATGACCTCATGCATTCCATTCCGCGTTAGCTAGCGTTCATTTATTTCCAACTCTGTATTTTAATCTGTTTCTTCCTGCCTGCAAGTTGAACTCCCAATTGTGACCTGTTTCTGATTATCTCGTTATTCTTTCGATTGCAGAATTCCAGCCAATGAAATTATTTGTTAAGTGTGTCTAACTTTGACAATACTGTTAAGCTGTCTGCATTTTTAGTGGAGTGTGTGGGTACAATTCCAAATTTTTTTGGATGAAGATTTTAATTCGTAAAGTGTTGGTCAATGCCCAATAAGCTTTATGTTCTTTATAAAGAATTTTCTTGAACCACCAACCAAAATACTTTGAGATGGTTTCAGGGCAATAGCCTGAAAACTGAGTTTAATACTGGGAAAGGGAATCTCACGGCTCTGCGGCTCCGGGTTCTGAAAGTCAATCACGATACCCGAGAAATTCATAGACCATGGTATCAATAATTGAGTATTATAGGTTATGAGATTACGGCGAATATCCATTTCTTCGAAGACTAGCATCACCGTTGGAGCTATAGTTTAATCTCGCAAACGGGAATTTCTCGGTTACCGGTTCTGAAAATCAGTGCTATTGACCGAGAAATCATAGATTAGAATCGGGAATCAAAGGTTGCGGAACGCAACCTTTGATCCCCGTTCAGTCCTATGAATTTCTAGAGTATCGGGACTTTTATTCGGACACGAGAACCGGAAAATGTCCGGTATCGTGAATGACTTTCAAAAACGAAATCAGAAAAGTTCCGTTCCCGGGATTAAAGCCTACTCAAAACCAGCTCGGCCCAGGCGTTTTGTCCCAAGTTGAGCTCAGCACCGGAACGATTTGACCAGAACCGGATCTTTTTGTGGTGGTGGTGGTGGAGGAGGGGGGGGGGGGGTTGTGTATGCATTCGTATGCGCGGAAGGGGTGCCCTTTCAAGAATTTTGGGGTGAAGATGAACCCCCAAAGTTTAGAACGCTGTCTAATAAACTTGAAGCTATGCAAATAGAATTTCTCATGACCCACCAGTCAGAATACTTTGAGATGTAGTATTCAACTACTTTTAGTGACAGAAATTCAAGCTTGTTCACAAAAAAGTTTCTAGTTTATGCTCTGTTACGAAGATATTACATGGCATATGCACTAAAATAAAAAAAAATTCCTAGGCCCTTTTTCGCGCGCTTATGCTTGCACAAATATTTTCTTGTGAGTAAGTAGGGATTATAGTTGAAAAACTCAAGGCTTCATGGAAACGTGCTGGTCAATAGATAAATAGAGGATATATACGTTGTTTTAGTGAATATCGGGAATTTTCTCATGAGTGTGGACCTGAAAGTTTTATTTTTCACGACCGCTTGCGAATAAGATAATTCCCGATATTCACTAAAACAGAGCAGATTTTCTTTGTATTATATGCTACGCGACATTTTACTGCGCAATATTCTGCCCAATTCGACTGCAGACAGTTTCAAGACAATAATAAAAAGTGATGATCGTTCATTCAAGGCGACGTTCAATCCGACATCAAGCGCCGAACCGTAACGTCAATTAGGAAGCTACTGAAAAAAATCATCGCGTGGACCTGAAAATAAAACTTTCACGTCCACACTCATGAGATAATGCCAGATACTGACAAAAATAGAGTGATTTTCTTTTTTATTTTTTGCTACGAGACATTTTATTGCACAATATCCATCCCAATTCGACGAGAAATGCGTACGTTTCAAAACAATAACAAAGATCAGCTGATCGTTCCTTCAAGGCGCCGTGATGAGGCGTAGCGTGACGTCATTTGGGAAGCTACTGAGGGATATTCCTCGATATCCATCAAGTCGATGGACATCGAGAAATATCTTTTAGATAAGTTGTGATAGTTCACAGGCTATCATATAGTAAAATAAATATACATGTAGTTTCCGTAAAGAAGAAATTTCTTCTTCAGTTAACACGTACTGTACCGGTACGCCAAATATCATATCGGACCCCAACAGCGCGATTTGGGAACTACAGACCATTTGTATGTCTGACTGTGTGTGTGACACAAGTCCAAGTAACAAATCTAGTCTTTTTATAAAGTACATGTTTACTAGCAAGAGAGAAATAATATCTTATGCGCCAAACCTAAGAAAAACGTTCAGACTGGAAAAATTGTAGGAGGGGGTCACCCCCCCCCCCTCCTTAATAACGTGCCTGACTGTATATTATAAGTTACGGGATGTTAACCACTAAACATCCCGTAAAGTATTTATTATGTCAGCGGACAAAATCCCGTATGTCCCTTTAATTAATAGGCCCGGTAATTTATTTTCTCGTTGGGTTGATTTGCATTTGAAATTCTCACAACAATCGAATGTCAAGGGCGAACACATCGGCCATCCGGAAGTTTACGATGGTTCGATTTACATTGAGTTATCGGATGGGGTTATCAATCGAAATAAGTTTCTTGATTTGGGACAACTATTATAAACAGATTATTTCTTCTTGTTCAAATGAGTTTAAGAAGAAACTTTAATCACATTCAACGGACTATTCAGAACGTTTCCTGTAAGGTTGCCATTTTGAGACGAGGAGGTTGTATTTTATTTCTAAAAACAATACGGTGGACACACACTTAATATTGATTTCATACGGGGTAACCGATGACATCATCAGCGACCTGATATGGCTTCATAGGCCGCCACCATTTATCCACGCTGATTGGTTGATCCCAAGAGCTGACATAAATATAAAAGACAGTATGAGGTCAGGGATGGGCTTTGGAGTCATAATCACGAGTAACCTAAACAAACCTAGGCTCGCGAAACCAAGGGTGAGGTGGCGGAGATGAAAGGAGATGAGAGTGGGTTCCACCTCGTTTTTTATACTAGGACGCCATCGAGAAAAGAAGCAGTTGGGCAACGTTGTCGACAAATCGACCTTTCGATTAGCTTTGTGACACTCTATAGTGAAATCTGCAAGTGAATTATTGACTGCATTATATATCACATCCTATATCACGTGAACGACGTGGTTCGCTTACATACATATAGCAGCATGGAATAAGAAGCTGATCTCACAAAACTGACATTTAAAAACGCATGACTGTACATAATGTATTATCGGAATAAATATTCAGTTCACGCAGTTGAAGTCTAGACAACGCTGAAAGAAAACCACCTGACCTTCTTCTTCACTGTCAAGCAAAAAGTAAACGCAACAGCATAATACTTGTTCTTATCTGCATGAAAACGGTTGGCGTCTATTTATTTATTTATTTATTAATTATTTATTTTTCTTTCTTTTTTCTATGTCCAACGTCCCCCTCTGAGGCAATGGGAGCTTTGGGAAAGGTTTATTTCAGCGAAATAAATTGTTCCTGATATAAACTTGACCTGATATCGCTCAGTATATTCCGCAACTGCTAAATTACGAGATCAGTATTATCACTTCTTGAGTTTACGCCAATTTTAGTAATATTTGGGGGGGACTTTACTGGCCACTGTGCCTTTTAGAAATAGAGCGCAAATGGTTGAATTTGGCACCGGTTAACAGTCCACATGGATGTCCGCGTGGGGATCTCGAGCAATGCGTCCTAACATTGAGCTACTAATTTTTAGGATGTTTTTACAAACATCGGGGAGGTGCCAATTGTTTTTGTCCAAATTAACTCCGCTCGGATGCCGAAATTTGGAGAATTCTGTATCAAATGAGCGGCCCTAGTTACGGCTCGGTGATTTGACTTGCACTGAGTACGATACACCTGGTTGAACCGTACTAGAAACAGGAGAAGGAGAAATAGGAGGGGTAGAAGAAATAGAAAGAGAAGTACAGGAAAAAGGAAGAATTCTAGTTAGAGCGCTAGGAGAACCAGAGAAAGAGGGCTTCCTTAGTAGGCCAGTACAATTATCGTAGGCTAATGGGGTGATGTAAAAACCGGAAAACCGCGGGACAAACTTTTCATCTGCTTATGGGAAGAGAAGAGATGAAGGTAATAACGACCCCGAGAGTTCCAACTAGGCGAAGCAGTCAGGGCATCTTAGGTTGGAACACCTAACATTGACTTCGTATGCGTTTAAAAATTGATTGAATAAAGTTTTGTTAAATGCCTTTCGGGTGAGGGTTTTTATCGTTGTGTCTAAGTTATTCCACAGTTTTGGAAAATAAAAATATGGAAGAGCGGCTGAGAACTGAGTGAGGGATTTGTGTGTGATTAGGTTTCCACATTGCCTAGTATTCATACCATTGGTTAGAGTACACTTGGAATGTATTATCAAAACTGACAGGGAGGTTGTCTATAGACCAGTCGTACATGAATAGAAGTGAATGTAACTTGTACAGATCATTAAATTTCAGGATTTTCAAACGTTTGAAAAGAGGATCGGTGTGTGAGTTGAACTTTTTGTTCGCTATGATACGCACAGCCTTTTTTTGAAGATTCAGAATTTGTTTAGTGGCCGATATATTGCCCCAAATTTGTATCTCTTAAATTAAATGGTTTTGAAATAAAGTGAAATAGAGTATACGTAGTGTCTCGAGTGGCAAAAAATTCTTGTCTCTATTCAGGATATAAATTGCCCTGGATAGTTTGGTACAGACTACGGATACATGATGATTAAATCTAAGGTTCTCGTCCATGTCAATTCCTAGGAATTTTATGAACTTGTGTTCGCGATTATTACCTGCTATTATTAAGCTTGAGTTATTTAGTGAAATTTGGGTTTGTACGTTGTTGAAATTGCAATTGTCATTTTGACGATGAAGAAGTAGGACCTTAGTTTTATTAGCATTTAATGATATCTTATTAGCTAGACACCAGTCAATGATTTTTGACAATTCATTGTTTGCCCTCTCCGCTAGGAGGTTGAGGTCATTACCAGATGCGTAGGATGTTGTGTCATCCGCAAAGGATAAAATACTCATATCGGTCGACTCACAAATGTTGTTGATAAAGAGCACAAACAAAAGAGGTCCGATGACAGAACCCTGGGGTACACCCTTAGTAATATTGAGTTGATTCGAGGATTCTCTCGCGAATTGCACAAATTGGGATCTCTCAGAGAGATAGTTCTGAAACCAAGAGTTAGCTATACCTCTAATTCCGTAATGTTCAAGTTTCCTGACGAGGATTTCATGGTCAATAGTGTCGAATGCTTTGGAAAAATCTAAAAAATAGATAATGTGCAATCTTCAGTTCCATTGTTATTCATTATGGAAGCGTACAATAGAATGTCGCAAAAACAAGAGCAGTCTGAACAGTAATGAGCTATGATACAAGAAAAGTGAAAACTCAGAAATCGGCCTGATGATTGTTAGACTTGAAAAGTCCAGTTTAAAAGAATAAAAACAATTTTAAAATTTACAAAAAAGGTTGATTACTTTCAGAAATGAGAGGATTTTGTGCGGGCTCGTATGATAAAAAAGATCTCATAGAGATCCCACAGTGAAATACTGCCCCTGGCATGATTAAAGTCAATGCAATGTGAAAGAATGGGTTCCACTGTCTGCGCCTGTTGGCAAGGAACATACTCTGGTCACATACATGTACCACCCTCTAACAAAAAAGAATGTGTAAATCTTGTACGACCAATATGACATCGTGTCAAAACTACATGATATTTTCTAGCAAGGTCACTAGACAAGTAAATAGTATTTGGTCGGAAGCGATGGAGCTTGTTATTTGTCGTTCCTGCCACACAGATTTGATGTAAGTATTGACATGTAGTTTATCGGAGATACATACATGTCCAGGTATCCAGCAAAACACGATATCATATTGGTCAGACATAAGAGTATTCAACTTCTCACGAAGTTCCAAAATGAGAGGGTTCTTCAACTTGGGGTTGAGTAGAGCAAGCAAAGAGGAAAGAGAGTCGGAAAACATAATCGACTTCCTTTCCTGTGCATCCTCGATGTATTCAATCGCAAGTTGTAAGGCTCTAACTTCAGATGTGAAAATAGAACTTTTATTTTGTATCTGATCAACGGCTGATGATACTTTGTCACCATCTTCAGAGCCATTCGCATAGATCCTTTCATATGCTTTATACTCCGACATTATTTCAGAAATATTTCTGCTTAAACTGCAAAGAATCTGTCTCAGATTTTTGGTAGAAACAAGATCTAAAATAACTAGGTTTTTGAAGATGCAAAGGAGGAATGTGTGGTTCACAGTTTTATTTCACGCCTTTTCTATGAAATTCCAATCATGAGCAACACTAAACCATGCGGAAATATTTGAGGAACGGAAATCTTTGACGGACTATTTTTAAATAGAAACGAAATTTCATTAGGATTTTCTACAAATCGTGCACCGCAATTACAATTTCAATCCCTAGAAAATCATCCCCTGAGTTCCAATGTGTTCTATGTGCCAGTAGGCACATAGAACACATTGGAACTCAGGGGACGAAAGAGTAACACGTTTCCCCTCGCAAGTTTGTTGGCGACAAAATGTGTTCTTTTTGTGGATAGTTGAAAAATAAATAGTTCAGTGCCCTTCTAATAATTGATTTATAGACGTGAAGGCGTGTAACAAACACAGAACGACACGCTTGTGTGAAAGGGTTAATCGATATGGTACTGCGGCCTCTAGCTCTATCTTTCCGCGCTAGCGCTGGTGCCATATCGATTAATCCATTCACCCACGCGTGTCGTTCTGTGTATCTCTTTTATCATATCAGAATCAAGTGTGACGGACTCCATATGAAGTTTAATTCTAATTCCCAATGGGAGAATATGTTTTTGGTGCCGGTTAAAAAAATCAACATTTGGAGGGACACGAGGCGCAATTATAGGCAGGCTTTTATGGATTAGCATGCAGTTTAGAAACGTATTTGACAGTTTAATTCTGCGCTTGTCAAGAGAAGTTTCCTCTGCTTCAACAACTATAGAATCTGTTGGAGATGTTCTAAAAACACCGAAGCTAATTCTAATACCACTATTTTGAATTGTATCAAGTGGATTGAAGTATGACTTTCTTGCGGAAAGATAAACCATAAAGCTGTAATCTAATTTGGATCTAACAAGTGATCTACACAGACAGAGTAATGTTTTTGGACAGCTCCCCAATCAGTACTACCAACCACTTTGATGAGGTTAAGTGCTTTCTTCCATCTCACTCTTCGTAGTTTTATATGAGAAGTGAAATTTAGTTTGTTACCAAACAACAAACCCAAGAATTTCACTTCTTTAACAGCTTTAATGGTACTCCCAGCGATTTTCAACTCCGGGTCGAGGTGATGTTGCAAAAGGTTACAAAAAAATAAAAAATTTGTTTTTGTCTTTGAGAGCTTAAAAACATTTTCTGTGGCCCATTGTGGATTCTATTTAAGCACAGCTGAAGTTTGCACTCTATAACATTCATGTTTTGCTGCTATAGCAGATTAAAAAGTCATTCACATACAACGATGAGTCCACCATATTCTCAATGGCGTAAATAATTGTGTTGATTTTCACTGAAAAAAGGGTAACAGATACAATACTACCCCGAGGAGCCCCCAATTCTTTTTCTTGAGGATCAGATAACGTTTGTCCAACACGAACCTGAAATTAGCGGGCTCTTAGAAAATGTTCTACAATAAAAGACATGCGCCCTTTAAACCCAATGTTAAACGATCTTTTAAAATCCCATTCGTCTTCGTTGAATCGTCAGCTTTCTCCTTATAAAAGAAAATGGCGCGACATTGTTTATTATATTGTCCAATCTTTTCAAATATTCGAAACGACATGATCGGCCACTTCCCCTTTGAAACAGACTTATCCGCCTTACTTTTTGGCTCTGAATTTTTAAGTAATACCGAGAATCGCCTTATGTTTAGTGCGGTACATGATTTTATTTTCTTGAGTAAGCGATTCCGCTGAACGATGAAATTACCAATAGTAATACAGTACGTGGAGAGTGTATTATCACTAAATCACCCGCCGAGTGGAGATTCCACCCAAGCAATAATTGCAAATTTGTTGCAAAGCCTAACAAGCACAAGCAAAGTTTCAGTCAATGGACCTCCGGGTGAAGCCCGGAGGTCCATTGACTGAAATATTGCTTGTATTTTTAGTCGATATATACAAAATTTGAAAGTTATAGTTTGGTTGATAACTCCACCCCGCGGGTGATTTAGTTGCAATCCACTCTCCACGTACTGTAGATCAACTCAATGGAGTTCGAGGGGACCTGTGCTTCAGTATCCAGTATGTAATCTGGATTGTTTGCCAAACCGGTTTCGTTCTTTTGTGAACTTCATCAGAGGCGAACGGACTACGACTGGCTCCGCTTATATACATTCTCGCAGGCCTTGTGGAGGTTGCATATTCCTTGCTTTAGTTTGGCGGCTGCATACAACGAACCAATAGGTACTGTGTTCTATCAATGAGAGGTACACGTTCTGGCGGATGCCTATTGATTGATGACGTAATTCCATTGTTTGAGGAATTTCTGAGATTCCCCGGAAGTGAGATTCTTAAAACAATGCAAGCCAGTGCTGTGATGTTTATTTTGTGAACCTACTACTTTTGTAAATATTGTAGGTGATGAGAGAGAAAGGTGATGTCATAGCTGAGGTAGCTCAGATAGTTAATTGGTGGTCAAATGGATCCAGATTAGAAGGAAATGAGCGAAATGGAATCGATCTGATGGAAACACCAAGGTATGTGATTACGCGTAAGTGGGTGAAACATAAAATGTGATGTAATAAAACTAGCTAGCTGAAAGTACTGTTATTGTGTTGATATAAATTACTAAAATATTGTTATCTCAAGCTGGCGAGTTCTAGCATCGGGGAGTTAAGTTGTTAATAATGTCCTGGTGATGTAGAATGGTAGCTGTGTATCTGAGTACTTTCCCTGTGTTTTATAGGCTCATGATATCATAGTCCGGCTCTGGCGACGTATTTCCCCTGTGGCTCGGAATTTTGGGGTGAGGTGGGTGAGCCGATGTCTGGGTTCACTATAATGTTGCTTGTTGTTGTGTGACTCTGTTTTGTAGTATTCTCTTGTGCGTTACCAATTGTTGGAAGCTCATTAGTTTCAGTTAGGGGTCACTGCTAGTGGCACTAGAAATTGATGCACTGGTGGCGTGTGTGGTTGGTGTTAAGCCTCCAGTTCCATTGCCAAACGAAAAAATGTTTTGGGATGGCCCTGGTTGGTTCTTTTGTCCCGTCTAGTGCGTCTGCCGTTCGTGACATTTTCTGTTGAGGTGTTTTAATATAATATTCTTTGCGTTTAAATGAAATATTGCAGCTAACACATTTGGACAGCCCTTTTCCGTAAAATGTGTGGCTTAAACATGTCTCTCGAAACTCTGTCTAAATTTATAAATGTTGCCACAAAGCTCGCACAAATAAGGAGTCATAACCACTGATGGTCTTGAGCGTAGCCTCCCCCCCCCCTCGGATGGGAATGTGCTCACGTCGCTCGATTGTGACGTGTAGGTGGCGTTTCAATTTCCTAACCATTGGTGTGTGGTGTGTAGGACAGAAAGCGAAATACGAAAAACAACAGTAGATCCCTTTAAAAGTCCTATCTGTTCAAGCCGAATGGTTGTAACGGTTTAATAGTGAAGATCCAGTGGGCTTCACAAAGTCTGTGCTGTTCAGTACTATTAGGTCCCGGCCCACGGGTCGCAGTGTAGTACCTGTATAATACGATAGCAAAGTCGATTACTGAGTGGTTAATTCCATTGAAGTGGATAGCAATGGGGGTGCCCCTTTTGTGTACGCGTATGCGTATGTTAAAGTGTCTTTTCGTTTCCCCAACGTATTGTTTACCGCAGTTAATGCTGCGCAAGGGGTAAATACAGTTACGGGTCATGCAGTTTGTGCTGTGTGCGCTCTTGTAGCGTTTAGAAGTGACTTTGCTCTGGGAGAAGGGGCCAATACCATAAAACTTTTACAATTGTATTTTCTAGAATATTGTATTTTCAAGTTATGACTTTAAATGGGTTAGAATGAACATTAGCATTTTCAAAGGTCTGGCAATTTGCCATTTGGCAAATTGCCGTATCTTTTAAAATGCTAATCATTCATTTTAGTCAGTTATTCTAATAGCTAGAAAATACAATTCTAAAAAATACAATTGTGAAAGTTTTATAGTATTGACTCCAGGTTGTGGATGGTAATTGTAGACAGATTGTGCATCTCGAATTGGTGCAGAGGGTCCGTGGACTGGAGGTAATTTTGCCGCTGAGTTGGTTTAAGGGTGATAATTTAGTTATAGTGAGGAGGTCTATGATGGATGGGTTGATGCGGCGGGCCAGGGGGTGGGGGGGGGGGGGTGCTCGGCTCACTGCCTATGAGAATGGGCCAAAGGCGTCGGATGTGTGAGTACATGTCGGTGCTACCCGGTTGGTAGTCGGTCCAAAAAGGGCATACGGATGTCCTCTCCCTCTTGTGCGGGTCCGGTCGCAAGGAGGGTAGCTCTATCTAACTTGGCTACTTTATAAAGTGCCATGTGTAGCGTCTTTTCGGGATACATTGTTTTACAAAGTGAGTGAGCATTTCCTGTGCCCGGTGAAATACAAATACGTTTAACCCTCAGTAACTGACTGTAAAGAATGCCATCAATGAGTGTTTGGGGTGGCAGGAATCAGACGTAAAATAACAGTGTGTCTCTTGGTTTTCTGTATATGTCTGTTTGGATCGTGTTGCCCACTTTGGAGATGGTGATGTCTAGAAAAACGACAGAGCAGGAGGAATACTGGGCAGCAAACCTAATGGTGGGATGGGCAGAGTTGAAGTGTTGAATAAACTCTTTAAGAGACTCTTGCTCAAGTGTCCAGATGTGGAAAATGTCATCAATAAATTTGAATTTTGATTTGTTTCGAAATTTATCGATAAGCCGGGTTTCAAGTTCCCTCATGAAAATATTGGCAAAGGTCGGTGCGCCCCTCGTGTCCATTGAGGTGCCTTCAATTTGGAGGAAATTTTCTCCATTAAATTCGAAGTTGTTGCACAGGAAGTTCTAGTTTGAGAGGACCAAGGAGTCCCGCTGGCGATATCTCCCAGTTTGGTTTGTGTTTCCTGATACTGCGTGCTACCGCCAAAAGACCTTTATTGTTGGGTATATTGGTGTAAAGTAATGTAACGTCCATCGTGCACAGCAGGAAGTGCTCCGGTAGTGGGGTAATTTCTGGTGCTTGAGTAAGAGGTCGTTGGTGTCCCGGAGAAAGCTGGGGTAGTATTTGACGAAGTCTTTAATATGCTCGTCGAGAAAGCTACTTATTAATTCAGTTGGGCCCAAGTTCCAGCTGACGACAGGTCTGCCCGGTAGATGGCCTTTAATGTTGCACTTATGAACTTCTGGTAGTAGGTAAAGTTGAGGGGTACGCGGTGACTCGTGGAACAGACCAGTTCTCATATTAGGAGTCATCTCGTTTTTGGATACTAATCTGTCTAATACTTGGATGATAATTTCATTGTGACATTCGCTGAGGTTAGCCTGTTTTTTGGTGCAGAAACGTTCATCGTTTAATTGGCAGTAAGCCTCATAGATATAGTCATCTCGCCTCGGTCCCACAGGACTATACCGGAGCCTTTGTCGAACCGTTTGATGACTACATTCTTGGCATGAGAGAGACTCTTACGGGCGGACCGTTCGCCTGTTGTGAGGTTGCCTCTTCGGAACTTCTTGTCTATATAGATGGGGATTGTGCAGTTACTGGTGCGGTATAAGGCTTCAATACGGGTGTCTTCTTCAGGGGGAGGTGACCAAGTGGATTTAGGTCTGAACTCCTCCTGAGGCGTTCATTGAGGCTATAGGGGCCTGTATTAGTGGGGATATCAGGAATGAATAACTTGAGTCGAAGGCGACGGAAAAATTGTGTGGTGTCTTCGGATAGTTGCCCTGTGTTGAAGGCGGTAGGGGTGGGACAAAAATAAGGTGCTTGGTGAGTAGGCTAGATCCCTCGGGGCTAAAGGTGTGTTCTGAAAGATTGATAACCAAGTCGACGTAATCTACGTTGTTAGTTTTATTTCCGTTATTAAGCGGGTGGTGTTGGGTCTACTTCTAAGTGTGTCCATGGAGGATGACAATTGGATATTTTCTTAGTTAGTGGTAGTCTGCCTCCGTGGTTGATAGGGGCCACGCGCTTGGCCTTGCTGATGCCTCTGGCTTCGATATCTAGTGAAGTGCTGTTATCTGGTTCGGTTGCCGAACATGGACATTGGAGATAGAAGGCTTCTCGTGCGGGGTGGGGGCATATCCTCGTGTGCGGATATTTTGGTGATGAACTGGTTCATTGTCGAGCATGTAGTGGAGATTGTCTTTTTTTATTTTGTAGAAAAGGTGTCAGTGTTTCATATGTGCATTGTTGCGAGCCAAAAACGGTTCTAGCACTGTGTTGATGGATGCTTCCATGGCTTGCAACTGTTCGCGTCCCGCTGATTTTGGAAATTTACCTTTGGCGGCCGCTATCTGCCTGCCCAGCAAGTCAAGGTCAAACTTTACCTGGTCGAGCGTGATTTGGAGGATCTGGCCGCTCGCTTGGATGAGAATGTCCTGTAATCTGTTTTTAGTAATCTCACTTCGCGGGCGTCTAGATTTAAGTTTTTTAATTTATTTTTATTGGTGTTTAAGGTCACATATTTATGCACAATGGCTAATCATGACCGTGACAGTTTTACGGGTGGAGGAAGCCGGAGTACCCGGAGAGAACCACCGAGCAACGACGAGCAACTGCCAGCTCCCCAACATCGTAACTCTGCTCTGCAGCACAGGCAGAGTTAGATTGGTTGAAGACATGCGTACCATCGACGTGCAGTACGCCTTAGTACACGGCGTCATCGTGCCCCCACGCGGGCAATGGAGGTGAAGTGTCTTGCCCAAGGACACAACGCGGTTGCCGCCGGTGGGATTCGAACCGAGGACCACTCGGATTGCAGCCTGCACCTCTACCAACTGAGCCACCGCGCTCCGTCTAGATTTAAGTATGGTCGGTCTGAGCTTCGCGGGGGAAAGGTTGAGTGACAGACATTTCTCATGTTTTATGTTGTGTATGCATGTAACATAATATTCATTTCTCTCAGTAAATACTGATTAAACTAGCTTACTCCTTACAAGAATGTTACGCAGGCTTATTGTTTTTCATATAAGCGATGACAGGTCGAAGACTTAAAGGTCCTTTTAGTTTAGTTTAAACAATATTTATTTATTTATTTATTTATTTATTGGAGCTTTAACGGCATTTTCGACAGCCGGGGTCACATCGTGTCGGACAGTTTTACGGGTGGGGAAACCGGACTACCCGGAGAGAACCACCGAATAACGGCTAGCAACTGTCAGGCTACCCAACATACTAACTCCACACAAGCAGGGTTAGCATTGGTTGAAGATAAGTGCACCATCGACGTGCAGTGCGTCTTAGTATACAACGCCACCGGGTCCCAAGTTGGGAATGGGGGTGAAGTGTCTTGCCCATGAACACAATGCCGTTGCCGCAGGTGGGATTCGAACCGAGGACCTGTAGGCTTGCAGCCTGTATCTCTGCCTACTGAGCCACGGCGCCCCAACCCCAAACAATATTTATTCAGTTTTTATTTACATCGGCAACTAAGGCTTACTAACATAGGTTACTAGACGAGTAGTGATCAAAAATATTTGGTGGGAAGTGATGGGGCTTGTTATTTGTCTCTCAATCTCACTTCGTCTGTCAGACAGATTTGATGTACTTACTGATATGGAGTTTAAAATCACTAATTGGAATTTTAAAATCAGTGAGATGCTTTGTTAATTTCTGTTTTGTTCTGTTTTGATGCACTGTCTGTCCTGGTGTTCACGGCGATACCAACATGTCCAGGATACCAGCAAAATACGATATCATATTGGTCAGACCTGAGAGTATTCAACTTCGCACGAAGTTCCAAAAGGAGAGGGTCATTTAACTCGGGGTTGAGTAATGCCAGTAAAGAGGAAAGAGAATCGGAAAAAATAATCGACTTCATTTCCTGTGCATTCTCGGAGTGTTCAAAGGCTAGTTGTAGAGCTTTGACTTCAGCTGTGGAAATATAACTTTTATTGGTATTCTGATTGAGGTGATCTGATCACCAGTAACAACACAACGGCTGATGATACTTTGTCACCATCTTTAGATCCACCCGTATGGATCGTTTCATATGCACTATATGTAGACTTTATTTCAGCATATTTTGGTTTAAATTCCAGAGAGTTTGTCTCAGATTTTGGGGAAGAAGCTAGGTCCACAATGACAGTTGGTTTTCTTGGATGCCAAGGAGGAATGTGTGGTTCTTGGGGCTCTTTTATATAATCATATTGAAGCGTGGCGGAGATCCATATGGGATTTAATTCTGATTCCCAATGGAGCAATATGTTGTTTCTGGTGTCAATTTAAAATTCAGCATTTTGAGGGTCTGAGACACAATTATAAGCATGGTTCGATGGATTAGCAAGTAGTTTAGAAACATATTGGAGTGACAGTTTAATTCTGTGCGTCTCAAGAGAAGGCTCCTCTGCTTCAACAAGCATTAAATCTATTTGTGATTTTCTGAAAGCATCCAAGCGAATTCTAATACCACTATCATGAACTGAATGGTTTGAGGTATGACTTTCTTGCAGAAACATAAACCACCCAACTGTAGTCCAATGTGATCTAATAGGTGATTTATGCTGATGGAGCATCATTTTGTGAACAGCACCCCAATCTGTGTTTCCAAATAATGTACCTTTAGAAGGTTTGGTGCCCTTTTATATCAACCCTTTACCTAACATGAAAAGAAGACGACACTTACAAACAAAATTCTTGAATAACTCATTTTTTAAATTTGTTTGTCTTAAAAACATAGGTTCTGACCCCTCATTGGAGCGAGCTCTAGAGGGTCATAACCTATGTTTCTAAGACAAAATATGAAAAAATAATAAAAATTAATTGGCGATTTTTGTGAATAGTGTTGGCCGGTTTTGGCCGTTACGTTGTGTAAAGGGTTAAACATTTAGTTGTTTTATGTGAGAAGTGAAATTCAGTTTATTTTTAAACAATGAACCTAAGAATTCCACTTCTTATACAAAATGAATGGTACTCCCATCCATTTTCAACTTCGAAAGCTTACAGAAATGAACACAATTAGTTTTGGTCTTCGGAAACTTGAAACCGTTTTCTGTAGCTCATTTCTGCTTTATGTTTAAACACACTTGAAGAGTGCACTCGATGTCACTCATATTTTTACTGCTATAGCAGATTAAAAACTCATCAACATATATAAAGAAGAATCTACCATATTCTCAGTTGCTTCAATGATGTTATTAATTTCCACTGAAAAAAAGGTAACTGATAAAATACAACCCCGAGGAAACCACAATACTTGCTCGAGAGGATCGGATAACGCAGATCCAACACGAACTTGAAATTGACGATCTTTTTTAAAAATTTACAGAAAAAAGAGGCAGACGCCCTCAATACCCTTATATCCCAAACAAATTATTGTAAATTCATATTTCGAGTCTAGCTGTATGAATTTGAATAATTTCATGTTCTTACTGTTGCCAGCGTCACGTCAGGACGTCGCAATTTAGACATGGGGTGAAATGAAAAGTTCACACATGCAGTCAATAGCGTATATATCCACCGTTTGCCTCTTGGATGGCAAGACATCGACGGCGCATGAACCTGACAAGTTTCTGGATGTCACTATGTTTACTGCCTTCCACTCCTGCCTTAGAACATTACGTAAATCGCCTAAAGTCTGAAGATCATGAAGTCGTACCCGACGGGACAATTGATCCCAAAGATGCTCGATTGGCAACAAATCTGGAGAAAGTTGGGGCCAGGGAAGAAGTTCGATGTTCTGCTCCTCACGACAGATAGGCGCCACGTGACATCTGGCATTGTCCAACGTTAACGTGGAACAACGGGACAGCAACAGCTTTAAGAATTTCGTCCCTATATCGCTGCCCATTCAGATTACCATCGATACAGATCAAATGCGTTCGATACTGGAAGGAAATTCCTGCCCAAACCATTACACTACCCCCGCCGAAATGGCCGCATTCCCGCACGCAATCATCAGAAAACAACTCTTCTCGTCAGCGATACACTCTTGCCCTACCATCAGCACGCCGCAGACATAATCGTGATTCATCACTTAAAAGAACTGTTCTCCAACTCTGCTGAGTCCAGCGAACACGCTGACGTACCCATTCCATTCTGACTGTACGATGACGTTGGGTGAGGATTGGTCCGTGGTATGGACGCCTACTGCGGATGCCGTGTTCAGCGAGTCTGTTGCGGACAGTTTGTGCACTGATTCTACTGTTAGTTCTACCAGGAGTAATTGCTGCTGTCCTCGTCGCCGGAAGGAAGCGATCCCTCGAGTGAGATGTCCTGATGTGTCGGTCTTGTACACGGGTCGTAACTCTTGGTCGGCAGTAGATCCAGTGGTTCTATACCTTCCAATGAGACGGCAAATAGTGGCCACAGTGACTCCGAACTCAGCAGCGAGCTCATCTGGTGGGATCCCAGCCTCATACATACTAATGGCAAGCAACCTCTGATTTTCGGTTAACTTTGGGAAGACAAAAATTAGCGTGTTTTCTCAATAACCCAGGCTCTGTAGCACAACATAACACAAAGAAAATCGTCGGTCACCCATTCAATTTGACATTCTCGGGTAGCACGTGCTATTTTGAAATCCGTAGCAAAATTGTATACGGTTGGGTGGACAACAACATGTCATTAAACTCTTTGCATGACTTCTTGTCCACAAACATGCAACATTAGAACTATTATATTTCATCCTTTATGCTATTTTTCACATTTGTTTCTATTATATTTTCTTTTTTGACTCAGTATATATATACTACACAAAGTTTGCTAAGCACCAAGTATATCCACCACCTGTTTTACGTTTTAGTTGAAATATTGTAATGAAAAGTATATATATTTGTTTTTTAATTATATCTTTAATGATTTAAGTACAGAAATTAAGATTTTATTTGTGATTGACATTATTTTTTAGCTTTTGAATACGATAACCATGGAAAATGGATATTATTGGCAGAAAAGGAAATTTTTCAATTTGCCAAAAAGTTAACGGGGCGAATTGGTATGGGTTCAATATCGAGTACGAGACCCATTACGGTTAAATACAGATTGAGAATGCCTTCGCATGCTTCCAATCAGGTTCTTGGTGGTCATTTGTGGGATGTTGTTCCATTCTTGGACCAGCATGGCACCAAGCTCCTGGACACTTTTGGCTGGACTGGACGGGCTGAAATTGCAAGCTGCAACTCATTCCAAGCATGCTCGATTAAATTGAGGCCAGAGGATCTTGCTGGCCAGTCCATACGCTCAATCCCCTCCCTGTGTCGTTACTCCCCGACAGCATGGGCAACATGAGGACAGGCATTATCGTCCATCAGAATGAATCTATCACACACTGCACCTGCATACCATCTGACGTGGACATCCAGGATCTCATCAATATACCGCTGTGCAGTCAATGTACCACGTTCAAGGACACAGAGGTTTGTACGTCCATCCCTGCTGATGCCGTCCCAGACCATGATTGATCCTCCACCATAGCGGTCATGCTCAGCAATGTTGGCTGCATGGAATCGCTCCCCTGGTCTTCTCTATACCCCAGAACGCCTATCTGTCTGGTCTAGGCAGTACCTTGATTCATCTGTAAAAAGGACAGGTCGCCAATCTTCTCTGGTCCATCCAACGTGGTCCATGACCCATTCGTATCGTGCCTGGCGGTGGTTCTGGGATAGCGGAACGCGAATACATGGTCTTCGCGATCGGATACCACATTCGTGTAACCTTGCCAGGATAGTCTGCGTCGAAACATTTACCCCGGATGCATTCTGAAGGCCACTGCGAAGCTGGGTTGCTGTGGCAAAGCGGTTCCTACGGGCCTGAATGATCAAAAACCGGTCTTGCGCTGCAGATGTTGCCCTGTCCCTGCCACCACCATGCCGTCTTACTGGTGTGCCATACTGCTGAAATCTTGCCTAGGGTCTGGTGATCATCGTATGGTGCACACCAAGGGCTTCACCAACCTGACGATGGGTAGCCCCTTGCTGCACCATCCCTGCAGCCCGCCACATTTCTGCTTCAGACAAATGTCTTTTTACATTTGCATTTGCCATATTTCATCATTAAATTTCAAGGGTTTGTGTTGAAATGAAGAATGAATAACCTAGACATGTCGTGTACATGTAGACAGTACACGAAAACATCAAGAAAATCAAGGGGTACATGCTTTCCATGACTGTCACTAAAAGTCTGCCTGTCAAGAGAGCTAATGTAAACACTGGGACCATCTCAATACATTCCTCAATCATATCCACCAAAAATATCGCAAATATGTCGCAAACAAATTTCACAATGATGTGTCAAATATTTGGTGCTTAGCAAACTTTGAGGAGATATTCTAAGGCAAGCTTTCCGGTGACCAGTCTAATTCTGTCCGGATTTCGACGCTGTTGTGGGCTGTTTGATTACCCACGTTTTGTAGGAATTGATGTAATGTGATGTGTCTTTATTTACAAAGAAGTACATATATTCATTTCTGACCCAATTATAAATATGCTGATTATAATCTCTGCTCAAATCACGAGTTGTAAACATTTCGAGCTTTGAATCACAGAAAAAGAACCCTTTATGGAAATTTTCGGATTTGATGGTGAGGAATATATCGGTTGGTCGGAAAAGCGAACCTAATTTTGCAGCAAAACAATATTTTGTTCCCTAACTTTCAGGAGAGTAAATTCTTGGGAGGTGTGGGGAGGGGGGGAAGGTGACAACCCCCTCCTCCCCAAAAAATCTCTCGACCATGGGTTTCGTCGGGCAAAGGTTAGGCAAGACATTATGAAATACCAAGTTGGGCAGACGTCCCTGCTTGCCCAACGAAAATGCACACACGCTTAAGAGTACTCAGCAGGGCCAAATGTCTTGCTTGCCCGACAAAATATATGCACAGGTTAGAAAGTGCTATAAATGACCGATGATTTTTATGGCCCTGACCTGTTGAAAGGCACTCTCCAATAATTTATAATAAAACAAATGTTATAAACAAAATATTATTTGCCTTTGACTGAATATGAAACATGAGCAAGGAAAGCACTGATAGTGGCTTCAAGGAGTTAAAATACAGTATATTGCAGTGGCGTGATGCCCATACAATGAGGTTAGAACGTCCCTTAAGTGCCCATAACAATTGCACTAATTTAGGGGCCCCCAACAATTCCAATACAGAGGCGGCGGAAGTTTCTTCGGGGGGGGGGGGGGGGGGAGTTCGTGTCAATGGTGGTGGGGTGGTGTATTCATTTAAAATATATAAATTTATATACTCTACCCCTCACCCTTGAACCCACTCTATTTAAGACACTAACCTCAGCGTATTTATTTTGTTTTGTTTTTACTTAACCCTTAGACCCCTGGTGGTATCTTCCATATCAATTCAACGGCAGCAATTGGAAGAGGACATTATTTGTGGGCAGACCAATTAATATTTTCACCGTGCAGCCTCAGGGCTGCACGTTGAAAATATTGATTGGCCTTCACCACACATTCACTTACCAGCTATCATACTTAATGAATTTATAAAGTACCATGTTCATGGGCCGGAAAAGAGGCCTCTCGGGTTCAAAGGGCTAATCATTACTTTGAAACTGTCCATTAGGAGCTTTCTATTTTTATTCAATAAAATCTTGATAATTAATGCGGTCATATATGTATAGCAGATGTGTAGTGACCATAGGGGTTGTGCATATTATGTCGGAAAATGCCGTTCGGGTACCTATAATTGATGGAAAAAAGTGTGTATGTGTGTGGGGGGGGGGGGGGGCGGGGGGGGGGTCACGTGCTCCCTGTACCTCCCACCCCCGCCTCCGCCGCCCCTATTCCAATATTTTGATAAAAAATAATTATTAGGGGCCCGAAAACATTGTTGAAGTTGACTATTACTTTGTCAAAGACGTCTACACTTTTGAGTTTTATATAATCAAAATCTCAAAATTAAATCCAGAAATAGTAAATACGACTTCATACGAGCAGACGATATGAAGAACAAAACATCTGAAGCGAGGCTCGATAATAATTTAATCCAACAGCTCGACAGATTGAATTATTACTGAACCTCCCAACAAACCAGGATGATTTCGCCCATTTCGCCGTTGACAGTATTGACTGAAATGATGCCTTTCAGGCGCCAGTATTGAAAGAGTTAACATGATTTTAAAACCTTAGATCTAAAATCTGAAAGACTCCCGCTCAAACACAACTGGTGTGTTAGTTCTAAATATGCATGAGGAACGACCTTATAATCTTCTCGGAAAATTCTTCAGTTTGTCTTCCATATCTAGAGAACCCCCCCCCCCCCCCCTCCCGCTTCCGGGAGCCCACAAAATAACCCACCAACCATCAAGCTCTCCTGTCACAATTCTAATTGTTTTTCCAATGTTCGTGAAGTTTGCGCGCAGACTACCGTTGGTGTAATGCGCTTTTTCCTTCACTCAGAGATATAGACATTTTTTCGTGCCCCAAGTATAGATATTCCAATCGATAAGTATTTAATTCATCCCCTGAAAAAATCAAATTATTAACCCTTTACCCAACGTAACGGCAAAAACCGTTGGTTCCCATTTCCGACCGACTGAAGTATTCAAGTATTCGAGGCGAGAGAGCCTAAACACTGGTGATGGACTATTTAAGGATAAACTGGTTCAAGACCATAACAGTGTCGGATTTCTTATAGAATTAGACTGGTGGCCTGGAAGCTTGACTAATCATATGAAGGGCAGTATAACATTCTATTTCGTCTCATTGATCAACAGGTGCATGTTACAACTGCCACGGTTATATGTATTGCATCGACATGGCGTTACACGGGTTGAGGTCTATTTACATTTGAAAATCAATACAGATTTGTCTCCACAGTTTGCAGTTTCGACGTCGTGTGTAAACCTCCAATATGAGCTTTACCGTAGTAGAAAAGACAATTACTAGTATTAAGTACACGGAGAGCAATGTGCAAGTTGAAATATACAATCATCTATTAGGAACATATGAAGTTCGCAGGGCTGTTACTAACAAACACTATTTTGGGGGAGGGGTGTAGGACGTCAGTGCTCGACGGATCGGTCATATCGCCCAACTACTTGGAACATACTTAATTGCTCATTCGCTAAAGACTTGTTTGCTACAAATATAAGTTGATATTCAGTTGCGTAATAGTAATATTAGGGGCACGTAGTAAAGGTATTCCTTACAACCCAAACACGCAGATACCGAAGGCACGAGCTGTTCGTAATTCGCATGGATTTAAAAAAAATTAACCATGTCATCTCTCGAGCTCCATATGATCGTCCACTACCAATGTGTTCTTCACGCAAACATTTATGCACACCAGTGTGAAAGGGTTAATGTGAAAAGACGTTTTTTTTAAACCGTAGTGCTGCTTCACTTGTATATTCACTGAGCTGTCGGTTCATATCGCTTCTAGAAATAAATAATTCTTTGTGCTTTCAATGACTCGTTGCTTCGATAGGCATGGTGTATGATGCTTCGATGGGTGTGGCCTTTCCATTTGTCAGTACCAAATCATTTTCGAACAAAAACGCGAAGTATTCGGAATTGAAATATGTTGTGTGGCAACCAAAATAAAAGGCTTGTTTTATTTAGTTCGCTCGTGACATCATTTTCAGGGACTTCGATCCCTCATGACAAGTACCATATTATTGTCCGATATACCTTAGAATACAGTACGGCGGCCGTACATTGGTCACTTTCCAGGGTGGGCAATATTTCCACGGACACAATAATATTAGATTCCAAACACTAATTATAGGAAAAATCATTAAAATTTAATCAGTGAAGCACCTGATACAACCCGGTGCTATATTAAAATTTTGCTGATGATGATTTTTATGACCTGTTAAAAGGATGCGTGTACATCACTGCCCACGCATGGATTTCAACCAGTCCAGGGCGACTGTGCTGTAGCATTGAGTGCCTACCATGCCATACGATCGTTTCCTTGGACAATACCTGTTCATGCCAACTCCTTTGAGGGCTGATATTTCCAGTTGTCTGGTAATGTTCGGGTTAAGAGTAATAAACTACGTTTTAAAATATTAAATATGCCCCCAACCGAGTGAGAAGTGACAATTTAATGATATATACGTGATAAGCGAATATAACGAATAAATGCTTGATTGTAATTGGTCATTGTTGACTATTTTTCAAACAAATCAGCATTTTTTCCTCTCGTCACGCAATTGAGCGCGATGTATTTTGATCACACATCCATAATGGAGGTGGTATTAAATTCATTTCAACCACACCACTCAATTTAATATGAATGGATATAAGTGAAGGGGTTCAGAACAGGGGTATAGGCAGGCCAAATGAAGTGAGAACGTGGAACAAATTATGTTTTCCTCGACCTGATTTCACCTCGTGCTAGGTTAACCCACTGAACCGAAGAGACCGCTTTTTCGATCCAGGAACATGATACGTCATAATTCCATTAAGTAGGATGGGTGCTAACTTCATGTGTGGGGAAGACCAATCAATATTTTCAACGTGCATACCCAAGGCTGCACGTTGAAAATATTACTTAGTCTATCCCAAATTGGGCCCCAAATAATGAATATGGACTTTTGGAATTGCTGGCATTGAACTGACATGGAAGATACCATCAGGGTTCAAAGGGATATGAGTGTATATCCCCACTGGTTAAGTCCTTGGCGATTCCCCGGGGAAATACTTTTTGCATGCCGATTGGAACATCCTGAGTACTTTGTGAGGGCTTAAAGTGAGGGGGTTCAGAACAAGGTTTTTGGCAGGTCAAATGAAGTGAGAGCGTGGAACAAATTATATTTTCCTCCACCTGATTTCACCTTGTGCTAGGTTAACCCACTGAACCCAAGGGGCCGCTTTTTCATTCCAGAAACATGATACGGCATCATAATTCCATTAAGTAGCATGGCTGCTAAGTGCATGTGTGGGGTAGACCAATCAATATTTTCAACGTGCAGACCCAAGGCAGCTCGCTGAAAAAATTAATTCGCCTACCCCAAATTGGGCCCCAAATAATGAATATGGACTCTTCGAATTGCTGCCATTGAACTAGTATGGAAGATACCACCAGGGTTGAAAGGGATAAGAGTGTATATCCCCAATGGTTAAGGCCAAGGCGATTCCCAGGGGAAAGTACTTTTTTATGCCGATTGGAACATCCTGAGTACTTTGTGAGGGCTTAAATACCAAGAAACTGATGACACAACTGTAGCACAGTGACCCAACAAATATCAATGTTGGGTTTTTGAACCATTTTGTGGGATTTCAGGCATTAATGTGCAAGGAACTGACTTGTTTCAGGAACAGGAGCCCCGGTCCACTCCGGCGCTGTTTCAAAATAGACCGGACGCAAAAAGCCCGTTTGGTGGTAATCTGCAAAAAGGTATGTAAAGTATTTTAAACCATGCTCGCCTATGTTACTACCTGTGGAAAGCCTGTATGTTAACTTTTAGCTTTTAACCCCACTACCGGTGTAGAGTTTCTACAGCGATTAAAAAAAGAGACCTATAGTCGGAAGTTCATCCAACCTGACCTTTGGCATGACGCAATTTGCCAACTTCGATACATTCACACTTCGCAATGTTTCATTCAAACATACGCCATTTTGCGGTACTACCTACTACGTGCAATGACTTATTAAGTTTAAAATACCTACAATTAAATATTTAAAATAAACTTTAAGAATTGTTCAAAATAATTTAACTGAAAAAGGCAAGGTTAATTCAATAAATTTTGACGATGTGTCTAGCTGTCAATCAAACATTCCGTACAGTCGGTAGTACTGCCCACCGGTGCAGATGTAAACAAAACAAATCCGTGTGTTTGCGATAGAAAGTGTCGTTTTTTCTCCATTTTAAGTGACAAAGTCGATTATTTATTAAGAGCATGGCATAAATAAAACAAATGGGTACTTGGGTCGGTAATCAGATTTAAACCATTCGTAGAATAAGGGTTTTAACCACTCGGATTGCCCAGTGGTTAAAACCCTTATTCTACGAATGGTTTAAATCTGATTACCGGCTCTAGTACCTATTTATTCTACATTTATTGACGTTTCTGGGCTAACTTTTAACTCTGATTCCGAATCAGATCCATGCCTCCCTGTAATTCTTGGGCAAAGTGAGATATTCAAAGCGGCCACGGGGTTTTTCGTATTCGGGAGAAACGCTTTTCCTGCGAAATCTAAGTACAGAAAGGTGGCACCACATCGGATTGTTTTAAAAATAGTTCGGGATATAATAATATCGCGTCCTATATTTTCGTCTAGAAAATTTGGATCCCCGAAATCGAAAGAGAAAAACTCCCTAGGCCCTGTTAGAGCTCAAATTTGCCAAGAGAGCATTGGTGGTCTATGGGTGGGGAGGGGCGGTGGGTGGGGTGGGGGGATGTCGCCTAAACCGGCATCTCTAACAGCGGTAAAATGTCTTAACATATGTCAATATCCCATGAAATCAAATGTCTACAGAAACCAGCTTCGAGAAACTAATGCGCGATGCAAGGGGACAGGGTGGCACCCGAGGTTGGCTGATTTCAAATAGCCATAGATTTCATGATTTTATTGACATATTTTGACATACACTGGCACCCCAAAATATGCGATTCGGGACCCCTTCCCCTCCCCATCGACAGCCACTGCGACCTTTACAGTCTATAATAGAGCACCATGATGGCGCCATATTTCATCAAGAGACAATGTTTCGTTCTCGCTTGCATATTGGTTCAATGTGAAGCGGCAAATATACATTTTCTCAATGTAGACCTGGTCCCAATGGTAGCTTTGTGTTTTGTTGTGTCTATCTACCAGTTTACTAAGTCAGTGTGTAGATGTGCTTCTATGGCCACCCACCCACTTTTCAAAATGCTTCCTACAGTATATGCTGATTGTTGTGTGCATTTTGTGCAGGTAGTCGATCAAAATGTAGTTTTATAGGTGCTTGACCCACCAGTGGAGAGGATAAACCTAAAATCAGGAAAAACCTCGATCCACCGTGGGAAAGGGGTTAATGTTCTGTTAGACCAATCTCCCAATCTTAGTCCAAATATCAAACAGCTGGAAAGTCACAGGCATCAGTCGGAAAAGGGTGTTTGTGGCGTGGAAGTGAAAGGTGGGGTAGGATGCAAAGTGTGTGGATGGAGTGTAAATGATTTTTTTCAAAATTGCTGGTTCGAAAAACGGAATGGGGGGAGGGTGGGGGGGGGGGGGTGGAAGTTGGCGGATGGTGCGCACCTGTGAATCTCGACCCTCCAGTCACGTCTCTGGTCACGCGAAAGAAAAAAAAAATATATAAGTATTGAGGCTTGTTCAGGAATTTCATGAAAACAAATTAACAACTCAAGGGCACGTACATGAGATTTTGAAATTATTCACTCATGGAAACTTAAAAACATTGAAAATCACTTTAGAGCAGAATCCAGAGGAACAGTTTGAAATCCATCACACTTCAACTTGAATGAATTATGATTATAAGATATTAGTTGTATGTCAGGATCATGACAATCGCGTTCATATGGATTCGTCTATTGATCTCATGAGTATTAGTCACGAGACTCGGTAACATAATGTGGGACTGTCATAATAGTCCGTGAGAGCGACCATGCTGTGACGCCATTGTCATGACGATACGTGGTGTCGGTGCATATATATGCGCGTATTGAAAGGTGACAGGTGTTTCCGCCATCCATTTGGTTCCTGCTGATCGCCATCTTGTTTTTTTTATTGTGGCATGTGATTACTGTGAACCTGAACGATCTCTAAAAATGGAGGTTTGTTCGGATGGTGTGTTCGATTGAATGGGAGTACATCTAAATACCACACACAACTCTGCAGCTTCCGAATATCACCCAAATTGACTTTATTTAGTTCTGGTTCGCCCAGAATCCTGTCACAATGCGTACAACACTGTGTTATATGACTGTGAGGCTGAGATCGAATACAAGGAAGAGAGTAGCCAGAGAGGTACCAAATTATATGGAAGCCGAGAATTCTCAGAAAAAGAAGATAAATATAGTTGGTGGTATTGATTTTACTAAATATGGATCAGTTCACATAGGAACTCACAAAAATATAGTTACCTTTTGGAGTTAAGGGAAATAAAGGGCCATAACCGGGATTCTGGAAAAATTCGTGCCATATAAACCGTTGTTTGGTCATTTATGGCAATTAGCCATACTCCGATTCAGTCGGTGAATATCCTGATGGTTCTATAGTATTACGTGCTGCTCATTCCGAGAAGATTTTACAGGAGACCGAATTAAATAAAGTCCGTTCTATGATTTTCGGTACTTGTCGGGTTGTTTGTGGTAATTAGATATTCACACCCATCCAATCGAACATATCCTCTTCAACAAAAATCCATGACATCAGAAACCGTTCATATTCCCAGTAAGCATGTGCCACCATACAAACCGAGGTGACATCATCTAGTAAGCGCGTATCACTCTTACAACACAAAGTATCACCCTGACAATGACGCCGTAACATGGCCGCTTACGCGGTCTACGGCGACAAATCCACATAACGCCACTGGTGTTATGGTTTTCCATTCTATCAATAGAAGAGACCAATGAGAACATGATCGTCTGGACTCTGACATACTGCTGATATTAACTAATATTCATCATAATAACGCAGTGGAAGTATGTTTGTTTGTTGAGGGTATATGAATAAGTTCTATTCGTTCTTTGGCACGATAGATGGCTAGGTTGTTGTTTGATTTATACACTCAAGGGGCTGGGCAATGGTCTGATTAATTGGACGTCTTTCTTTTTTGTCGTAACATTTTAAAGAAAACCGTTGAAATACTTTTCCCACATTTTATATGTAGCTCTTTCGTGATAACATCATTGATGGGATTGTGAACCAGCTGTGTCCAAGTATTTCTTCGAGAGTTACTTCTCTTGTCGAACTTGTCATCATAATTAAAAAAAAGGTGTTCAATTATTTTTTCTAAATCTGGTATATAACTTTTTGGTGATGAAATCATGAGGTGGACTACGAACAGGTTTTAGCTAAGCATTTTTTGCGAATTATCGCATTTGCTGGACTTTGATGGCTGGGGATTTGCCATCCCATAGAGTTGTACTCACTTAATGTCCATTCGACCCCAAACGTAGCCTAATGCTCTTGACATTATAATCAAGGCGGAATGTCCGAGTAGACCCTAACCTATTGTATTTTTCACAAATTTTTACCAGGAGGCAGAAATGTCTCAAGGGCAAAATGTCACTAGGCCAAAATGTTTCAGGGTCGAAGCATACCATTGCGGCATGTTGGGACTAATGTAGCACAAACAAGCAGAAACCAACTAACAAATGCATAACAAATCATCATTTTCCACGTTTTTATAGAGCGCTGGACATAAGGTTCGCTTGTTCGTCGAACTGAAAAATTCCAGATTATTGAATCTAAAAATATAATAAACATTAATTTGCTTCGAATCCACACGAGAAATGTTTCTCCATCGACAATTCATTTGAAAGAATTTTTAACTCCTTACCTAACATAACGGTGAAAAAACTGCCAGAAAATTAACCAGAATAAGCCTACCACAGCCTAAATATTTGAGAAGTTTCTCAATAAAACCATACATATCTGAATATCATTGGAACCAGCTCGTCGAGCTGGTTCTAATGATATCCATATTTGTATGGTTTTATTGAAAGATTGTGAAATTTATTTTAACAAAATGTGAAATTTAATTTATTTTTTAAAAATACTCTATTAGGTAAAGGGTTAATGACTGTATCAACCCCACCAGAGATGTTTGTATATTATTATTAGAGAGTTATGGGTGGATAATCGTCACAAGAGTACTTTTTTGATAGTACTGCGCAGTTCAGCTAATTGTGTTAAAATCTTCAAGTTTGTAAGGCGAATTAAATACTTGGATTATCTGTAAGTGGTGAAAGAATTACATGTTTCTCTAACGCCGGAAGAAACCGGGCCAGCGGGTGGCGTTGGTCATCCCTGGGGGCTACGTTTTTATTTCAAATGTTCCGAAAGGGACTGACAGGTTTGGCGATGGTCATAGTGGGCATATCCAAAAGATGCGATTGTCCCTCCAGCTGCTCTGCAAATTATTTGTTGGTGTGGAACGTCGAAAGATCGAGCCAGTTTAGAAAATTATTATACGGATTCAGAGTCAATGTTGGGGCAGATGAGTAGTAGGAGATGCGCCAAACGGACCTGGTTGGCTCCATACCCCAGGGATACGCGGTGCCTCTGAGGTATGGAGCATTATTAAATTTTAAAATTTATTATTTTTTTAAAAATAATTTTAATTGCTATGACTTTGCATATTTTAAAATAAATTAATTTCTGTGACCTCATACCCCTACCACTCTTAAGTCGATAAATTTAATTTTAATTGCTATGACGCAATATCCCTAACCTCGCCTGCCCCGTATAACAATTGGCGTAATATAATATATTAATAATTTTCGTTAAAGAATTAAATAATTTTAAAGTATGACGTTTGTTCATTTAATATAATATATTAATAATTTTCGTTAAAGAATCTATAATTAATTTTTATTCCCAAAACACTTGTTGAAAAACAAAATGGCGTGTCCGTTTGAAAGAAATACATGAATATGAAATGCTTCCATAAAGCAACATTGAAAAGTGTCAGAGCGCGTAATTGAGGATCTATTGTGTTTGTGAACAATTGGCCACCTACCCCCTTTACATTCAAACATCAGTGAAATTTAAATGACAGAGGCATGTTTTTTGTTTTCTCATTCATTAAGGTCTGTCGCTCAAACAGTCCTTAGGTGTTTAATAGTTAATTATGTTCCACCGCGTTTAAAATTGACAAAATCAAGCAATGTCCGGCCATCATTTTTCTCAAAGGTGACAATGATTGCTTTTTACTCAAGTAAAAATGGAAAGTTGCTAAAATTAAGGTGATATCATTCAATTGTTTATCGATAAAAATGTATCACAGAAAACGATAAAGTGTTAACGAGCCAATAGAAAGCCATGTCCCTTTGTAATGGTCACTGTACAGCTCAGCCAATCAGAGAACAGGAAATCGTCACATGCACAAGTCAAATGTCATTCAGTGTTTCCGTTGGACTGAAAATATGAAGAGAACTCCATGTTTGTGACAAGACCTTTAAGGCAATATCTGTGCATTTACATATTAAATGAAATGGGTATTTAATTTTACAGTGTTTGATCAAAAAAAGCCTATTAGAAAAAATGGGAGACGTGCATCATAAAAGTTCTGATAAAAAATTCAGCCTTTATCCGGAAAAAAATCTCCCCAAAAACATGAAAAGAACTGCCATTCTATCATAAACGTTTTGACCTTTATCATACCACGACTAGTCCCCTTCCGTCGTAAAGTTTTGTGGTGAAAATCAACAGTACCCTCCTTTACCTACCCCTCTCACTGTAAGAGCGATATAAACGGTGTTATGCGATTAGCCGCAAAAATACCCCCATGGGAAGAGGATACGCGACTCTGTATTACCCACCCAAAAATGCGTGATAGGTGTCGACTTGGGAAAAATAGCCTCCTAGAACATTGATAAGTTTCAGCGCGCCGAAGGTACGGAAAATGTTGATCTGAAATCCATCGCGACCTGAATAATTTATGACTCGACGAGAGTTATATGGTTCGAGTGTGCGTATTGACAGTGGCCTTTTAATTGAACAGTTGTTCTCTGTTCTCTGAGAATAGTTTCAATTTTGTCTAAAAATTGATATAGACAAACCTAAATGCAGGGAAAAGTTCCTATAAAGTAAGATATATACATATCTTTCACTCTTCATTTTGTTTCGTAGGTTCTTGTACACTCCCAGTGTCGGTTAAGTAAATAGTGCAGGTGATTTTTCTCAACTCCAGAATCCAAGGTTCTTGCAGTTCACAAGCCTTGAAAATGAAGGACGTTTAAGCATTAAGGCCTGATTCCAACTTTGATGATCAATGTTTACATTGTAACTAATATAAGTACCTTGTCAAGTGTTACTTGGCATATCTTGGCTGTTTATATAGGCAGCCAAAACAAGCCTAGAAACAACTACAAGGCCGCAGGATGTAGACCGTCAGAATGTAACAAAGCCTTAAGAGGTAAGGCCATTTCTCGGAAATTTGTAAAGATTTACAAGGCCATGGAATACAAAATACAAGGCCATTCAAGGCACTCCTGCTTACACGTTGATTAAAAACCTGTAAAGTGTTCAAGCCGAGTCACCTGAAGAAACTTGGCTAGCCCTAGTGTTTGTGAGAAAAACTATATGATTGGACTAATGTCGTAGAACTTTATTCACATGCCACTCCCAAATTTTATTTTAGACCCTCAGAGTTCATATTTGGACTAATGTGACAGAAGAATTTCATACAAAATTTACACGTGGGCTCCCGAAAGTACCTGAACTGAAAGTATTGATTTATCTGCAACTCAGATTATCTCAGAACTTGGACGATGGGCATAGATACAGAACGGCCGCCGTGGCCTGGTCATTTTCCACGGGGTTGGCAGTGTTTCCATGGACACAATAATATTAGATTACAAACACTAATTATAGGAGTAATCATCAAAATTTTTAATTAATGAAACACCGTGTACAACCCGTTGCTTCATTAATTAAAATTTTGCTGCTGGTGATTTTTATTACCCGATAAACACATGCGTGGACAGGATTGCCCACGCGTGGATTATGTCCAGTCCACGGCGACTGTTCTGTACTTGCCCGCATATAATTAATAGTTAATAATAATATCACTTCGGTCGGCCGCTGATTTGTAGCGGTTCCCATTTGAGAAGTCCTTGGCTGCCCCTGTGCACCCAACTGTCTCCCTACTCCCACGCTTCTTTTCTTTCCTCCCAACACTCGGAGACGAGCTGCTTGATGACATCACGTGCTCCATTCTTCCAAATCTCACTGATAAGCAAATTAACCCTCTCCTTCGTATCCCTCACTAGACACACTTCTTCATTCTCCCACCCGATTTCCCCATAAAACTCCTAACGAATTACGTTAGACTGGTATTTTGGGCATTCTAGTAGAAAGTGTTCTAGTGTTGTCACTATGCCTAAAGTACACATCTGGCACTCCTTTTCACTGCCCCCCCCCCCCCCTCAGCTCCAGGGACCGCGACCTCAGCTTGAATAGCAGTGTTCCCCCAAAGATGCCACCAAGGTACTATTAAAAAAAACGGCTCCTCCTTATCACACAGGCCATCCAGAGATTTGACCTTCCTCTCAGCAATCAAGGTTACCATCCTCCATGACTCCTTCTCTGGCGATTTTGTTACCCTTGGCTGTCCCTACTTCAAAGTCCGAGATCTCTGGTAAGTAGTTCTCTGTTAAGTCCCTTAATAATAAGAGTATTTCGCAATCTATCAGAACCAATGATGGGCGTAAAAATAAAGAATTTATTAACAACCGTCATTTGCAATTCGGGCGCTTTTACCAAGATGACAATAGCTACAATACTTCTGGTACACGGTAACATATGATTAAGTCTAACTACTGGTGTGCCTGTTCATGTAGGTCTCTTGTACAATAATTGTTTTTCGCATGGTTTCTATACATGACTGTAACTTATCATAACTTCTTCACGTTAACAAGTTTTTATTTGTTTTTTTAATTTATTTAGTGGTGTTTAAGGTCACATACTTATGCACAATGGCTATTCATGAAGATGACAAGTTTTACGGGTGAAGGAACCGGAGTACCCGGAGAGAACCACCAAGCATAGACGAGCAACTGTCAGCTCTCCAACATTCTAACTCTGTTGAAGCTCCGCTTAAGCAAGGTTACAGCGGTTGAAGACATGTACACCCTCCGACGTGCAGTACGCCTTAGTACACGGTGTCATAGTGCCCCCATGCAGGCAAACGGGATAAAGGGCCTTGCCCAAGGACACAACACTGGTCGTCCTGGACAGGGATCGAACTCGAGACCCCTAGCATAGAAGTCCAACAGTCTACCACTGAGCCACCGCGCTCCCCACGTTAACAAGTAACAAGTAAGTATAATTTAGTATTCATCACAAATGCTACTGCTGTTTATTCGTGGAACAAATACAGAACGCAACTCGGAAACAGTACGGAGTACAGGAATAATCGATCCTTGTTGGCAGTTTTGTATTCAGGAAAAACTAAAGCTCGAGTCATTGCGCCCTGTCCCCCAACACCATACCCTTGTGTTCTGTCTTTTAAATATGCGATCAGACAAAATGTCTTCATGATATGATGCTGGCCCCTTTTTTCTGCGTCGGCTAATGGAAAATTATCTGGGGGTTTATTGGTTCATATTCACGCAAAACGCTGTGCAAAATTATTCTATCTCCAAAAAAATCCTGCGTGCTTAAATGTTCTATGTGCTTGCCCAATGAGACTCTTCAAATTGGATCACATGATGAAAGCTAACGAATGGCGTATGCGAATTTACGGAACGAAAGATAAATAATCTCAAATCAGTAATTTTTTGCGCCTGGTATTCGCACAGTGTAACCAAGTTGCACCACAAGTGTATAGTTTATCGTTTCCTTGTAATTTAGATGTATATAAATGTTAATTTTTCTGTAGAACATTTATTTTGAGGCAGCATGGAGATAGAACATTTTAGCATGAACAAAATTACTAACTGCCATACACCCATGTGCTATGTTCTGCAGATAGAACAGTCTATCATTGAAGACAACAGTACTTGTTTTACAAACTTGATATGTAGTTGGAACGTATCTGTTATTAACTTGAATTGTGGAGAATCCGATCGCTTGTAATTCCATAAGGAAATTTCGAATGCATGGTTACAGATTAAAAATTGACGTGGTGGTGGGGCAATAACGGCTCATACGACATTGGCAACACACACGATCTCTATTTGCGTGTATGGGATACGGCATTATCCACGATATTACACAGGCATCCGCTGCCCCAGGCATCTGATGCCTATGTTTTGTCGTGGATAATACTGTGCCCTCTTGTCATGGGGCTTGAAAAGTGGAGTTAAAAAGGAGGGGACGGGACCACGTAGGGTGTTCACCAGCTGGATCCGCCCATACAAATAAAATTCACAAAATCTGCCAACTTTGATGGACTGTGTCGGTGCGCTATGGGAGATTGGGATTGCTCTAAATGTCGTGTGTTTCAAGTTGGTTTTAGTCGATAACCCCCCGCCACGGTAAGAGCCCTGGTAGGTGAAGCAGTACTCTTTACTGTGGTAAAAAATTCCGCTTCACTGGTAATATAATCCGGTAACCAATGCCTGGGATGGATGTCCTCTAAAATGGATGGAATGTGTTTATATTTACTTATCGGAGCAGATATGAATATGATTCAACATTCCAAAGAAAGACGGGTGTGAAGTTTGTGTTGAATACGATGTACTGAAATCTACTGCTGGAAAAAATGTGTCTGATATGACTCTTTCAAATTACTTAGTCCATGTCAACGACAAAGACAATACGAGGGCACAAAGGAAGACAGATCGCGAAGTGTGTTCAACCTCACTGCGCATTGCTCTGCAAACGGAACAGTGCATAATGCTTTATTGGGGGGTGGGGGTGGGGGGCATTTAGCTGGCTGAGACGGCAATGAAATCGCAAGTGCATTGGTTGCTACATTAGACAAAATCTCGAAACATGTGCCCCAAGCAACAAACTTCATATTGTGGTCAGACTCTTGCATTCCACAAAACCGAAATTCACACATGGCACTGGCCCTGAACATTTTCATTAATACATGCACATGTAGTTACTATAGGGCTGAAGTTTTCAGCTCCCGGGCACTCGTGTGTGCAAGAAGTTGATAACGCCCACTCCGACAACCAGTAAGCTTTATCTGTCTCTGAAATTTTCAGCCCAGTTGGTTTGGTCCGTGGACTCACAACTGTGATATCTGATCATACCAGAGTCATGCAACTAAAAGAGGGGGATTCCATGGACTTCGAGAAGGCTGAGTATCAACTTAAATTCACTAAAGTCCCATTTACCCAAATAAAACATTTGGTGCTCGAGAAGGGAAAACCTTTTCACTGTTCTTTTAAAACGTGCTTTGCTTCAGCAGAGTTCAAGGAGGTTTCCCTGATACGCAAAAACCGACGGCAAAACTATGTGTTGCTGCGTGGTTTGCCAGTGGTCACTATGATCGGCAGACGCCCAATTTTGCCTAAGAGTAAGATAGTGGACATTACGTCTATGTTTAAGTATATGCCGTTACTGGATAGGGAGTTCTATGAAGCAATCTTCGCGTCCAAAAAAAGGGAAAAGGGCTTAGGGACATCACTTTTTCAGCTTTTGGACGCGAAGATTGTCCCAAGGTACTGGCATGACAATGGTAACATTAAGGTTACAGATGTCACACAGTTAGAATTCGTAAAGATGATCAACGAAAATGTGTGTGCCAAAATCTTTTCCACACACTTTTTTAAATAAATAATTTTCTTTGTTTATCTACGCGATGATGATATATAAGTCGATATATCTCTTGTGTGCGTTTGAGTACAAAGGCGAAATTCCTTTGTATTTTTTGTTCATTTATGACAATTAATAACCTAAACTTCGGGTAGGCATAGCTTTAGCCTTCATATCTTGTTTATTTTCCCTTTTATGGGCTTGGTTGTTGGTTCATTTTTGGTTGGAAACATGTGAAAATTCAATTTTAGTGGGCACGGTTTTCGCCCTCAGAACTGCGTTAAGTTAAACGACAATTATTCGCCGTCAGGTAAACCGACAGCCTTAGAAATTCGCCACGGCAATCGGAAATGCGATGGTAAGAGCCGTCGCAGAATGTCGGACTTCTCACCATGGCATTGCCGATTTTCGTGGCGAATATCTAGGACTGAACCTTGTTCATAATTTTGTTACATTTCGTGTGCATGTGTTAGCATTCTAAGCAAATGTTTTTTTAATATGCTAAACTTCAGATGGAGATGTTTTGTGCCCTCAATGTATTCATTTAACTCCACCGTTGATGGGACACGTTTGGCTCAGACCAGTCTTGAATAAGTTACACCAACTCAAAGTACGATGTCTGATGCGACAAATCAGAACATTGCAGAAAAAATGGCAACCAAAGCATTAAACATTAAGATCACCACTCGTATGTATAATTTTGACCATTTTGAGGCTGCTTCATACTCAAAAGGTTGCCCATTTGCTTTTGGCAATACTGTTACATGGTAATCTATTTCTATTTTCAATATTCTGATTGTTCATACCAGATAACCTCACATTTTGAATTAGTGTACCGCCAAACGATTTTTAGAGTTTTATATCGTTTTCTGATATAAATAGAGCCTACATCCGCTGGTCTGCATTACCGTGCAGGTCATCCATGCAAAACCAAATTGTGTCTATAACCTACAGTCTCAAGACGAAATGAAAACAGTTCGAGAAGGACATTTTGCACCTGCCTGAAGAATCAAACACCTCAACTTGAACAACTGGGGCATATATACAGACTATACTGTGGCAAATAGAATTCAGATTGAAAGTAATCCGGAATGCGGATATTTCTGCATTGCACCGCCATACGAATTCTGTTTGTGGCATTATCTTTGCCAAAATTGTCCAAGGTGAGGTGTTATATTCATCAAACGCCTACTTTCGCAGATGTGTTTTTCGTTCTGAGTCCTCGGGTTGGAATCAAACTGTTGCTCACTTTTTAGAGCTATGAAGTGAATTGTTCATCCATTCGATTTGCACTTACTGGATTCGATTTCCATTTACCTCTTCGGAATGCCCTTATAGAGATGATCAGCGAGATAATTCCCCCTCTGCCTTCTAACGATTTAAAACAAATAGATCACGTTTGGTAAAAGGCGTTTCCTGGAGCTCGCAGGATAATCCTTTATTACTTCAAAACAGTAACAAAGTGATCTTCGTTGTTAGCGCGTTTTCAACACGACTTCACGACTTTCAGAAAGCAGAGTTGTCCTCTACAGTACACTCAGAGTGAATTTGGTACTTGGCCTCCAAGTGGGTGGACATCTGTTCTTTCCCTTAACAGATGTTCCAGGGGGAACTTGATAACTCAGTAGTAACTTTGCACACCGTGGTCCACAGGATAATTTACCCAGTGGCACACGGTGTGAAAATTTGTAGCCGAGGTCTCAAGCTCCACTAGACTAACAAGAATGCATAATGATGGATGTCCACACACTGAGAGTCACTTATATATCTGAAAGCATCAGCGAGCACATTATTGTTCAGGTCGTGTTGAGCATTTACCTAACGTAACGGCCAAAACCGACCTGCGCTACACACGAAAGTCGCCATTCAGTTTTTTTTATATTTTCATTTTTTGCTTCCAAAACATAGGTTATGACCCCTCATTGAAACGAGCCCGTCATGTTCCTTCCAGTGATATGTCATAACCTATGTTTTAGAAGCAAGAAATGAGAATTTATACGAGGATTTTTTTCCAAGTGTCGTCTGTAACTCATTTTAGGTAAAGGGTTAAGAAGGTATATCAACTGCGAATGACAGTAACTGTTAATAACCGAAGCCAGACGGTTCAAAAGGTACAACATTACGAGATATCTCTGCACGTGGACCAATTAGTAGAATGAAAGTAGTTTGAGTTCTTTGTTTTTCATTGTTCTAATTAAACATTTTTATATCTCATCATCTCTTCCTGTCCTGACAAGCTTTCCCTTTACAAGATTGTACTTGGCCCAGTGTAGGTATGGATGTAGCCAGGATTATATAATGGGGAGGGGGAGGAGCTAGTCATTTTTTTTGGGGGGGGGGGGAGGGGGGGGGGGCTACCATATTTGGAATGTCGGTGTTGGGTTCGGGGGTCTTCCCCTAGTCCTAACTGGGACCCTCCGTCGTTGAGTAACGACGGATGGTCCTAGTTGAGGACATGTAAGTGAAAGGAGGGGTTAGCGACCAGTGGGTCCGAGTTAACACAAGGCCTCCCCCGAGAGAATTTTGCAAAGTTCAGTGCTGGATGATCGCATCTGAGGCAATTGTAGCATGTGTAGCGGAGAACATTTTGGGGCTCTAAGCTATGTGAAACTTGCATTGAGTCAATGTTTTTTGTAGGGGGGGGGGGGGGGACATCTAAAATGTTTGGGGGCCTGGGTCCCTCAGCCGCCCCCCCCTCTGCTACTCCACAGGGGGGGGGGGGGTGCAAATGTATTTTCCAAAAGTTGGTTATCGATAGCTGAGAGATTGTAGTTTAGCCGAGAATGCGGGGGAATCCTGCCCCACCCCTGCCATCCCACTCATCCCCACCAACCTATACGAAAATACAGTGAGTAACACTTCTGGCCTTTGAAGTTTGTCGCATTATGTTGTTTACGTACCAATTCTCGGAAAGTGCTGTCTGAAGTCATGGAATGCTACTTATAATGCGTGGTGTATTGTTCACATTTTCGTGCGGGCATTGCATTACTTGGCCTGTTTTAGATTTTAACCCTTTACAGAAATCACCTCATCTCGAAATTTTTTGTTATTTAATTTTTTTCCCCCAATTCTAAAAAAATATTTCTACGAGATCATATCGGCGGGCTCGTTCCAAGGAGAGTAATTTTTTGTATTGCTGCTCAATTTGAAACTTACGAGGCGGATGCAGCCGATTCGTTAGGAAGGGTTAATTACTTGCTAGGTGGAACCCAGATACGCTGTTGTCTGCTCGCAAAATGTTAAAATTGCAGGTGCGATGGCGCTCAAAGGACAAGGGCTCAAAATCAAGAGATTGCGTTACATATTTGTTTGTGACGTAATGTGGTATATACATGTGTATGTGTCAATTCAATCCATAATATCTTTAATCTCTCTCCCAATATGGAATTAACTAATACTGCATATATCACATCAAGTCATCACCAAACTGTATAACTACAGTGAAAACAAGAGGTTCTGTCACGAATTATGCACTTATCTTGACATAATTTCGCATGAGAATTGCCCAGAATGTGCGCGTCGAATGGCATCCAAAGCTCAACTGATTCTCTTGTTTACTGATAACAAGTACAGGCAAAGCTTCAGCCAATGATATTCCGAGTTTCACATGTGCATAAGGCATATGTACAGAATTTGATATCGTCATAATCATACAGATGAACGCGCAGACTGTCGTGCTATTTGTTGGCAATTCATGACAGGACAGGACTAGTTTTAACCCTTTACCCAACGTAACGTCAAAACCGGCCAGCGCTATTCTCAAAAATCGCCAATTAATTTTCAAAATATTTTCATTTTTTGTCTCAAAAACATAGGTTATGACCCCTCGTTGGAACGAGCTCGTCGAGCTCGTTCCAACGAGGGGTCATAACCTATGTTTTTGAGACAAAAAATGAAAAAAATTAGTTATTCAAGAATTTTTTTTGCAAGTGTCGTCTGCTTTTCACATTAGGTAAAGGGTTAACTATAATAATAGGATTCATTCAAGGAAAAATGTATTGCGAGTAGAATATGATAATACAATGAAGAGAATGCCGTGGTGTCTAAATAATTGCCTAAGGTAACTTAACTGCAAAGGCCTATAGCTCATCATACTGAACAAGAAACAAAGCCAAAACTATTGCTATGGCCGAGCAACTTGATGCAAGCACTTTGCGAACACCTGACATTTGTTTATATTTAGAAGTAACGTCTTCCAAGGCATCAGCGTAAGATTCTCCGGTCCTTCGATAGACCTCCTTCCCTCTGAGCAGTGTTTGAATCACGAGCGTTGTGTTGATGCTCTGGGCTTGAACATTGAGAATATCTTTGTTGATAACAATCAGATCGGCTTCTTTATCAACCACTAAAGAGCCCACTACATCCTCCTGTCTCATAACGTAGGCCGGATTAATGGTATACATTTCTATAGCAGTCTTGACATCCACTGCTTGTGCTTCCCTTTCTGTTGCATGTTGGATGGCAATGAAGGGATTATAAGTGCTCACATCCCAGTCACTGCTGAATGTCGCGAACCCCCCTGCATCTATAACACTTTTTACAGGTATGAATCCTGCGGCTTTGGTACCAACCAGCAACTCCAGTTCTGGTATGTTATATGGAAGAGTGAATTTACCAGCCACTTGAAAGTCAGCAGTCACATTAAGCTCTTTAAAACGTTGAAGATCGCTAGCGTTGACCAGCTCAACGTGTGTGAGTCGATGCCTTGTACCTTGTAGATACGTTTGCTCAATTGCATTTAAACTCTCTCTCACACCTCTGTCACCGATGGTATGAATATTGAAGTCAAAACCCTTCCCTTGATCAAAGTTTTGTAGTTCTCGTATGTACATCTGCATCCTTGATTGATTGAAGTAGTTCATGCCCATGTTTTCCTGTAAGCCTGGCAGACCAATTGTTTTCAAATAAGGCTGAAGGACGGCGGCTGTAGTGCTCTCTAAAATTCCATCGGAATAGAGTTTTATTTGTTGTTTGCGCAATAAATTATCACAGTTGGGACTCTCGCTGGAGTACATGCTTTTCAATTTGTCAAGCTGAGAGCTGTCGTCATTGCTCGGATAAGCCCATAGCCCTAATGTTGCCCGTAATGTCAAGGCATCGTCAGCGCATGCACGGTCCCATGCCTTGTGATGATCTCTTTTCCAATAAACTCTAGCGTCACATATTGAAGTAATTCCAGCTTTAGCAAGTTCCTTGATTGACCAAATGAGGCCTTCGTAATTATATTTGTCCAATGTACTAGAAGGTTTTAAAGCAATGTCAAGGATTTCTATTACTTCATTCTCTAAAAGTATGCCATTGGGAATGTAATTTTCGTCTCGCATGATGATACCTCCAGGTCGTATAGGAGTGCTTGCGTTAATACCTGCTTCTGATAACGCCATTGAGTTTACCCACACCGAATGTGATGTCTCCTCCATCATAACTGCCGGTCTATCAGGAATCACTTCATCCAGAATATCTCTTGGATTCCTTCCACCATTACTAATATGATGTAACATGTCTAGGATAGAATAACCAAATCCGTGAACCCATGTGGTACCTACTTGATTCGGTGCACATTCACGAATAATGCTGCGCAGTAGTTCTGGTCCAGTATCCTTCGGTAGAGTACACGTTCCGGCAACTGGAGACCCAGCTTCTAAGGGGTGCATATGAACATCGTGAATTCCCGGCAACACGGTATTTCCATGAAGGTCAAAAACTTTAAATTCTTTTTTATCTGATTTATATTTGTCAATATACTCCTGTGTTCCGTTGTCTGAGCCAATATACTTGATGATACCATTTTCCATTACAATAGCCTCGCTTGGTTCTATGTGCCATTGTGGATTGTTTTTATCAACAGTGTACACAATGCCATTCAAATAAACTGTCGTCTGTATGGAGGAATCACATTGTATCACGAACACAAAAAGAGCTAGGAGTAGTGTCGAAAACATCTTAAACTCTTAACATCACGACATCAGTGTCAACCGCTAAATTTTACGCAGACTGACACACATCTTCAAACATGTACTTGAACTTACATTGAATTGCGCGGTTGAAAGACTCCAGTCATGCGTGTAGATGTCATGTAAGTGTATACACAAACACATATGCAAAACACTCGATAGTTTCTAATTTTATCGACCACTTTATTGTCCTCACTCAAAACAGTTTCTATCCGTTTAATCATAGATGACGTACAACGCAAAATATTTATTTTGTGGATGCATTGGGTAGGATTCTACGGAAGCGTGTAGTGACAACTGCGTTTAACTGAGAAAAAAATATCTTTTAATTTTATTGCAAACATTGCGTTATATCGGAAACTTTTGCTGCGTTATAGAATGGGCGTTGCAGGCCTTGGGGGGGGGGGGGGGGGAGTCTAATTTTCTTTTAAATTAGTGCCAGGAGAAGCATTCTCCTGCATTTTCTTGACAATATCTACTCAATTATTTCCTTGCAATTTGGGTAATTTATTAGCCGTATTTCTGTATTTCTCCATGGGTCATCACGATGCAGTATAGACCCGTGGAGAACCAACAAACTGGAACAAGTCGGGTTTTTTTTTATATGAATGGAATCTGGTCAGTAATGCAACAACACACTTTTGCCACATTCAGCAGCGTCAACGGCTGAATCAAAAGCCTTCACACGATTTTCAGCTGAGCCGTATCGATAGGTAAAAACGTATCGATAAAAACTTTTTTAAAATTCCAAAAATCCAGGCAGTGCAGTTGCCACCCCTTTATCACACCCCCCCCCCCCCTCTTCTCGGCGCGAACGCAAACCTTTGCGTTAAATCGCAAGATTCGAGTGATATCTCAAAACTTTGCATTATATCGTGCAAACCTTTGAATTTTATCGCAAAGCTTTATGCCGCATGATATGACGCAAATCTTTACGTTATTGCGCACAAAACTTTATGTTATATAACAAACCTTTAAGTTACATCGCAAACCATTTTGTTGTGTCGCAAACCTTTGAGTTGTATGAAATGATAAGGATTTGAGGACATGGACACGGTCAATTAACAGAGTAGGTCCCGGAGCATTATTAATCACTGGAATGTGACGTTTAAAGGTGGTGGTATTATTGGGTCGATATAGAGAGATTATGATGTGACGGGGTGCTTTAACTGGTTCAGTGCTAATGTGCAAGTAATATCTTTTTTTATAGAACTTTGTTTTATTACAAATTATTGGAGAGTGTCCCTGGGCTCTCTCCCATAATTTGTAACAAAACAAATATTGAATAACAAATTCAGACCACGAAAAATAATCTAGCCCTCAACCAGTTAAGAAACGCGTGGTTAGCTTCTGACCACCTCACTGTGGTGAGTTTAAACCAATTTTACAGCGGCAGTGTTTCCCTTAATGGTGCATTTAGTGGTACGTGGAAGGCAGGGTATGGGGCTAGAATCTTGGATGGGCATCACCTGACTTAACACTGTGTAGTGCGATTCAATGAGGCGGGGCCCAGCTGGGATTACTCCGGTTGGGTTGATTGTTCGCATTGTAGTTGTTGTATTTGGTCTTATAGTTGCAGTTGCTGGTGTTTCAGTGGCATTGCAGTTTTTGATGTTATATTTCAGTGTTTCGTGTTGTAGTGGTTGGTGTAGTTAGTAGCTGAGCTTGTACGTCTTATAACGTACGAATCAAACAGCGCGATGATACTTTTGTACGTCTTATGACATACGAAATCAAACAGCGCCTTTATACTTTGTTGTCATTTGTTTTGTTATTATTTTTCGATTTTTCTCCCGAATAGTGCTCAGTGACAACCGCTGAGCCAAATAAAATTACTATTATAATTCTGCTGTCAAGACTTCTTAACTGCTTAAGTGCAAGAGACCACTATCAGAGTTTTCAAAAAATGAGGATACCAGAGCAAAAGCCAACACTTCCCTTGCTTATATTTCATATTCAGTCAAACACAAATAATATTTTGTTTATAAAAATGTGTTTTATAACAAATTATCAGAGAGTGCCTGTGGACACTCTCCAATAATTTGTAATAAAACAAGTTTTGAATAACAAATTCAGACCACCAAAAATAATTTAGCCCTCAACCAGATAATCATTAATGTGAAAAATATCTTGTTATTTGTACTTTCCGAAGTTTGACGTCGCATTTTAAAAAAAACGTTTAAGAAACTGAATTCCCAGTGACGTTTGAACGTCAGAATAATTAAAGTCTCAAAGGGTTAAATGTAACTACCTCACCGACAACAACATCAAATCCAACAACGACTATACAAACAAACACAGTGTGGTTCCGAAAGTTACAATGGTCGTGTTTCAACAATGTATGAGGCAACAGAAAACTGACCATTTTGAGTTTTTCAAGTATTCTTTGGGCGTTGAACTGAACAAAATGTCAGTAATCTCGACGTTTTCTTCACTTCAGACAGGCCATTTTGATCAGTGAACGATAATCCTAATATAGCCAACAAATACGCCCAGACAAAATGAATGGGACATACTATTAACGGATAGATAAACAAACGGATGGCGGACGGACGGACGGTAAGAGGGCGCACGGAGAACGGACGGAGAGACTATCCACACTTCTATGGATAGGGTCATGTTCCCAATACGACTTCGCTGTATCAAGTCTGTCTGATGTTATCATCCGGTAACCAAAAATCATGAAATTCTCTGAAAATTAAGGGCAGTGTTTATTTATTTATTTATTTATTGGTGCTTAACGACACTTTCGACAGCCAGGTCACCTCGTGTCGGACTTAAGAACAACTGACTCCACAACAGAATATTATACAGACGTCTCATTCAAACTAGATCTGCCTTTTCTGTGAATAAGGTAATATGTCAAATATTGTTTGGCGATGTCGCGTGTAGCTGAAGTTAGCATCCAGAAATCATGGCAGATCAAGTTCATAAATTGCCACAACCCCCAAACAAAATGTAGGAGGAATGTTCAATGGGGAATGTCCAACGAGGAGCAACCAAGAACATTTAGTGGTGGTTAAAGCTTCACTTTCCATTTCATCGGGCTCGTTTGTTTACAGTTGGAAGCACGTGTGTTTTTCTTTTTGGTTATTTAATCAGCACCCATTTGTTACCAATAAAAAGTCCGCAATGAGCTGCGAAAACTACACGGTAGAAGATGGTCAGCGAAGCGAGAGGCTGTTGTGAGGGTACGTGGCAACCGATATTTATTCCCGCTTCCTTATTCAACATTCGCCATTCACAAATTTTCCCCAAATGAACTGCATTGCGGGGCGGAACAAATAGATTCATGAAGACTGCCACCAAAATTGGGCACCGGACCCTCCCAAAATTGGTCATCAGGGGTGCACAAAAGTTCCGAGTTGCTCAAAAACACATTTATCAACCGATTTTCTCCAAATAAACTGCATTGTGGGGTGGCATAAATAGATTCGTGAAGATTGCCACTAAAATTGGGCACCGAAATCTCCTGAAATTGGGCACCAGGGGAGGCCAAAAGTGTTGAGTTGCTCAAAATCACATTTATCAACCAATTTTCGCCAAATAAACTGCGTTGTGGGGTGGCGCATGTACATTCACGAAGAACGCCACTAAAATTGGGCACCGCACCCCCAAAAGTGCCGAGTTGCTCGAACTCGCATTTATCAACCGATTTTCGCCAAATAAACTTAATTGTGGGTGGCACAAGTAGATTCATGAAGACTGCCACCAAAATTGGGCACCGGATCCTCAAAATTGGAAACCAGGGGTGCCCAAGAGTGCCGAGTTACTCAAAATTGCATTTATAAACCAATTTTCGCCAAATAAACTGTATCGTGGATGGCACAAATAGATTCAAGGACATGCCACCAAAAATTGGGCAACAGACCGTCCCTAAGTTGGGCAACAGGGGTGCCAAAACGTGCCGAGTTGCTCAAAATAGCATTTGTTAATCGACTTTCGACAAATAAACTGCATTGTGGGGTAGCACAAATAAGTTCATGAAGATTGCCACCAACATTGGGCACCGGACCCTCCCAAATTTGGGCACCAGGGTGCCAAAAAGTGCCGATGCCTAACATCGCATTTATCAACCGATTTTCGCCAAATAAACTGCATTGTTCAGTGGCACAAAGAAATTAATAAAGATTACCACCAAAATTAGGCACCAAACCCTCTCAAAAATTGGGCACATGGGGTGCCCAAAAGTGCCGAGTTGCTCAACATTGCATTTGCGAACCGATTACGCCAAATAAAGTGCATTGTGGTGGCACAATAGATTCAATGAAGATTTCCATCAAAACTGAGCACCGGACCTTCCCAAAATTGGGTACCACTAGTGCCCAAAAATGCAGAATTGCTCAAAATCGCACTTATCAACTAAGTTTCGCTAAATAAACAGCATTGAGGAGTGGCACAAATAGATTCATGGAGATTGCCACTAAAATTGGGCACAAGACCCTCTCAAAAATTGGGCACATGGGGTGCCCAAAAGTTCCGAGTTGCCCAACATTGCATTTGCGAACCGATTTCGCCACATAAACTGCATTGTGGGGGTGGCACAATAGATTCATGAAGATTTCCCCCAAAATTGAGCACCGGACCTTCCCAAAATTGGGCACCACTGGTGCTCAAAAATGCAGAGTTGCTCAAAATCGCACTTATCAAATAATTTTCACCAAATAAACAGCATTGCGGAGTGGCACAAATAAATTCATGGAGATTTCCACTAAAATTGGGCACAGGACCCACCCAGAATTGGGCACTAGGGGTGCCTAAAAGTGACAAGTTGCTCACATCGCATTTACCAACCAATTTTCGCCAACTAAACTGCATTACGGGGTGCCACAAATAGATTCATGAAGATTGCCACCAAAATTGTGCACTGCACACGACCAAAATTGGGCACCAGGCGTACCCAAAAGTACCGAGTTGCTCAAAATTGCATTTATCAACAGATTTTCTCCAAATAAACTGCATTGTGAGGTGGCATAAATAGATTCATGAAGACTGCCACCAAAATTGGGCACCGGACCATCCCAAAATGCCCTAAAGTCCTGAGTTGCTCAAAATCGCATTTACTGATTTTCTGAAGGTTCACTCTCGTATCTTTAAATCTTGACTCCCTTCACATCTGACTCCGTTTAATAGACGTGGCTGCATTCCCTCCCACCACAAAGTTCAGAGCTATCAATCTACGAGTGTGATAAATAAATACTTGACATATGGCTTCTTTTCATGCCTGTAACGTATTTCCAAATTGTGATCCATATATGAAATAAGAATATTCTTTAAATAGGGGCTGCCGATCTGGCTATCTTTGTACGGGAATAGCCGATTTCGCTGCCGAAAGCGACTATTCAGTAATGGGCACGTACGTTCAGTTATGCGCAGATCAAACCTACCAGCTGAATAATGGTTGGAAAGGGCTCAGAGAGCCCTGTCCAATAATTAGTCAGATTATAGAGTTTCAGGTATGTCATGAGTTTTGTTATTAAACTTTCTCGCATACAGGCGTACATAGAGGTCCTCCATACATGGATAAAGTGGATGTGGCAGTAAAAGGGTTAACCCTTTACCCAACGTAACGGCCAAAGCCGGCCAGCGCCATTCTCAAAAATCGCCAATTAATTTTCATTATTTTTTTCATTTTTTGTCTCAAAAACATAGGTTATGACCCCTCATTGGAACGAGCTCGTCGAGCTCGTTCCAATGAGGGGTCATAACCTATGTTTTTGAGACAAAAAATGAAAAAAATTAGTTATTCAAGAATTTTTTTTGCAAGTGTCGTCTGCTTTTCATGTTAGGTAAAGGGTTAACTAAGGAAGCACCGGGTACAACCTAAAGCCATTTTATGCTTATGGTCTAACTTGTCAATGCATTCGTGACAACAAAGATTGTAACTGTATTTAGGTCAATTTTAGCATCTATAATGGTTATATGAAAACTACAATACAACATTTAAGTTATGTTTTCAGTAGCGCAGTTTGGCTACTCAATAAAGAAGCACTCTTCCATTTCCAAGGGTTTCCGAGTACAAGATTTGTTTTATTATATACCTATCAATGATGCGCCATGTTTTTCACCCATCGAATGCTGGTCGATGGATCATACTGAGTGGTTTTCCGATTCCGTATCAGATGGATGGTCTCAGAATGAGGGCGGCTCTGGGAAACGTCAATCGGGTCGACACAGGTTACCAGCCCTCTCTGGGTACGCTCCATTTTTGTAAATAAACGCCACTGAATAACGTGAATTCCTAATATTGTTCTTAATCAATTTTATATGTACTAACCCCTATTAACCTTTTACCTAACATGAAAAGCAGACGACACTTGCAAAAATAATTCTTGAATAACTATTTTTTTTCATTTTTTGTCTCAAAAACATAGGTTATGACCCCTCGTTGGAACGATCTCGACGAGCTCGTTCCAACGAGGGGTCATAACCTATGTTTTTGAGACAAAAAATGAAAAAAATAATGAAAATTAATAGGCGATTTTTGAGAATAGCGCTGGCCGGTTTTGGCCGTTACGTTAGGTAAAGGGTTAATCAATATAAAATATCTTTGTTTTCTTACTTATTGCTAGTTTAATGTGTGAACCTGACTCTGATGTAAAAGAATGAAATGCCGAATGCTGACAATTTTGGAAACTTTAAAAGTGTTGGTTGTTTGACAATAATGTAGTTCTAGCTACAATTGCACGTTATTTAGCGCGCATGAGCACGTAATATTTGGAAAGTTTTAAGACACAATTCATGGTGACTTCAATTCTCAGGAAGATTCAATTGAATGGAGAAAAAAATGGACGCCTACAAAAATCTGAAACGAATATTTGTAATTCTTCGTTATTTGGTTTTGCTTTATTTATATTTTACTTCATTGTGTTTTAAACTGTACAAGCAAATCGATCCGTAATACATATATAAACTTTTATGCTGTCTGCTAAAGTGTTTTTGCAACACGAAAACAATCCGGCTAGAAAGTTCAACCTAATATTTTGGCAGGTGACATTGAATACGCGGTCGTACTAAAATAAGAACGCAAGTAGAAAATGAGACCGTTCGGACTAAAATGAGACTACAGGTACAAAATGTGACGGCAAGTGACCTCAGGCAAAGTACAGGAGTAAGAGTTCCCAAATGGACGCTATCTAGTTATATGGGGTATACCAAATATATATCCGAAGTTTGGTACCGATAATTTTAACTTTAACCCCTAAAATATCACTCTTAATGTTTTGCGCAATATCCGACTGGCGATCTCACTTTTCCGCAACTAAGGACAAATAGACCATAAGTGAACATCTGTTCCTAAAACACCAAATGGGCGCTATCTGGTGATTTTGGGTATATTCAATGTATATCCGAACTTTGATGACGATATTTTCTTTTTAATCCCTATAATTCCACTTTTAATTTGCGGCCTCAGTTTTCGCAAGCAGGGACAAACAGACCCACAAGAAAACTATTAATCTTAAAATAAACGCAAAAGTATAGGCAATATCATATATAAAAGTTTTTCCGAAGATGGTGGTAATATCTTGATTTTAACCCCTTATTACTTTATGTTTAATGTCTGATAAAAAAATCACATTTGCGGTATAATTTCCTACCAGGCAGAGATGCGGAAACCCTTCCCTGAAATGAAGAAAATTTTGAAGATTTCGAGTTTGACTTGAAATAAATAGCTTATAATTTATCAACACTCCTCATCTTTTCCTGGGCTTAAGATCGGCAAGTATAATACTTAGCAGATTTACAGTTTTTTCCTACAGTAAATTTTGCTATTTTTTTTAATTATTAAACTCCCCTCATCCTTTATCCGGGCTTGGTGCGGCAATTATAAAACATGGCATCTATAGTTTTTTTCTACAGTGAATTTTGTAAATGTTTTTGTTTTAATTTATCAACTCTCAACATCTTTTTTTTTAACAGTGCATTACGCTGCTGTTTTTTTTATTTTCTTGGGCTCTTTGGGATTTTACAGTGCATTTCGCTACTGTCTTTTTTCTCAGCCTCTTTGAGCATTTACAGTGCAGTTCGCGTCTGTCTTTTTTCTCGGCCTCATTGGACCTTCACAGCGCATTTCGCTACTGTCTTTTTCTCAGCCTCTTTGGGCCTTTACAGAGCGTTCGCTACTGTTTTTTCCAGCCTATATGGACCTTTACAATTAAATTCAACCGCTTGGTTCGTGTTCCACTTGTCTACACTGCAGTACCAAAGCTTTCCGAGAACAGAAATAAGTCTCCTACGTGGTTCCTAAATACTCGACCTTATTAACTCGGCTTGTTTATTTTATTGAGCGCGTGTGTACATTGGGATTCTAATTGCGCCAGATCATGCGGTACTGAGTTCTTAAGTAAATTCAGTTGACTTCGAAGTCAATGAAAAAATGGAACCGTATAATATACTGAATCCACTGATATTCGGAATTCGTCATTTTACTGGGATTTACTGTATTCAATGTTATCAGTTTTTGTGTTGTGTTATGCCACCACCAAACTTATAAGTACTTTTTAAAACCATTTTTTGTTATGATACATCTTATCTCGATTATATTAGATGGGATGTTTGCGTGAATATTTTTCCTCAGTTCCTGATATATCTGTAGCCTACATTCAAGCATTCTGCTTTGTTGATTTTGTGTGGAGGGGAGGGGAGGGGTAGTTTTTCCAAGTTTGTTTTCGAGTGCAAAGTCTAGCCACCCTCCCCTTGTCCAATAAGCTTGAAACTCTTTAAAAGGAATTTTCGAGAACCATCACTGACAATACTTGGAGATAGTGCCAGGACAGTTCCTCTCAAAATCACCTCTGCGTTTCAGTTTAAACAGTATTTATTTCCAGTTCTCAAATATATATACAATTATATCAGTTGCAGTGAGTGTGGATCCAACAGTAAGCTATAAGCTTATACGAGGTTGTTTCCACAGGTAAAACATTTGAACATAAAACAGTCGAGAAAACAGGTACGCGTGCAATGAAAGTACTTTCATTACACTTTTAAAAATATAGTTATGACTTGATAGTTGGTCTGGAACGGATAGAAATACGAGATAATTAAAAATGTTGAACATTGAAAAACAAGAAGAAAGTGGCGAAAAATGGCAGAAAAGAGTTACTGATTACAATGGGTATAAATAGCTGCATATCGTCGCATGAGTGCTAGAATGTTCTATGTCCTCTATGGGACATAGAAGATTCTAGCACCCAGGCGACGATATTGCTGAACCACTTCCATTTCGTACTTCGTTTCATTTGAGGTTCCTGGAGAATTGTCGGTTTTTTACGATAGTTTATTTCAGATGAATGACTTTCATTAACCCTTTACCCAACGTAACGGCCAAAACCGGCCAGCGCTATTCTCAAAAATCGCCAATTAATTTTCAAAATATTTTCATTTTTGTCTCAAAAACATAGGTTATGACCCCTCGTTGGAACGAGCTCGTCGAGCTCGTTCCAACGAGGGGTCATAACCTATGTTTTTGAGACAAAAAATGAAAAAAAATAGTTATTCAAGAATTTTTTTTGCAAGTGTCGTCTGCTTTTCACGTTAGGTAAAGGGTTATTGTCGTTCAAGAAGTTCTGACAGCTGAATGTCAGAATGAGACAATAGTATTCACATAGGCACGTATATTTCCATACAAAAAGAAAAGCAATAGATTTCAAAAAAGCTAAAAGTACTTTTTTCTACCATTTGCAGTGATAAACAAAAACTACAATCCAACAAGCATCGGTATAAAGGTAAGATTTGTCCCAAATTGAATTTCGTACAGAGACGATTCGCTCAAAACGCTGATCTTTTTTTTTGGAGGGGGGGTGGGGGTAGTATGTGGGAGAGGTGCCCATTCATGTGTTTTCAAAGGAAGATGTTAACCCCCATATTGAAAAAACTATCCCAAAAACTTGAAATTATTTTTTAAACTAATTTATTGTGATCAACAGTCACAATGCTTTGAGATGTGGTACTCACCTTCTTTTAGTGAGAGAGATTCATACTTTGTTTACAGAATGTTTCTTGTTTATGCTCTAATACGAAGAGATTGCATGAGATATGCACAAAATAAGAGTCTTTCATCGGGGGCGAAAAAAAAAAACTGTTGACACAGCGTATCATTTTTTGGTATTGCCATTTTTCGGACCCACCCACCCTTGCCTGCAATTTTTTCCGACAAGTTTTTGACACTCACCCCCCCCCCCCCCTTCCACATCAAAAGCTTATGTTTTGTAGGTAAACGAAATCTGAATGGTTTCGCAAGTCAATATAATAATATGTAATGTTATGTACATGATCAATACCATCAATGCATGTTCAATACCTATCACCAGATATAACTCAAATAATTAACTGGTAGAGTGTTGGAAGCCAAGACTCATTGCTCTGTCAAATTTGATTGGATAGTGCCCAGAGGCACTATCCAATGAAATATGACAGAGCAATATTTGATAAAAAACTCTGTGTCTTGCGTGGTCAGGAATTGTTTTTCGCACTCCACCAGTTAAAATTGACACCAGATCTGTTAAGGTAATTCCAATAGCAGTAACACATATATGAATAATGATATTTCTGTTATGATGTTGATTTCTCCTGTGAAAGGTGAATTTCCATAACAGAATATAACGGCATATAATAAACAGATCATTATGTCAGTACAGTGATCTGGTTTGTCGCATTTCGTCTCGTTGATGAGGTTAGATCGTCGGACCACACTCGCCGCCAATCGAACAAATGTTTTTGGCTCTGTCAGGCCATGTAATGATCTTACAGATTGAAGAGAGAACATTTGCACATTTGAGGCGATGCGAGCATTAACAGGTGATAGGGTCAAGTCTAATTACACAAAGAAAAGAAAGGAGAAAAAAAATTGAACTTTAGAAACTAATAAAAAGCATGCCACGAAAGTTCTTCGTCTGAATATCTCCACCCAAACATCACAACATATCAAACCTTGCCACAACTCGACCGAATAGCCCACCCACGCATCCGTACAGGCGTACTAAAATCGACATGTATCGTCGGCCCAAACCTTCATCAATCCGTGAAAATACTAATCACAATCTAAGGAAATCCTACACTTCAAAATGAATAAAAGTTTTCTTTCAAAACATTTCCAATATGAGTCAAATAACTCTTGAATACATGTAAATATTTTTCATACAGTATGTGGAGAATGGATTGTAACTAAATCACCCTTGGAGTGGAGTTATCACCCAAAGTATCACTTTCAAATTCTGTACATATGGACACAAACACAATCAATGTTCCAGCCAATGGGCCTCTGGGTTTAACTCGGAGGTTCATTGGCTGGAAATTTGCTTGTGCTTTGCAACAAATTTGCAATTATTGCTTGGACGGAATCGCAATTCTACGGATGATTTAATGATAATAAACTCCCCACCTACTGTACCTTCTCGCTCGCCAACTTGACTTGAGGTGATCCATTCGGAGACGCGCCAAATAAAGGAAATTCAAGCGAATTACAATCAAAGGGAGCTAACACCAAAACAACAGAGTATTCCTGTGATAACGCGGGCTTATTTTAATGGAAAACTCTGTGTGTGTGTGGGGGGGGGGAGGGGGGGGGGGGCGTCGCCCGAAAATTTCCAGACAGAGGGAGGGGGTGAGTGGGTGGTTCCGGGCTGGACAAAAAGCGTAAATTATCAAAAATGCAAATATTTCCTCCACATAAGTTCTGTGCTTGTTTGACAATTTATTATCAATTATATGCCCACAAGGCATTTAAAAATATAAACTATCATATTTGGGGTGTAGGCAAGTCCAACTCCATATATATATACCATATCTGCCGCTAACGCTTTCTACGTGGTTATAGAGAAGTCAGTGGCAAATTTGCATCAGACAAACTGAAATACATGCCAAGTAGTTTCAAATATCAACTTGAAACTACTTAAAATTGTGATTTAATCACTCTGATTCAGTGTGCAATAACGTTTCTTGGTTGTATAGGCATGGGCTTGCACTTATCCTTTCTAATCTATCTGACCATTGTATATTAATTGAAGGAGAAAATAGTCCAAAATAATTTCAGAAAGTTTATATAAACAAAAGTCATAATACCACCTTATTTATTTATTTATTTATTTATTTATTTATTTATTGATGTTTAAGGTCACATATTTCTGCACAATGGTTAATCATGACCAGAACAGTTTTACGGGTGGAGGAAACCCGGAGAGATCCACCGAGCAACGGCGAGCAACTGTCAGCTCCCCAACATACTAACTACACACAAGCAGGGTTAGCATTGGTTGAAGACAGATGCACCATCGACGTGCTGTACGCCTTAGTACACAGCGTCACTATGGCCCCACGTGGAGGTGAAGTGTCTTGCACAAGGACACAACGCGGTTGCCGCAGGTGGGATACGAAGCGAGGACCTCTCGTCTTGCAGCCTGCTTGTCTATGTAGCTCTTTTCTTGCGAACTTTCTCTGCGTCACGTATCTTACCTGGACAGTCTGATCCAGGATGTTGGGTTTCCATGTGATAGGACGAGTAGTCAGTGGAATAAATACCCTTTACCCAACGTAGACGATATGAACATTTATTATTTTAAATATCATTTTTTTCAAAAAAATTCAACAAAACCATATCATGTGATCCCTCGTTGGAACGAGCTCGTCGAGCTCCTTCCAACGAGGGGGTCACATGATATGGTTTTGCTGAAATTTTTTGAAAAATAATATTTTTTCAACTGCTGAATTTGCATATTACGCGTGGGGATGCGGCCGATTCGTTGGGTAAAGGGTTAAATATTAGGAACGAAACAAATTCTCGGTTAGACAGGGCTAGGTCTGCATTTTGTTTTTTCCAAGACTTTAGGGGGTAGGTCCCCAAACATGGCCGGAAACAATAATAAAAATATTTTTTGACCCTGTGTCTGTAGATTGTTTTTCCATACCCCCCACCCCTTACCTGTATAACCCGTATTACTATGCGACAACTGAATGGGTTAGCTGGAACGTTCTTGTGTAATTCATTAGTCTTTCTTCCGCGTTCCGACGCCAAAACTACATTTTGACGTTATTTGTCAGCAGTTTAACTCTTTGAACCCTGAACGCAGATTTTCCTTTCCAAAATCATGATACGTCTTAATTTCACTAAGAAGGATGGCTGCTCAGTGAATGTGTTGGGAAGCCAGTTAATATTTTCAACGTGCTGTCCGAAGGCTGCATGTTGAAAGTATTAAATGGTCTACGCCAGATAATGAACATGGACTCATCAATTGCTGTCATTGGTTTGACTTGGAAGATACCTTCAGGGTTCAAAATAGTGAGCCATTGGATAATTTATTTACTTATTGGGTTTTAACGACATTTTCGATAACCAAGGTCACCTCGTGTCGAACAGTTATGCAGATGGAGGAAGCCGGAATACTGGGGGAGAATCACATAGCAACGGCGAGCAACGGCCAGACTCCCCAGGATACTAACTTCGCACAAGCATTGGTTGAGGAGAACTGCACCATCGATGTGTAGTACGACTTAGTACACAGCGCCTCCGTGCGTGGGCAATCGGAATTAACCCTTTACCCAACGTAGACGATATCAAAATTTATTATTTGAAATATCATTTTTTTTAAATTTTTCAAAAAATTTCAACAAAACCATATCATGTGACCCCTCATTGGAACGAGCTCAGTGAGCTCGTTCCAATGAGGGGGTCACATGATATGGTTTTGTTGAAATATTTTGAAAAATTTAATTTTTTCAACTGCTCAATTTGCATATTACGCGGGCGGATGCGGGCGATTCGTTAGGTAAAAGGTTAAGTTCCTGACCCAAGTACATAACGCAGTTTCCCCACCATCGAACCGTGGACCTTTCGGTTTGAAGGTCTATGCGGTAACCACTGAGCCACCGCGTTCCCATTGGATAATAAGAAAGCGACGAATATTAGCGTTCTCATTTCGACGCATAGTCAACTTTATTTAAAAATGGAGATGAGGTTTGATAATGGATTCATTCCCATAAGAACTTGCTAGTTTAATGCTGTGGGGAACAGAGGGCATGGTAGAAAATATTTTAATTGCACACCAAACCATACATATGACATTAGGCTGACCAAGAGGCTGGAAAAACCTGAACGTGGTGACAGAAGAGATATGTAGACATATAGCACAATACAAGAATCCCGCACTATGCGATCTCACCTATGAGAGGGTATATAATGAAGCACCCGGTAGGTAGGTAGTATCAAGATTTAGATGGAAAGGGTGCATACAGATTTATCTTTCAACAAGAACGTATTTTCTCCAACACATGTATAAAGGTCTTGACCAAATACAATTCTGTACAGACGGTGGCAACCACACGTGCGATCATTCCATTCAAGAGACAACGTATTTTACCTGCACACATCGAAAACAGATTACACATGTCGAGGCCACTGTTTTTGATAACAGTAATTAAATGATAAGTAAATCACCAACTCAACGAAATAAATTAGACAGGATAATTTTTTGTCATTATGATATTTTTATATAGCCCCACCATGCATTACACCTAAAAAATAAAACAAAGAAACACACAGCTGAAACACTACTATTAACTTCAGTGCCCATAGTAAAAGTGGAACAATGAATGTGGAATACGTCATGCACAGCACAAGAACGCAATACCACACTGCAAAAAATATAGACTCTCTTTAGAACCAAAACTGGTTCTAATCTTGTCCCTGAGATGGAACTAGTTCTGTTTAAACAGTATTTATTTCAAATCAAATAAATTTACCAAGATTAGCATTTAATTTTAACAGAATATTACATGAACTGAAGTAGATTCAGCAGTAAACTTGGAGCTTATTCAACGCAGTCGCCGAACATTTTGAAACAAAGGAGATATGAACAGTTGGCACATCGAACCAGTTTTGGTTCTGAAGAGAACCAAAACTGGTTCGATATGCCAACTATTCAAATCTCCTTTGCTTAATAATGTTTTGAGACAACCTCGTATAAGCTCTAAACTTTCGGCTGAAACCCCCCTCAATTTATGTTTAATTCCGTTAATATTTAATGTTAATATTTATAAATTTATTTGATTTGAAATAAATACTGTTTAAACAGAACTGATTCCATATCAGGGACAAGATTAGAACCAGTTTTGGTTCTAAAGAGAACCTATATTTTTTGCAGTGCAAGACGTCATGATCTTCATCAATTCGAAGACGATGAATAACTAACAAAGTATACGCGAAAAAGTCAAGAAAGGGAGGAATATTGAGATAAATGGTTATTACACCGTACGGGTTTCCAAGATGTTGCATTGACGTCTCGACCTCGCCTCTTGGTCATATATCGACTCATTTTGGTGAATACAAATGACTAAAGAGATCATTTGCGTTGAAAAACATGCTTCAAATTACCGGAACATAAATAGAGAAGTTAAAATACTATTTTTTCTTGTGTCGTCTTCTATTCGTGTCAGGAAAAGGCCCAATATTATGGGAAATAAAAGTGTTTGACCGTTCCTTCCACAAATGTATAATAAAAATACTTAAAATATTGTACTGTGCATTTCTGTTCCAGTGATTCTAGCTCAATTTCAACGTGATTTGCACCCCCCCCCCCCCCCCCCCCCCACACACACTTTGTTGGACCTGTTGGTAAATGCTTTTTCCAACTTGAACGACCCAACGCTCCTGCCACTGAATCATTGAGAAAATATTTGATTTACCCAGTGTACATACGAATTATGACAATAGCTTCAGCGCACCAACGGTACGTTCAACTGACTGGAATGAACTGAAAACTATCTTAGAGGTTATTATGATGAAACTTGCCAAGTAATAATCTTTATATTACAAAATAATTGCAAAATGTTCTCAAATCTGCTACAGTTTTCTGACAGTGTTGTTGTTTCTCATTCTTTTCACAAAGTTCGAAGTTTCCTCTTCTCCCAGTTCAACTGCCTGAACGTCTCGGTTTCACCGCTGAACTACTTCTTCTCCCACTTCCCCTCTCGGGTCTCTGAATCTAAGTTTAGACTAAATGTTGAGTACAACTCTGTTCTTTCTTCTTTCCATCACCTAATCCCCCGTCAAAACGTCAACAACCGGCAGCGCTGATCACAAAATTCACCATTCAATTTTTATTACTTTTTCATTTTTTGTCACAAAAACATAGCTTATGACCCCTCACTGGTGTCATAAGCAAAGTTTTTGACGGAAAAATTAAAAAGGAATTAGTGCTTCAAGAGTTTTATTTGCAAGTGTCGTCAGCTTTTGGTGTTCATTGTCATAGAAAACTCGGCTTCAAACCACTCTATAATGCCTCAAGATGACAATTGTCCTGATAAATAACTGTGAATGATTTCTATGTTAACAAATTGGTAGGGCGTAGTAACGCACCAAGTTGAACAACTCTAGCTTGGTTTATATTGGCCGAGATCGGCATCATAGCAACCGAGAGTTTGAAGTCAAATCTGGCGAGCTTGATAAGGGGCAATACTAGGAAAGGAAATCATATCTCATAAATAAGTACTTCGTTCTACGCACATGTTCACAAGTTCGTTCCTAATTTATTGCCATGTGTCAGTTCGGACATTCCGTTGTAATCCAGCAGAGAACCATCACAATTTTCATGCCAATTTAATAATAATTATAGTGATCTTATTTACTGTTCTTCCCGCGGGACTTGCAGTAGAAAGTTATACTTTTGTCTCGTAAGTTCTGAACGCGGCATTCGAGCTACTACAAATAAAATAATCCCCTGCGAGCACACACTATTGTCTATGTACTTCATTCGAAGTGTGCCCCGTGCATACGGAACATCATTCTCCGGTTCATACTATATAGAGCATCTCTAATCAGTCACGACGATTTGATATGAAATGTCTAAACCGAGTTTATTAAATTCGATCTGAGCCAAGGTTTACCGAGGCTCAAGTCGATATTAGTGAACTGGGTTCAGACATTTTATGAATCGTGACAAAGTTGAGATTTGTTTTCATATAATGTGAAATTCAGCATTTTACCTGACGTAATGACAATAGCAGGCCAGAGCTATTCACAAAAATTGCCATCCAAATTTTATTATGTTTTTCATTATTTGCCTAAAAAAGCTTATGACCCCTAATTGGAGTGACCTCGTCGTTTCATTGTGGGAGTGGTAATTTATGTTTTTGAGACAAAAAAAAGTTTTCAATTATTCGGGAAAACCTTTTTGCAAATGTCGTCTGGTATAGTCTGGCCGCCAAATGCCAACTTTCAGCCCAATCTCAAAGTCGAGCCCGAAGCTTTTTTTCTCGGTGGTGATAGAGGGGCATCTCCCGATTCAGAAAAAGTTTACAGGACGTTATTCGTCGAAGAAAAGGGGTACCAAATTTCAATTCGCACAGTTAGACTAGGCGCTGAAATTCTCATACATTTACTTGAAAAAATCTAGATATTTATACTCATATAGACACAAATGCCATTATTCAATGCATAAATGAGTGCATGTTCGCCCAAAACTGCAATTTTGTTTTAAATACAAACGTTCTATGAGCAGCATGCATAAATGAAAAGCGCTTACCAGAAAAAAGTCAAAATGGAACCTTAAGACACCCCTTCGGATCTGTGACGTCACACTGCATTGATAAAACACCAGCGCTCTTTGTCTTTTCGTTTTTTCGTCCAGTTATATTTATTTATTTATTGGTGTTTAAGGTCACATACTTATGCACAATGGCTAATCATGACCGTGACAGTTTTATGGGTGGAGGAAGCCGGAGTACCCGGAGAGAACCACCGAGCAACGACGAGCAGCTGCCAGCTCCCCAACATCGTAACTCCGCACTGCAGTAGAGACAGGGTTAGATTGGCCGAAGACATGTGCACCATCGACGTACAGTACGCCTTAGTACACGGCGTCATCGTGCCCCCATGTGGACAATGAGTGTTAAGTGCCTTGCCCAAAGGACACAACGCGGGAGTCCGAATTGATCGTTCAGACGGTCTCCCATCCGAGGACTAACCGGGCTCAACGTTGCTTAATATGTTCAGTGTTAGACAAGCTACCTCAAGCAGAGATATTCCTATGAGGCGGATTCACCACCCGAAAAAGGACCTAGGCGATTTCAGGTACAAATTCTGTTTGATTTCAAACGACACTATTTTGTAGTTGCAATTGTGATGTGACAAAGACCATAAAAACCAGCAAGGTGGATAGAGGCTTATATTTTCCGTCAAGTAGTGAATCCTGGAATCAGGAGTATTTTATCGCAAAAGGATGAGATACTCCGGGTTTGTGAGCAGCGAACAGAATAAATGGTGGGAAGAGGTTAGGTTAAGGGTTCTAAGTTCTATGAGTGATTTGCATGCGCAGACGCTCGTTATCACTCGGTCTGTAGAGCTACATTAATGAGTCAAAGATTTGGAGAGTCCGCGGCAAAACAGTTCATTTATACTACCTGAGGAGATTCAAATGCCGATACCGAAGCTTTGAAATCAGTGGTTGCGTTCATGAGAGATTACCAATTCTTTACTTGGAATTCGGTCGACTTGTTCAAATCGTATATTGAGTGCGGGGGTACTTGTATTTCCCGTCAAGTTTTTTGTTGCTAATCCTGCTAAGAAGCACGGCAACGTCATTTTAGTCCTTTCCTCGCCAGGGATAGCCACGACTTTAGAAGATAGACCGAAAGCCGGATGAGCTCCACGAATTACACAGGATCCAGATGATTGTGATGCCGAGAGCGAAGTGGAAGTTTTTAAGAAAAGTATATGCGACGAAAATTAGGATATGGATATAGATCGAAACACTTATGATCTCGAGCACAAGTTTAACAAAATATCAAAGTTTTCCGGGTTGGGGGGGGGGGGGTTTCTGGGGAGCTTGTCGCCGAAATTACACCACACCCTACCTGGGATGCTGATTAGCAACATGGTGACATCACCCGTACGCGGGATACTAACAACAATGCACATTGGTCCTGCTGCTATATTGATGGATTCTATAGACCTCATAAAAACGATGCATGACTTTGGAATAACACGCTACTTTGATAAATTGTTGCGTTTCAAGAAATCCGCAGCACACACGGCAGCTCGCAATGTTAACGTCACACCAATATCTAGTTCTGACGGTGGGCTCATACAGGTAGTGGTATATAATTTCGATGCTGACATTGCATCTCAGAATGGAAAACTTGGTACCCATTCTCTGGCTGTTTTGTTAACTCAAGCAAATAACACGGCCCAGTCGCAACACAGTCGGCTCCCGCGACTTAAAAAAGTCTGAATAAAAAGAGACTATTGACTATCAGTTGGATGTTGTTCGTTATCACAAACCGAAACGCACGAATTTGCCTATTTCTCACGCAGAAATAAGCATTCCATCGCTCCAAATTCTTTGTAATTCAGCACAGTCAACTCGAAGGGCTAAAAAAAACCGATTTTGCATTCTTCAGTAATGTTCTGCTAAAGATTCTAAATAATTTAACGGGTATAATACTCGAATATCTCTTGAATCTGGAATGTTCCCTGAATGTCGTACTAGAGCCGAATATCTCCCATTGATCGACATGACATCGGCAGACCCTGAAATTATTGCCATTGCTAAGAAAAAGGCAAGAAGCTGACGTTGAATGCAGAACAGAGCTTTACGGTGTTCACATCTGGTCAACAGTTGTATAAAATCGCCCTTCAACCGAGACCTTCAAATTTAGATTCTATCAAATATGACGTCGAGAAGGAACTAGAGACTAAGTCGTTCCAGCCCATAACAGTTCCGTCCGATGTTGCTCTGGTCCAAGATGAAGTACTGAAGTGAATAAAATATCCTTGCTCAAGCCAGATGCCATTTAGTACAAACAGATGTAATGCTGCTAAAATGGCGTGCACATTTTGTTCTGCTCCTGTAACGCACACTAGAGTGTTGCAATGAATAAATAAGATTAGCAGATACATCAGCTATGAATAGCAATGATGACTAAAATCACCAAACACCCAAAACATCCCTTATTAAAATTGTATATAGGGTCTTTTGCGACTTAAGCCATGCGCCCGGAATGTTGTATTAGCCGCAGTCACACATTGCAGTCCGTGAAATGACGATGTCACCTTAAACGTGGATATTTCAAATTGCTTAAGGCTGCCAGACGTCCAATAAACTTTTTCGTAGTCAGGAGATGTTACTCTTACACATTCCAAGCAGAAAAAAATCTTTGGACGCCACTCTGAGGTTCAGTGCCCTGGCGGCCGGACTAATATTCGTATTAGTTAAACAGATAATGAAAATAAGGGAAGATTAATTTAATTCTATCTCCGAAACCAACTCAATCACGTGGCCGATATTTCCGCAGTGAGATATTTGATGGCGATTATGTAATAAAATCTGTTGTAGGGTTGAAAGGTTCGTCTGTTCTGTGCGTCGGTACGTCGGTGCATTACGTTTCTGTTCAGAACGATATGATTTAGAGAGCTGCTCATTTACTACAAATCATTATGCAGCATACACGGTACAGTTAAAACTAGAAGTCCTGTCATGAAATGCGCATTAATAGCACGTCGATCTGCGCGTTAATCTACGCGTTATGACCATAGTGAGGCTATCAAATTCTGTACATATGGCCTGTGCACAAGCATTAATGTTTCAGCCAATGGACCTCCGGGTAACCCGGAGGTCCATTGGCAGAAACATTGCCTGTGTTTGCTATGAGTAACCAGGAGAACCTGCCGTGCTTTGGATGCCATTCGATATGGCAATTGCGCGCAATTCCTAAGCGAATTTAAGCCTAGATAAGCGCACAGTTTGTGACAGGACTTCTAGTTTTAACTGTATGTTTTGGAACCAAACCACTGGAATGGTTAATCTGAGTGCTAATACGTGTCGTTATTTGTTAATCACGTAGACACCTGAAGATTCAACAAACAAAAACAAACCTTTCTTTTGATGGATTACCGAGTAGTAACACAGTGGTCCTTGAAGTGTATATTTCTTTCTGAGGGCTCAGATTGTTTCTTGTTTATCAACTGAGTGCATTGGTTGTCGTCCACCCACATGGTGACCGAGAATGAACTCATAACGTGGGTACCGTATTATACATAGTTTAGACTACAAGTTCTGACACGAATTATGCGTTTATCTTGACATATCTTCGCATAGCAATTACGAGAAATGTCCCCATCGAATGGTATCCAGAGCACGAGGGATTCTCTTGGTTACTGATAGCAAGCACAAGCAATGCTTCAGGCAATGGACTTCTGGGTTAACACCGGACATGCATTGGCTGACACACTGCTTGTGCATAGGGCATAAGCACATAATTTTATAGCCTTACTATCGTCATAGCACGCAGCTCAACGCGCAAAGTAACGTGCTATTTGCGGACAATTCATGGCAGGACTTCTGGTTTTAACTGTATATATAAATAAATAAAATGTTATGTTCGGGAATAACCCCAAGATAGAAAAAATTGTTAATTGAAAACTAAAGACAGCATAGCTTTACGCGATATTAATAGATAAAATGGAGTTCATGTGTATAAAAGATAACGATGGAGATCTCACTAAATTCGCATTTGGTGAGTGGAAATTTTTCAGTGAATATCGTAACGCGACGCAGATATCGTGCTAAGTACTAAATCCCACGTCGTATCGTTAGACACAGATGCCTAGCCATGACTCTATAATATGGTGTACCCTAGGGGTAGGGGATGGGGGAGGGGGCAAATATGATATTTGGGGGCGCTGTGGCGTTGTTTTAACCGGTTTTAACCGGTTCTCGTCAGATCACCGAAGTTAAGCAATGTCGAGCCCGGTTAGTCCTTGGATGGGTGACCCTCTGGGCGATCGATTTGGACTCCCGCCTTGTGTCCTTGGGCAAGGCACTTAACCCCGATTGTCCACAAGGGGGCACGATGACGCCGTGTACTAAGGCGTACTGCACGTCGATGGTGCGCATGTCTTCAACCAATCTAACCCTGCCTGTGCTGCAGTGCGGAGTTACAATGTTGGGGCGCTGGCAGCTGCTCATCGTTGTTCTCTCCGGGTACTCCGGCTTCCTCCACCCGTAAAACTGTCACCGACACGATATGACCTTGGCTGTTAAAGTGTCATTAAACCTTAATAAATAAATATAAATAAAGTTGATATTTAGAAAGCCGTTGTGAGTGATAGGCCTCCCCTATTTTCTTGACTAACTTTTCTTAGCCCTCCGGTTGTTACCCATCCTCCCTCTTCCATTAAAGGGGGTAACAGCCGGGGTGCCCTAGTTAGGAGTAGGCCTCCCACCCCAAGAATATTTTGCAAAGTTCAGTGCTCAAAGAACGAATCTGGGGCATTTATAGAGTGCGTAGCCCTATTTGTCGCAGACCATTTTACGGCTCTGTGTGATGTGCAAGTTGCCTTAGATCAATGTTTTTTGGAGGGGGGGGGGGGGGGGGGGCTGGCGAAAAATTTAAGGGGAAGGCCCTCAGGCTCCCTCCCCTATGGCTACGCCACAGGTTACTAGCCTAATCTGGTCTTCCGTCACATATATTTGAGGATGTGGTGAAGTTACGTAGAAAACGTAGAAACATATCTTCTGTGTATATGTGGCTTCAGTTTAATGTGTTTGAAATAAAAGTCCCCGGTTCTCTGGTTGTTGGACTATCCGTTAACACAGCGAGTCATTTTCCTTTTCGGTTAATTTATATCCCGATTCACGAGTGATTCACCTGAAAACGTAACACCTTTGAACGATTCTGTGAGAATATTCCTGTCATACTCATAACTGGCGACATGGCGTGTTGTGTTAAGAACTACCGTAGAGTTGCCACGGACTGCTCGTAAGCGCATGCGTTTACTTGGTAACAAAAATCATTCTCGGCAAAATTTTAATTGCACCGGGTTTTACACGGTACTTCATTAATTAAATGTTTGATGATTATTCCTATAATTAGTTTTTGAAATTTAATATTATGCCCTCCATAAAAATATTGCCCACTCGTGGAAAGTGATCAGTCCATGGCGGCTGTACTGTATATACACCGTAATATTAGTTGGATTAAAAATGAACCCCAGTCCACCGAAATGGTTTATATTCACTCAGCCCTGTTGATTAGGATTGCTTTTTAACCCAATCGATTTTAGAGTGTACTCTTTCGACATAACTATAGTTACCTTTGTCACATTTTCTTTCTCTTTTTATTGTTTCACCCTGAGGAGAAAAGACAGTTTCTTCGACCAAGAACTAATGAACACATTTGAAAGAGTTGTCGTGAGACTAATCTGCCATTAATAAAGCATCATGGCAAAATTAATAGATCTTTATGTTTTTCCGTAATGAATGACACGTGTTTGAAACTTAAGCGCGACGGTATGAAGTTATTCTTTGATTAAATACTGCTTTTTGCAAAAACTCAATATCCGCTAAGCCCAGTGTATTAACAGTAATTACTCGATTGATCTGTTATTTTCTAAGTGTAACAACGGATATATGTATCGACATTATTCAGTCTGATCATTAACTGAATCAGTTGTAAAGTTATAACTAATGTAAACGCAATTTTCGCCTGCAGAGGAATTTGTCAGAACTTTCGTGTTTGCCGAATTTTTGTTTTTACCTGTTCATTTTTCAAAACTTGATCAATTTGTTTGGATCAGAGAGCGAAGAACACCCCCACCCTTTCCCATTAGGAATTTGGCACCAAAATACTTTGCACGAAAATGTCAAGAAAGGAAAAAAAAAAACAAATAACAACGTGGCACCAGATAGACTCGTCCAGCTTAAACACTTCCTGAAGAGATTTTTTTAGTCGATATGTAGCTACCGAATGTAGGACGGAAGGAAACAGGACAGAAAGAAACAGGAAACACAGAAACAGAAAAAAGGAAACAGGGCAGAAAGAAACGGAGAGAAGGAAACACATTTTTTTCTGTTTTGAACTTTACTGTCAACAGAAAATGACCCTTTCTAAACAATTCTTTTTTCAATTTTCCTCCTGTAAATTGAATGGATTTTTCACCAATGATTTCTCGTGTTCCATTTAAATAATTTTTTCCTCAAATCTAGTCATGGCTGCTTTAAAGCTTTAAAGCAGCCATGACTAGATTTGATGAAAAACTTCTAGAAAATACTTAGCGGGTTAAGAGTTAATATATATCCATATTTGTATGGGTTATTTAAAACTCGTAAACTATACAGGATGTAAATTAATGCTGCTTTGTATCAACCTTGTAGTTCTATTTCAGTCACCCAAACCAACAACTATCCCTAGAAGGTTGGATTTTTGTACAATTATATATTTTTACATTTTTATACATTCAACAACAATTTCTTTCCATCAATTTTCATTAAAATAGTCTTTCAAACAATTTTAAATGAAATTTTAGAAAATAAATTATTGGTTTGAAATACCGAAAAAAGTGTTCCTTTCTTTCCGTTTCTTTCTGTCCTGTTTCCTTTTGTCCTACCCAAAATTGTTTCTTTGTTTCCTGTTTCTTTATATCCTGTTCCCTTCAGTCCGATCACCGTAGCTACCATATAGATATACGGATCAAGGAGAATTAAGTTCATAATCGTCGAAAGCCCATTGTCTCGGCGGAACAGCGCTTCATATCATTTTTGACTGGTCACAGATGATCTTGAGAGGGACGGGCGATAGTAAACGATGGAAAAACAAAGCAGCTTTCTACTTGGTTTCCAATTTCGAAAATGAACAGGGCTTTTAATTTGAAACATAATCGAAATACAAGCATGCTTGTCTTTTCACACCGCATATACTGCAATGCTTATGCTTACCATATTGCAATGACGCAGCATCTTTCTTCCCATTTGTATGATGATTTCTTCCGATTTCCGGGGCATCAAACAACCAAAGGATACGAATAAAGTATCCGTTCTATGGCAATCTGAAGTGATTTCACGTGGTTGATACCCCATGGTCGACAATCTTCGTCATTGGAAGAGATTTACAGGAAAGTTAGCTCCCCTTAATTTTCTAAAGTTGTCAGTAAATTGTACGCTAAGGATATGGTGATTTCATATAAAATTTCGAAATCAGCGGAGTTATTTCATCGAACTGCGCATCATTTCACAACCTTCATATTTTTCCCTGTAGAGTAGTGTAAACATACAGAAGCTGGATTTTTACATTTTTTCCTCAATCAGTTTGAACGTTCAACTGTTATTCTCTGTTTTAAACCATTTTAAAATAGGAAAGCGGTGCTTTCAACATCTTTTGATGTTCTGTAACTTTTGCCACTCCATGATATCAACACTGTGCGTATGCATCGTGACATATAATACAGACGGTATCCTTTCCATTAATATAAAGTGTAGAAGGTGAGATTTACTTATTTGTTTCCTGAAAAAAATAAAAATAAAAATTTGTAAATTACTGTAAAAACACATTCGCTAAACAAAGACACAAAGTAAACAGTTACTTGGTTGCCTCTAATTAGGTTACCATGAAAAAGCAAAGCTTACATAGCGAGCTGCCTGTTGTTCTCGTTTATTAAAAGTAACAAAGGGAAACTTCGCTTTATTTTCAGTTGATGTCAAATGTGAATTCTCAACAATTACATGCTCGTCATTCTAATAATTTTAGGAGAGATATCTTTATCGAAAGTCGATTTTCATGCCGAGATATGCCAGGGAATCCTTCCTCTCTCTGTTGAAGGACAAAGGCGCGACTGTGCCTCCTATTCCCCCTTCCATTACCTCTATCCCCCCCCCCCCAAACTCCTTTTTCCCCGAAGAGAAAGATATATTGTGCCTGTCAAAATTGTGCGGTAACCAAGTTTTGCTGGACACATACTAACAGCACAGGCAGCTGGAAACCTGACCTAAAGAGATAAATAAGCTCCAATTGACCTGACATCAGCCCTACTTCAAAATACCCTCCTTATATATATAATATTATATATATAAAGAGGGTATTTTGAAGTAGGGTTGATGACAGGTCAATTTGAGCTTATTAATTTCTTCAGGTCAGATTTCCAGACGCCTGTGCTAACAATTTTATACTACTAGAAAACCTTGCTAATGCTTCATCTCTCAAATATATATAAACAGCGTTTTGTATTTACGATTTTACGATTATATGATATTGCGGGTTCTCGATAACATGCAAACTCATTTGTTTTTGGTTCTTAGGTGGATTTTGGTTATGTTTGGAACCAAACTGGGTGAAGGTTTATTTGAGTCTATAAAACCTGTCTGAAGTCATTTTAAGCAAAAGGAAGTTTGCCAAACAGTACATTGTGATAGTGTGAGGCCCTCGTCCGTAATGAACGGTCTCCAGGCTATTAAACACTTTCAAATATTTATTTCTTGCTTAAACAATATTTCTTGTCAATAATAACTTATTTATCTCTTCAGGTCAGGTTTCCAGACGCCTGTGCTAACAGTTTTATACCACTTGAAAACCTTGCTAAAGCCTCACGACTCAAATATATAGAAATAGCTTAATGGATGTTAGTTAATGGTCGTCAAAACTTCAGACTCAATTGGAAAAATCGTATTCGCCTATTAGTAATGTGAAAACTATATAAATAACGGTAGATTAATGCTTGATTATTCTCCCACAGAGAATTAATATTCAATATATAGAAGTTATATGGTGATTGCTCCGGGAATACTCAGCTGCAACGTCATATCAGTACATTAACAAAAATAAATAATCGCAGTTTCCCAACCCATCACCTGGTAAATCTGTCACAATCGATCAGTGTGGCATACAATGCTCTTCGTTTTCATTTTTCAGTTACTACGAACCCTTCCAGCAGTTGAAATAATTACGACGGACTTGTTCCACAGAGGTTATAACAATTGTTCTGTGGGAGAAAATTTAAAACTATTCTGGAATTATGTGTGGTAGAATACATTGGTCTCAGGCTATTCAGTCGGATAATGATGTCGGAGATTATCTGACCAAATGTCCCGAGCCCCTTCACTTAAGCAGTGTATTTGCGTTCGGTTGCGTTGGATGTGAAGTGGCATGATTGGAACAATGAAATTGGCAATAAAAAAAGTTTGGCGATTTTGCGCACCCAGGACATATAATAATAATAATAATAATAATAATAATAATAATAATAATAATAATAATAATAAAAAGTATTTGGCTTTTTCGCTGATTTGCCGCGGTCCTGCAACGAGGAAGCCTTCTACATCAACCCATCAGCTGCCTTGTCAATTTTCCCTCACTATGCCTCTGCATTCTGACACAAACTGTTTTATTATTTCCCCATTGCCGCTTTCTCAGTTTTCCAGACTATGCTATTGTCTCTTTCCCTCATAAATAGCTCTGAAACCAGACCAAGCTTACCGAACTATATGGGGATAAGTGATGCCAGGATTTCTCAATCTGTTGAGTGTTTATAGCCAAAATTGGTGCCTTTATTATAATAGGACGATCAGTTAGTTACCATATTACTGATATGTACTTCAAATCTTTCGAAAAAATGTTAACTAAATCCGTATAGATTTCTTCTGTAACAATTTATTGGAGAGTGCATTTGGACGTGCCAGTTAATTGTAACATTACAGTTAAGGGTGATTAAACTCTGGTAAATTTTGCTTTTAAAAGTTGATATGTTTAGATTTGAGAACGAGAGAGTCAAGCTATTTTATCAGAAATTTTCAGGATATCTGGGCCGAAGAAAAAAATGAAATGGTTTAGGGTTACCGACGGGCCAAATTTTCATGCGCGACCCTGATCATTTTTTAAGCACTTAACGAAAATGTTATCTCTGTATGAAACGATGTCTATTTAAAACGATGTCGAAAGATACGTATAGACCGGACTTCAAATATTTATGCACCGCGAAAATAGGCCATATATTTTACCCATTCCCCTCCCTAATATTGCAGTCGACACTTTAAAAAAATTGAATAACTGAACATTTTTTATTTTTGGCCTAAAAACATAGTTTATTTCCTCTCATTGTAACGAGCTCACAGAGCTCGTTCCAATGAGTGGCCATAAGCTATGTGTTTGAGACAAAAAATGAAAAAATAGTAAAACTTGAATGGCGATTTTTGTACATGGCGCTGTCCGGTATTGGTCGTTACGTTGGTAAAAGGTTAAAAAGGGAAAATATAAAAAGAAGAAAAACAACAACAGCAAAAAAAAAAAAAAAAAAAATCAAAACAATGTTTAGATATTTTATATATTTAGGGAGATGACTTACATTAGCTGCAAGCTTTCTGTCTAAATCCCCTCACCACTAAGCAATTCGTTTTTTGTTAAATAATTATGTGTTATATTTTGAACTGATGTGCCTTACACTGTTACTTTTCTGGTGTTCAGTTCTGTAATGTATGATATTTTCATTGAATAAAATATTATTTAAACTAAACCAATTATTTTTTTTCGCTTTATATCAATGCACCAATCACCATAATTCTTGGCTCGTTTCCCTTCAAGTGTGCACTGGTCATAGTTTTCATTACAAATGTCTTTTAGACTTTCAATGATGAACCTACTTGCATTACCCCTACCCTCTTTGGGCGAACTATTGGCAGGGTCTTGGGTTTATGGACATTGAATGGGGCATTCACCTAAATTCAACTGCAACACCCACCCATCCCCGTCGGATACTTCCCGGCTGGTGGCCTCAAAAATACAAACTTGAGCGAAATCAAGTTGCGCGAAACCCCATTCACACTGGTCTGGTATTTGTCGACCTATGGTCGTGGGAGTTCAAAATTCCGGCTTCCCTCATCCATAATTATCCAAAAATGTACCTTAATTTCCGCCTAAAATGCAAAATGTCAGTCATGTTCTTCCGATTTTGCGTCTATAATTTCCAATTTTCTGCGAATAGAGTCTCAGAATTCCCATCTTTTGTACTCTACGACACAATTGTAAAAGAAAGAGTGGGTTGATATGCCCCCCCCCCCCCCCTCGCCACGTTCCTGACTAAAATGGCGTCCTCGGTTTATGTAGGAAGTATCTTTCGCTAGATTTCTCTGCAAGCTGAAAAACACTTTCTGATTTTGTGGTAGATATTAAAATTATCTCTCCATGACAGATATTATCTACAAAAACGAATGGTACAAGTGTGCCCTTCGAAAATCCAAGAAAAACCCTGCGGGACATTCGAGCGCAAAATGGGGACTGCCCCCAGGTAATGAATATGCACTCTTCCAACTGCTGTCATTGAACTGACTTGGGCGACACCATCAAGGTTCAAAGAGTTAATCCCTCAATACTAATAAGACCTCGCAATATGGGAGATAGACACCGATTTGGCTGAGATGTGCTTAACGTTTGATGGCTTTTTTGAATCTGGCCTTAAGTGTCTTGGTCGACGATAGAGGTCAAGTCCGGGGGGTCAGGTAAAAATATTGCACTGCGAAGCTCAAAATTCGATTCGACTAGAAAGCGTCCAGATGATGCGATTTGATTCGCTTCCAGTCGCGCAGAAAATGTTCGGATCGTGCAGATGCTCTGAAAATCCTACCAGGTGTTTCCGCTTGAACTCCTCTTCTATCTTGAGGTCTCCTGTTCAGATTTTCCAAACCATCAGTGGGAAAATATCGGACTGGAGTACGCAAGTTGTGCTTCCTGAATTGCATAAAACTGGAATTTCTGAGCGCATCATTCCAAAGGTTAGCAACCAAAGTGGGGGTATTTCTGTAATTTGGGAATTGGAATGGAGTCACACGCACACGAGACACATTCACGGCCTTCTAGCCACACTACTGATCTGAAATATCGGGTTTGTATTTGGACTTATTGTAAATAAAGAAACATGAATCATAAACACCGGCGACTTCGCTGTATAATACAAAAAATGTACAGATTTGTTTTTATCGAATCATTGCGTCAGTTCATAGAACCTGGTTGAAACTTCTGCACGCATTTCCATTCGCATTTGACTGTTACAATAAGATTTTGGTTATTCCTAATTATCTATTCAAGTTGGTGCAATTGGAGTTTAATGGACTCAATACTTATCCAGAGCTTTGTCGTTGAATACGGTTCACTTTTCAACGACCAGCTGTTCGATAATCTAAGTATGCCAGCGACGGTGGAACCCAAATAAAAGTGTGTGTGTATGGGGGGGGGGGGGGGGGGGGGCACTTCCGGAAGCAATTATATTTTGTCAATGTTTGCCTAAAAAATATAGTTCACGAGCTCCCACTGCTTCGTGCTCTTCAGGACATAATAATTTTCAAAATAATGAAAAAAATATTTTTTCGTAGTTTTTCTACACTTTTTTGCAAGTGCCTTCTACCATTCAATTCAAGCAACAAAATAACGTCATCAAAATACAGTACACGATCACACTGTTTACTTTCATAGTATCGCAACGTCATTCTACGGCAGAGTAGAACCGCCATATCATAGTATATTTCCAGGGATTCCTTATCTGTTTAAACAAATTACTAATCTGTTTTTACAGATTACTAATCTGTTTTACAGATTACTAATCTGTTTTTACTGATTATTAATCTGTTTAAACAGATTATTAATCTGTTTAAACAGATTACTAATCTGTTTTTACAGATTAACTAATCTGTTTTTACAGATTACTAATCTGTTTAAACAGATTACTAACCTGTTTTTACAGATTACTAATCTGTTTTTACCGATTAACTAAGTAATCTGTAAATACAGATTAGTTAATCTGTAAAAACAGATTAGTAATCTATAATACAGATTAGTTAATCTGTTTAAACAGATTACTAATCTGTAAATACAGATTACTAATCTGTAAATACAGATTAGTTAATCTGTTTAAACAGATTACTAATCTGTAAATACAGATTAGTTAATCTGTTTAAACAGATTACTGTAAAATGGGATTCCTATCCAATACCATAAAATTTGGATTTCATGATTTGACATCAACAGTCGGGGGTATGGAAAGGGCTTGATAACAACCAATTATTATTGCAAGAACCTGAACGGATACAACTGACGACCAACCACTACAAAACAACAAAGGTACAGAACGAAGATCCAACATTACCAGGATCGAAGTGAACAGAATAAATTGAAGAAACTCGAACTGATCTGATTGAACACAACCAAGATCAAAGTCAACATAATAAAATTTTCACCTGAATAGACTATAACCCCTAAATATTACATGCAACAACCCACCTAAACCCACCTAAACAGACGAAACATGAACGAAGATGAACTAGTTGGAAACAACTGGACAGAACTAACTGAACTATAGTTGAACTATTGAAGTCGCAGTGAACGAAGATCCAACACTGCCAAGATCAAAGTGAACTGACACAAGGAAGTTGGCGAAGTGAATTGAACATAACAAAGTGAACGAAGATCCAACACAACCAAGATCGAAGTGAACAGAACAAAGTGAAGAAAATCAAACTGATCTGATCAAACACATCCAAGATCAAAGTCAACATAACAAAGTGTTCAACTGACTGAACTATAACCCCTAAATATAACCCAATGTTAACCCTTTGAACCGTTTGAATGAACTGTAACCCTAATAAAATATAACGAAAGTAATCTGAATGAAGTTATGTGCTAGGGCACATTGTGTCACATTGTGCTTTTTCACATAAGCACATATGACGAAAAGGGATTCTCCAGAAGGTATCCCAGATAGGTATCCTCAAATAATAAAATACCAGGCCATAGGTATCCTCAAATACTGAAATGAGTCGAAGAGTCGTTCGAGGAGTCACTCGAACGAGCAGTTGCTCGATAGCTCATTTGCTCGATGGACTTCGAGTCGTTCGAGCAATATGCCGAGTCACTCGGTCGAGCAATTACTCTAAAGCCCATTTGCTTGATGGGCTTCGAGTCATTCGATCAATGACTTTTCAGTAGCTGCTCGATTGCTTATTGGGTTTGGGAATGCTTTTGTTATACACAAGGGAGATAACTCTGCATACAGATTATGGGGAATCAAGCAATCTGATTGGTTAGTTATAATCTATATAAATGATCTAGATAAATGAAACAACAAGAGTACTTGGAATAGGGTCAGAACTAACAAGAACAGACCAGAATAGCTAAATATAGTTTTAATAAGCAAAGCTGTTCCAACTGATAGGCTCTTCTACGCTACTGAAGTATACTCTAGAACAAAGGAACATGGCCAGATAGGTGAAAACTATTGCATATATAGATAGAAGCAGAAAATTCTGAAAGAATTCGAAATAATACAACTTGTTCGGGTTTATTTGGGTAATTAGATATACTCTAGTTCAATCGAAAACACCCTATAGCACTACGTGCTACACCGATACATTGGGGAATCCATAGTAAATAAAGTCGTTTTCGGTGATTTGGAGGAGTTGTCGGGTTTATTTCGGTAATTTTACAAATCCGGAATTTACTCTTCTACAAAGGAGCATACCCTCCGAATATACCCCTGTCTTGTTAGAAGGTTTTAGGTCACATAGCAACCACGTGCTACCATAGAAACCAAGATGGCTGCCTCCAGTATTCAAAATGGCCGACGGAAACACGTATCACCCTAACAACACGCGCTGCGCATGCGCACTCACACCACGTATCACTATGGGGATGACGTCACAAGATGGCCGCTCACACGGGTTACCATGACAACCAAACATGGGGCCACCAGGTCACGTGACATGACGTAACTTCCGGGGTCCAGCCCGGGGTCCATCCAACCGGGCCCGTTTACCACATCTCCTACTACTCACGATTAAACTAAAATTAAGTGAACGAGGCTGATATGTGTGTAGAAGAATATCGCCTTCGGTGGTCTGTTAACTTCGTGCTTGACACCGTTTTATTCTCGTCATAACGTCACTCAGGTGCGTACTTATATCACGTTCTTTTCAGGCGAGGCACATCTATCACATTTCTCAATGCCTGTATTGAAAAATGCACACAAAAGTCGTTGTATAAGGGTCTTAACCCTTTGAACCCTAGCGACCGCTTTACCGGCCAGGAACATGATACGTCATAACGTCATTATATAGGATGGCTGTTTAGTAAATGTGTGGGGTAGAGCAATCAATATTTTCAACGTGCAGCCTTGAGGCTGCGCGTTGAAAATATTGACCGGTCTACCCCAAATAATGAATATGGACTCTTCTCGTTGCTGCCATTGAACTGACAGGGGAGATACTACAAGAGTTCAAAGGGTTAAGCCTGATTATGTATCTAATTCTTATAAGGAGGGCGGTGGTTCATCGATTAGAGCATTTGACTTTACAACGAACGGTCCACGGTGCAACCCAGACTCACGACATATCCGTTGTGTGCTTGAGCTAGACACTTATTCCGATGGCCCACGAAGGGGGGGGGGGGGGGGGTGGCGCTGTGTCCAAAGGCACGCTGCACGATGGCGGTGTACTTGCTTTCAACCACTGCTAACCGTGATTCTGTCAAGTTAGTAAATTAGAGAGTCTGACCGTTGCTCGTTGTTGTTCGGTGATTCTCTCGGGGTACTCTGGCGTCCTTCACTCGAAAAACAAACCGATAGAATATGACCATGGTCGTTGAAGTCTCGTTAAAACTCCAATAAACAATAAAAAAATCGAATCCTAATGCCAACAAGAATCTATTGAATTTATGCGCTTTCCATCCATTTCAAGATTGCATTGGGAGTGAGAGTTTTATCTCACAGTCTACAATGAGATTCCGACCAAATTGTGCGTGCTTGCGTGCGTGCGTGCGTGCGTGCGCGCGCGCGCGTGCGTTTCGAAGGACACAAGCATGTTTTGGGGGAATTTAGAATGTTGGTTTCTGACCTGCCGGGAGTCGAATACTCCGCAACCCCGCCTGGCAATCAGGAATCCAACACCTAAACCACTAGACCAATTCAGACTGTCAAAAAACGATGGCTGGAATCTGGCATTTTAGATGAAGTTCTCATGATTACTTGGCTCTCCTTCCTTTCGAAAGAGCATGTAAGTGTGGAACGCGCTGGCTACAGTTCGACGAAAGTGCCGTAGTTGGCTTCAAATGAAGACTGACACGGGCGTGTGTGTGTTTACGAAAACACAATTAGGTTTTAGAGGAATTTAGAATGTTGGTTTCTGATTCCCTGCCCGGGGTCGAATCCTCGGCAACCCCGCCTGGCGTTCAGGATGAAGTTCTCATAATTACTTGGTTCACCTTCCTTTCGGCAGCAGCATGAAAGTGTGGAACGCGCTGGTTACAGAACGACCAAAGTGCCGTGGTTGACTTCAGATGGCACTTTTTCGAAGGACACAATCATGCTTTAGAGGAATTTAGAATGTTGGTTTCTGATCCCATGGCGGGAGTTCAGTTGAACCCTCGGCAACCCCGCCTGGCAATCAGGAGTCTGACATCTAAATCACTACATCATTGCACGCGGTAAAAAAATGTGGCTGGAATCAAGCTTTTTTAGATGAAGTTCTCATGGTTACTCGGTTCACTTTCCTTTCGGCAGCAGTATGAAAGTGAGGAACGCGCTGGCTACACGTTTGAGCACGATAAAGCTTACACGTTTTGTATGGTGATGAGACATTTTCTTACAACCAGTACTAACTCTCTGGTTCCGTGTTAGTAAGTTGGAAAGTCTTAAAATTACACGCCGTACCTCCGGGTCTCATTACGGTACACCAACCCCCTCCACCTATAAAATCGTGCGACAAATTATGACTTTGGCAATTTTGAAGGACTGTTAGATACAAACAAACAAACTAGCTTATTACCAAATAACTGTAACGAGTTCCACGTGACTGTGTAAATGAAGACTTATAAGGAATATGCTTAAGCCTTTATCCAACGTAACGGCAAAAACGGCTACAAAAATCATTATGTTTTCACTTTTTGTCTCAAAAATACAATTCATGGCACATCGTGGAACGAGCGTGTTCAGCTCGTGCCGGGTGATAAGCTATGTTTTGACTCAAAAAAATGAAAGAAATTAGCTATTCAAGAATTTTGTTTGGAAGTGTCGTTCGCCTTTCGTGTTAGGTAATGGATTAAACGAAGCCTCATAAAATCAGAGACCTTGAACAATGTTTTGGTGTATCTCTCTGACTGCTGATGAAAATTTAACTGATGTGCGCAAAAGTTAACCCCCTAAAACATGGTTGGTATCAACGAGGTCGGATCAATAACTTCAACTGGAATAGTCCATATTTTTTATTTGATCATAGACCAATAAACACCTTCATAGCGCAGTCTTAAAGCTGCACGTTGGAAATATTTATTGGTCTACCCCACACATTCAGTGAGCAGCCATCTCACTTAATGAAAGTATGACATATCATGTTCCTGGACCCAAAAGCCGCCACACGGGTACAAATGGGTTAAAATAACCTTTGACATGGTGTTCATTATTTCATCCAACCAATTATTGTGTTTCAACAAAGATGTCGTGGAATTTCACTGTGTTGGGTTTCCTACCGAAACACATCCCGAACACGGTTCTTTAGAGTGTTCGATTTCCAAGCAGGTAAGAGGCTTCATCTGTTGAATCATCTTCGCAGACCGAAACAACGTAGTCTAAATTCAACAGGTAACCACAAGAAAAGAGCAAAGGCAGACAAATCAGAGAAGCTAATTCAAGAGCGAAATCATTTTCTAAAAATTATTTGAACGCCACGCAGAAACCAGGCGTCGACGTGTGGCTGATCGACTCATGACACAGACGCGTTATGCAATACGTAGCAAGTGAATTATCATTCAAAAACATCGCAGACAAAATATTCCAAATGCTGAGAAAAGGCAACCGAAGCAAAACGATATTCCAGGTAATAACTGGGGGTCCATGAGGAGAAACGCGGCATGTCTTCATTTATTATATTTAAAAGAAACTGTATGAATTCCATATGGAAACTGCAATCTGTGTATCTGTGAGTGGTACTCCAATCTACGCGTACTACACCAACGCGTATGGCAGACAACACTCAAATTTATGAAATAACTTAAAAAAGAAGCTTAGGACACTTCATCGGACGACCTCGTTCCAATAAGTGGGTAAAAACCTCTGCTTTGTGTTTTGGAGAGAACAACATAATACTATTCAAAAAAAGTAGGGGATATCCAAACTGATGTTGGTATTTTCAGAAAATTGTATTGGATACGCGTGATTGGACACATCAATATGTTACCAAGTTTAGCGTGGAGCATGGATGTCACCGGCCCACGAAAACTTCGTGCAGGTTTTTCACACGAGCGCCGCGTTAATGTCTGTGGGGTACGTTTTGAAATTTTCATTTGTACAGGACGGTCTCTTTCGGATGTCTCATCGTTCTTTTCTTGGTATAAACACGTTCATCAGTAGTTTCTGGTCGAAACGTAACTTTCGAGGTATGCGAAGACTGACACGTGACGAACGTTTACGTGCCGTTGGCATGTTAGAAGCTGGCAACAGACAGACTGCAGTGGCTCAAATTCTCAACGTTGCTCAATCGGTGATTAGCAGGTTGTGGTCACGCTACCGTCAGACAGGCAATGTTGATGACAGACGTCGATCAGGTCGTTCAAGGACGATAACTGCTAACCAGGATCGTTTCATCCGAACCACAACATTACGTAACCGCCATTAAAGTCCTTCAGAAATTAGACAGCAGCTGAACCGAGCGGCAGATGTGCGAGTCAGTGGTCAGGCTCTGCGCAATCGCCCACACAGCCGGAATTTGTACGCTCGACGACCTCGAATAATTCCACGTTTGACTGAACGCCACATCGCAGCAAGGCGTAATTGGTGTGGAGCACGACAGCGGTTGGACGTCATGTTTTCCGATGAATCGAGGTTCACTCTCGACTTCCACGACAGGCGAAACAGAGTGTGGCGGCGGCGGAACGAACGATGCCATGTAACCGTTAGGCAGCGCGATCGTTTTGGTGGTGGATCTGTTATGGTGAGGTGTTGCATAACCATGATAAGCAGCAGGCTTGGGGTATTCGTATTCGTATTCGGTATTCAGTCGTATTCAATACATTTTTTCAAGTATTCGAATGTATTCAGTATTCATGCAATTTTAAAGTATTCGTATTGGAATACAGTCAAATTTGAGGTGTATTCATGAATACTTTTTGAATACATTTTGAATACTTTTCTTGTTTTTAATACACATGTATACAGTATTTGTAAAGAAAAATATTGTGATTATCTCTATTAGAAAGTAGTAAAGAATTAAACTAATACTTAGAAGTGCCTTTTAACAGCAACAGGCTAATTCACTTTAATGGCTGTTTCAAATAGCTTGTTTGTCTTGACCTTCAAAGAAATGTTTCTTAGCAGATAATCCATCTGGTACTATAAAAGTTCAATGTAAGCACTGTCCAACATTCATATCAGGTCCATCAAATAGTACATCAAACTTCATACTACACATGAAGGTAAGTTCAATTATTTATCTGCCTTTTGATAGCAAACTCTTCATTGTTCAAAATATGTTTCACTGTAAACTGAACATTGTAATTGTACAGATTATTCTTAGGACAAAGGTTATCAGTCTGGCCAAAGTATTGATTTTTAATCCCTAAACAACTCCATTATCCAATTAATACTAATCTAATATTTTTCTACAGTAATAGTAGAAATAAGGTGTAGACTGATAGATCTTGGAAGTTTGTCAATAATATTTGAAATAATGAATTTTTTGTGTTGAGATATTTGGTGTGTGAGGGCGTGTATGACCATAAACCCATAAAATTTGAATGCCACTGGAACCTGTTGTTCAAGCTGGCTCCAACGGCATCCATTTTTGTATTGTTTTATTGAAGCGGATAGTATTTTGTTTATATAGATTTACTTTATTACAATTATTATTGCCTCTTGGCACTCTTCAATAATTTCTAATAAAGTAAAATTTGTTGAATAAATTCTGAAATCCCGAATAATCTAGCACTCAACCAGTTATATAATATTCGAAAAATAATTAAATTTATTTTGTATTAGGAAAGCTGATGTCAGTTTGTCAATAAAAACATTGGAACCATCGTTACTCACCAAATTTGCCATCCAAATTTTATTTTTTCATTTTTTGTCTAAAAAACTTAGTTTAGGGCCTCTTAGTGGAACAAGCTCACTGAACTCATTCCAATAAGGAGGAATAAGCTATGTTTTTTGAGAAAAAAAAAATGAAAAAAATTAGTTACTCAAAAATTTTATTTGCAAGTGTCGTCAGCTATCCATGTTGAGTAAAGGGTTAAATGATACAGAAATTTATTTTGTATTGAGAAATTTGGCGCAGATGAAGGTTGAGTTTGTTAATAAAATCATACAAATATGAATGCCATTTGAACCACCCCCTCGAGCTGGCTTCAATGGCATCCATATTTTTATGGCTTCTTTGACATAATACCAATATTATTTGAAAAATAATGAAGAAAAAAGTTAAGTATAATATTTTTGTTGCTAATGTATAATAATTGTCTTTTTGTTGAATAAATTGAAAAACATGTTTACAGTATATGCACTGAACAACAAAACATTGGATGAGGACTGTGTACATTTTGCTAATTGTTTTCTAAATAAATTGATATTTGAATTTTTTTTTTATTTCTTTTGTTTGTCATGAATACCAACTTATGTCTGTTGATTGGATTCTAAAGGATTAAGAGATCCACCCTCTGAACAACTAATTCTTCACCTATAATCCCTTATACCCTTAATCCCAATAAGAATGATCAAATTATCATCCATTCACAAGAAATAATTTTGCCAACATCCCCTACCAATGTCCAGGAACTCGCCGCTGCACTGCAGGAAGAATGGAATAACATCAGTCAAGCTGATATTGGACGTTTGGTGAGGAGTATGCCACGTCGGATCCGCACTTGCCTCGCGAACCGAGGATGATTTACAAGGTATTGAGGTCTTAGACTGAATGTGGTAAATTCTCTGACTGACCGTCCATGTCTTCTACAGCTCAGTGCGTGGAATATGTGCTTGTCAGACACCCAACTATCGCTGAAATCATTCACCAGATGTCACAGTGCAATACCTCAACTATCCTTTTGATGGAAATATAAATATATTTCTTCATATATCTCACTTTTATAAAATATTCCCTTCTTTTTTGAATAGTATATATAATTCTTCAGTAACCGAATGAGTCTCTTTAGGATAAAAATAAATAAACTGTAAAACCATTTGCGACTCGTCAATCGATTAGTCTTACATTGCAGTACAGTTCAGTTTCCTATATGTATATATAATAGCGGAAACATAAAGTTTTTTTGTATGGTAAATATTTCAAATGTGTTATGGATGACTATTTCATTGTTTGGATTTTGATGTTATTTCTTCATTACTGATTAAATTTTGACGAGTTTTGTTGTCTTAACACAGACGGAGTTTGCATGGATAACGTTCAAACGTGGGTACGCTACGTCATCTCCTGATCAAAATCTATAGCGTTTGTGCCCATCCCGAGCTTCAGTCGCTGCTCTAACTCTCCTTACCATTGCCCCCATCAAGTTGTTTATGGTCCTTTGTTGGATGTTATTCCACTCCTGAGAACTGCGTAAGCTGAGCGACGTTGTTTGGGACGTTGACGCGCTTACGGACCCTCTTGTCCAGCTCGTCCCACAAATGCTCGATTGAGGCCAAATCTGGACTGTAGGTTGGCCAATCTAGAACTGGGACATAGTTTTGGTTGAGAAAGTCACGACAAATCCTAGCAACGTGTGGCCTCGCATTATTCTGCTGCAACGTAATGTTACGCGGATGAATAAGTGGAAGGACCTGAGACATTAGGGCCTGATCCCGAGATCTTACGGCTGTAAGATTTCCCTGGATAACCACGAAACGAGACTCGTCAGTAAATAACAGATGTCTCCTGTGGGCTAAGTGAAACCGATTTGTTGCATGTGTTCGCAGCCATTGCAATCGACGTTGACGTCGACTGGGTGTACGATTGCCCTAGATGACCACAAGGGGTGTTTTCGCACCATGAGACCCCCCCCCCCAGCCAAACCATGACAGATCATCCCCCGAATCTGTTGTTTTCCTTAACGCAAGCGTCAGAATATTGCTCACATCGACGTGGATAGCAACGTTGTCGTCCACCTGACCTGTAAAGCATGAACCGAGACTCCCCAGTGAATAATACACGTCTCCAGTGGGCCAAATGAAACGGATTTGGTGCATGTGCCCGCAGCCTATACAATCTACGTTGACGTCACCTGGGTGTAAGTTCTGGATCAGCCTAGGGACCTCGTGGCCTTAAATTGAACTCCCGCAACCGATTCCTAACTGCTCTTGGAACACTCGGCAACCATGAGTGCCTACAACCTGACTCGCCGCCTCCGTCGCCGTCTGGAATAGGTTACGGAGGTATGAGAGACGTGTGCCTCTATCTTGACGTGGCGACGTGACGCGCGGACCTCCGCTCCTGGCACGGTCAGCTAATCGTCCTGTGGCTCAGAGATGCCCAACTAAACGCGCTATCATTGACTCGTGGACCCTAAATTGCTGGGTGACGAGACGTTTCGATTGGCCCTGCATAATTAGAGCAACAACCCTACCCCTATCAACTTCGGACATTTGCAACATTTTGCATTCCAATCCAGATGAAGTGAAATGTTGTGCAATCGATGTGTACTGTTCAAAACGTCGATTTGGTATGGTTTTCAAGCCCATAGCACGTGGGAGTGGAAAAAGCATGCAGCGTCGCACGTGGTCATGGTTCGCTGAATTTTAACCAAATTATCTTTAGGCAGTACACTGGGGTAGTTATGTGTAAAATTTTACTAAATTCGGTCTACGGATAAAAAATTAAATTACCAACACTGAACTTGCGTTTCTTTTTTCTGTCAATATATATAAATATATAGACCTGGAACTTAATTAAGCACCCCTGAAATGTTTCATGACAGTGAAGTTGCTGTTACTGATTATTATGTTTTAATGATTGCTGTGTCTTGCAGTACATTTCTTCTCGTGAAACATGATGTTTCCGGTCGATAGCGTACTCCAAATACACCCACTCGTCCACGTGAAGCATGCTACCCACGAATGTCACACAAAACACTATCATCCACATGCAATATCTGGGTATAAAACTAGAAAATGTGTCACTTCTTTTATCAGTAAATGTTGACATGTCAAGGAGGAAACTGTCAGAGGCACTACGATGACAAATCGTTGGCATGCATGCAACAGGCATGTCATTCAAAGCTGCTGAAAGGAAACTTGGCGATAGTCGTTCTGTCAACAGCAGACTTGTCCGAAAAAATCAACAAACCAACGATGTTATGGACTGACCAAGGCCTGGACAACCCCGAAAGACCTTTCATCGGGACGATCGGAGTCTGGCACGCCTTGTTAGGCCTTAACCCTTTGCTTTAAATGGAGTTTTGAAACGCCTTTGGCTCCCCAACAGGCATTTGTGAACAGACCTATCCGAATCCGTCTCAACGCACTTGGTATGAGGTCATCAAGGGTCCAGCTCTGTCCGATCAGCACCAAAGACGACGTTTGGAGACAACATTGGAATCTCAGGGCGTGGAGGAGAGTTTATTGTTCAGACGAGAGTAGGTTCCTGCTTCACGTTACAGATGGTCGCATGAGAGTGTGGAGGCATAGAAATACTGCTTACGTACTCAGGAACATCGGGCCTGCTGTTCCTTATGGTGGAGGATCAGTAATGATCTGGAGATGCCTCTCTCATGATTGCAAACTTGATATGGTGACTGTACGTGGGAATCTCATTGGTCATCAGTACAGCCGGACATTCTCAATTCGGTTGTCGTGCCTCCCTTTGACAACCACCCGTTGGCTATTCGTCCTGTATTCATGGACGACAATGCAAGGCCACATCCTTCCCATGCTGTGAGTGCATTTCTATTACATCACTACCTTGGCCTGCAATGAGCTTCGATTTGAAGCCCTTGGAACACATCTGGGGCTTTCTTGGACGCCGTATGCAAACAAGGGATCCGCGTGTACAGAACTTGGCCGATTTGGAAGCTGCATTGCATGAGGAGTGGCAGCAGTTGCCTCTGGGCCGTATCTGAAGTCTCACTGGTAGCACAAGGAAGAGAGTTCAGGCTGTCATCGGGGCACGTGTTGGATACATTCGCTACTGACGTCAGACACTGCGACTGTGTTCAGGGGATCACAAGTTTAATTGTTTGTCAATAATTACCGGCTTTGTTTCATCATGGACCGTTGCAGCACCATACTTGACGAGAGAACATTTTTTCATCAAAAACATTAGTGACATATATGTAATATTAGCGCCACTAAAATACTGCATATTTTCATCATTATGATGTCTTTCTTTTGTCAATAGACAATTCTTTCCGCAAACAATCACTTTTAGCCATCTTAAAGATCGCGTGAATATATGGTCAATATTCTGATAAAACAAACCACCTAGCTTTCGGTCTGATGAAGACCTTCAGGGTTCAGACAAAACAATAAAAAAACACAGACATACGACGAAAGAAACGAAATGTGGCCATAAACGTTCCCGTAAAACAAATTCTAACTGAACGGGTGTGTAATACAACCCGAAAAGAAAAGAAACCGAGCAAAAAGTAGAAAGCAAGAGGTAAAACAAATACTGTTAGACAGATTATGAAAAGTATTCTAGTAAGTCCCAACTCCCAGTAAAACTTGATTTTAATATAACCTTCGAAAATTAAGGAACTAGAATTTTTGAAATATCTAGATACGTCCATGTATTACATGAAAGCATGGTAACTGGATGATTTAAAACAAATTGCAGTCCGTCGCCTTAAAATGCATCAAGTAGTCCGCTAGGAGGACATTTTAGTGTTTGGGGTTTTTCTAGCTGGTGCGAAACTACGTGGGGAAGGGCTGGGACTGCCCTCGCATGGGGATAATACCTCTAAATGCTCGTTATTCACTGTTACTGGTGCAGGGAAGCGACTACGTAAAACTTGCATCTACAAGATCAGTGGGTTCCAACGCTGCCTAAAACACTTGGATGATCGCCAGAAGTTGAAATGGAACAGATTTCGCGGTTGGATTAATGGCGAAAAATATGTAAATAAACTAAAAAGTCATTGAAGATGATGAAAATAATAGCGTCGGACAAAAATAAAATGCGTTCAGGCCGCTGAGCGCATTTGCTTGAAAGTTACGGAATTAGTACTGCGATCCTTGACTGGCAGTTACGTATCTTTGTCGAGTGCCTAGAACGCGTGGAAACAACGTGGATCGCGTGGGAACCGAGAGTACGATTCGTCACTGCTTAAGAATAGTTTGAAGTTCTATTGAGACCGAGAGGTCTATACGTGCATAGCTGTTCGATCCAGAATGTTTCCCGGGCGACGCGCTCAGCTTTTGTCCAGTCGGACTTGGAATCAATGATGAAGGCATTTGGTTTCTTTCATATAATGAAGCAGGTACGTTGATGACTGCTTCATTATATGAAAAGAAACTACAGGGAATATTCCTTTTCTTGACATAATGGTAATTAAAGAAAATACTGAATTAAAAAAGGACATATATTCAAAACCTACCGACACCGAACAACACCTGCATTTCAAATCCTGTCATCCTAGGCATGCAAAAGTAAACATTCCATTCAACTCAGCACGACGAATTTGTACAATAATAATTGATCCTCCTCAAAGGAAAATTCGCTTATCTGAAATTACAAGTGCTCTTCTAAAACGTGGTTGCCCAAAGCAATTAATCCAAAACGGAATAAAAAGTGCCGATGAAATAGATATTAGCTCATTAAGATCACCAAAAACAAAAGAGGAATCAGATGTTTTAACGTTTGTGAATACACATGATCCAAACAATAGAACCATGTTTCAAGTGGTTAGCCAAAACTTGAATATTTTGAGAAAGGAAAAAAAATGAATGAAATACTTGATCAAACAAAAATAATAAACAGTAAACGCCAACCACCAAACCCTAAAAATACTAACAAAAGCAAAACTTGACACTAAAAACAAATACGAAGTAACAAAATGTAACAGACCTAATTGCGACCTTACGACAGCGTCATTGAAGGAGATTCCAACACGTTCAAAACGACAAATTTCAAATTCAAGCCAATCGCAGACATGACATGTTATACGCAAAATATAATTTACGTCATACAATGCGTCGGATGCAGAGAAGAATATATAGGTCAAAGCACAAATTCAAGAAGAAGGATGAATGAATCTACACAAAACTCATATAACACACGCCGAACAAGCACCACTATATGTTTGTGGACATTTAAAATAGTGTGGCCACTCACAACTCCGCTTCTTTCCATTTTACAAAATGCCGGGTTCCGAAAGCACGTAACAAGGATTGAATAATGAAAGTTACTTCATAGAAACATTTGTCCCCAAACTCAGCCGCACGAAATAGTTTCCTTACCGAATTGTTGCCTTTACTTCCACTTACTTGTATTTTATATGCAGCGTGTGTGTTAGAGTGTGTGTTTTGTGTGTGTGTGTGTAGGGGGTGTTTGTGCGTGTGTGTGCGTGTGTTTGTGTGTGTGTGTGTGTGTGTGTGTGTGTGTGTGTGTGTGTGTGTGTGAGGACGAGAGTATGTGTGTGTGTGTGGGGGGGGGGGGGGGTGTAAGCGCGCGTCTCTCTGTGAGGGCAGTAGGGTGGAAGGGGGGGGGGGCGAGTGGAGGGGTGTGTTTACGGATGTATGTATATGAGAAAGAGAGACAGAGAGAGAGGGAGAGAGAGTCAGAGAGAGAGAGAGAGAGAGAGAGCGAGAGAGAGAGAGAGAGAGAGAGAGAGAGAGAGAGAGAGAGAGAGAGAAGTGATCATGTAAGTCTACAATAATATGCAGGTATTAATAACATTCAAGAAACTTGTTATTCAAGTGTGAATTATTGCATTTAGATTACTTATGATACAATAACGATTAATTTTTCTTAACACAACAAACTGTGTAATACATAAACAGAGACAGATTTGACTTGATCTCTTATGATATGTAGAAACATTGAAAAGCGCAACGTTTTAGATCAAAATATATTTATTATGTTACTCTCTGTCATTTGAACAATTTTCATTCTTCTCTCTCTCTATATATAACTATATTTATAAATGAACTAACATACTGGCTGAGTCAATTGCAACCTTTTAGGAGTTGCCGCTGGCTGAGTTGGTATGGTGGCAGAGCATTTATGGCCAGGCGATTGGGTGTTGTAGATCCAGGATCAACTCCCGTCGAGACCACCTTCCAAAATACTTTACAATTTCCAGTCCAGTGGCGCGGTGCAAGGACGAAGCCTGGTGGAATTCGATATAAATTAAATTCAAGCAGTTGCATCTTCACGGATCTTCTATTAATTGAGATTACTGTGTTTAAATGCTGGGACCGTAGGCCATTATATATATATTTATATATATTATTACCTTTGTGACAGATAAATGGTTAAAGAACTGACTTTGGTGGGCTGCATTTACATTAAAATTACGATAATACCTTGATGACGCCAGAAAATCGATTGACAAAATACAAAAAACGATGAGTTAATGTAGTTTACTCTCTTCATTTCTTCAATGCGTGGCCATTGAAATGAAAACAGTACAATTGTTCGTGTATTCTCTGGCAGTGATTCTATTGATGAAAGAACCACGTTTCAATGCCTTTTATTGTTAATAAAAGGGAAGAATATTATAGCGAGGGTTATCGGGTGTTTCAAACATGTTAAGTGTGTGTACAGATTCAATGAATAAAGGGAAAACAAACCACCGTGATAAATGTAATACTACACAATAGCAGAATGTATGGACATGGATCTGGAAAAAAACTGCATTCATCGTGCGAGTCTTTATGTTGTGTTTTATCAGATCACGGAAAAGGAAGTTCCCTAAAGAAGGAAAGACACATTTTTGAGTAACTGTGATGTTATTGTTTGGTGAAACTACTGGATCCGGGACCTCTCTCGACCCCATCTGTCTATGACGCAAACACAAATTTCACTAATCCCGACTGCTTTGCATTAGTTCCAAAACTGAATGTTTGTCCGAAGAATATTGCTGCTGATTCTTGATCAATGTTACTTACTATGTTCATGCCATACGTCTAGCTACAGGAACTGTTGGTACCGCTAGAGCGAGTCTTTTCCTCCATTGAAAGTAACTTTAATTCTATGTGCATCATGTATACTTGGAACATCGTTTTTGTGTTCCCTCTAATGCTTGGTATTTTATCACATACATCTGAAGACGCAGAGAAGTTGCACGTAAAGTTCAATAACCTATCTAATGTATATATGAGACCACAGTATAATCAGTCTTCGAAAATAAAAGTTGCAGTGTCTTTTCATCTGATAGCGATATTATCCCTAGATGCGGTTCAACAAACATTCACTTTCTCAGGAAGTTTTGTATCTAAGTGGCGCGACGAATTCCATACATGGAATCCCAATGACTACGGTGGACTGCATATGATCACGCTGAACGATAGACGATTTTGGTTTCCAGTAGTCGGCATTACAAACTCTGTGGACGGTGTGAATTCCTTCTTACCAAGTGAGAGTATCCCTGCCATATTGTTTAACCACGGCCTCGTTTTTGCAACAGCATTTGGTGTATTCAAAACTATTTGCTCCGTAGATATAACCACTTTTCCATTTGACACACAGATCTGTGAAATCACAATAACAGCCTTAAATAATATAGATTGTGAAATTGAAGTTTCTGAAGAAGAACTACCTACTTTGTCATCGATTGTACATTCCAAAGGGGAATGGGATATTTCTGCTGTGAATACAAGTCATAATATATTCATTGAACACGGAGGAACAGTTAGCGTAAGAGTCGTCAGCTATTACTATACATTAAAGAGAAAACCGGAATTTTACGTCTTGTCAATCATACTTCCGATGATTCTGCTCTCCATATCTAATGTATTTACCTTTCTAATTCCCATTGGTTCCGGTGAACGCCTGTCCGTCACAGTATCAATTATGCTGTCATATACCATGTATCTGAATGTAATATTTGATTCGGTTCCCAAAGTATCTGGATCTACATCTGTTCTCGTTGTGCTTCTAGATATTGCATTTGTCCTGAGTGTCGTGTCTCTTACATCCAGCATAATACAGCTTAGATGCGTGAAACAAAAATTATGTGAAAGTAGTCTTACATGCGAGTCGCCTAAAGACGCACAACGAGAGTCAGATACAACCTCTACCGCCTGTTGTCCATCACCTTGTGGATCTGATAGTCATGATGTGGTCACTACCGGGTCTGATGTACATTGTGTAAATTCTGCCAACAAAAATCATACTGTGCAAAAACTGGACTTTTTTCTTTTTACATTAGTTCTTTCAGGTACAATTCTCGCTTCTACAGTTTGTTTTTACATTTTGTTCAATAACTGATTTCTTTTCGAAAACTAACCTAAAATTCCACGGAAACATTTCTACATTCCGGTGCAACTTTCAAAACACAGATGAGACAAGAACTATAATAACAGTATGGGACAGGCACTATCCTCTGCACAACTGCATTGCTAGAATGACCACGAAAAACTTAGCCCCCCAAAATGAGGTCAAGTCAATCAAAGCGCTATCTCCTCCAATCGTTGACGTTGGATGACGTGAGAGCTGCTACGCTGTGATTTGGTGTTTATCGAGGGCAAAGAATAGATACACGATATCAACATCAACGTTTCAATACTGGCACTCCTTTTTTGTCAATAAAAACTAAAACATGTAAGGTTTCTATACTTATTACACGCCTGTTCTATGAAATCCCCATCTATAGCAACACTAAATCATGTAGAAAATGAAAACCTGTTCCGCACATATGTGCGGAACGGAAATCATTGACGGATTATATTTTTATAAAGAAGCGAAATTTCACTGGAATTTACTACAAATCATACACCGCATATACAATATGAATCGCCAGCAATAGCTAAAACTCGTCCTCTGTTTCCAATGTGTTCTATGTACCTGCTGGCACATAGAACACATTGGAACTCAGGGAACGAAATAGTAACACTGGTTCCCCTCGCAAATGTGGTTGGCGATAAAATATGTTCTTTTTGTTGATAGTTGTCAAATGAATTGCTGATTGTCCTTCTAATAATTGTTTTATAGAGGTGAACGCGTGTAATAAACACAGAAAGACACACGCATGTGAATGTGTTAATAGATATGGCATTTGTGCCATCACGGAAGGATAAAACTCAAGGTATGCGGCCCCTCGTTTTATCCTTCAGTGCAGGCACTTGTGCAACATCGATTAATCTATTCACACGCGTGTGTCGTTCTGGGTATGCATTGCCTCGAATATTGCGTACATCATCAATTTATTAAAATTTCACAGCATCAAAGTATATAGTTGGAAATTTGATCGGTGATTGCGATGCGTCTGCAAATCAAAAACCTTGGGGAATTTTTTTTTTTTTGCTGATAAAGTCGATTGATAATGAATATTCTCTCCCAGCTGCTCAATTTGAGTATTACACTGGCAAATGCAGCTGATTCGTTAGGTAGATAGTTAACCCTTTACCCAACGTAACGACCAAAACCGGACAGCGCTATTCTCAAAATTCGCCAATTAATTTTCATTATTTTTTCATGTTTTGTCTCAAAAACATAGGTTATGACCCCTCGTTGGAACGAGCTCGCCGAGCTCGTTCCAACGAGGGGTCATAACCTATGTTTTTAAGACAAAAAATGAAAAAAACTAGTTATTCAAGAATTTTTATTGCAAGTGTCGTCTGCTTTTCATGTTAGGTAAAGGGTTTTAACAAAACTTAATGAGCTGATTAGTTTTAACTTTTAACTTAATAATAAGGAAATGGGAATAAGTGATGGTTGTCACGTCCATTATCTGCAGCAACGTCTACCCCCAAGATAGCGGATTTCTGTATGTGACGAATGAGCGTTCCAGAAATCAAGTTTTGCAGAGATTAGTGGACAAAGTATGTTCTCACATCATTTGATCGTATGTATCGATTTTTTAAACAAGTGTTGAAAAATGTTGGTCACCAAGTGTTAACATAATTGGTGAGTGTGAAACACGATAAGAGGAGTTACCACCTGAATTCGACGTTCTTGACTTCGAGATCGGAAAACAAAATTGCCGCCAGGAAACATTCACGAAAATAATCCCTGGAGGTTGTCTGGTTTTAAATGTTGTGCTGCACGACATTTTCGTAAAGAAAATCTTCGAAATCGACTGTTTTTTCCATTCCGGTGTGCCGCCTTGAAATGTTTACCGAAAGGTATCCGGTATATATCCCACCCCTCCCTTCTGAGATTTTCAAGATGAATTATCAAATAAGTGATGCAAATATTCAGAACGTGATTGAACAAAATAATTGCGTAGAGGTTATTACTTGGTTAGTTTCATATCGGCAGATATGAGCCTGAGGTAACTTCACATCAGTTGGAGACTGAAGGGCGAAGGCTCACGTGAAGATACCGAAGGCTGTAACATCTTTCAGTCAAACACATTTAAGTTTGTTGAAGACAAGTTTGTGCGTTCATATTTGGGCTTATTATGAAGCCCAAAAGTTACCTTCGGGCTCCAAAATGGAAATATTGTAATTTAGATTTTTTTGGTGAGGGGATGGGATTGTTCAGCGTTGTCAACCGTTGATGTATCCCCTTTACTCTCAAAGGTATATATACATTCTTTCGTGTCACAGTTATATATATTCCAATAAATAATGCTTTAATGGTGTAACCTTTTGTTTTATTGTGGTTGGGTTACGCGATCAGTTAAGTGATCTGTCACGTAATCCAGCCATAGCAACCGCAAATTGATAACACTTGCGCAAGTGTGTTATGTAGAATTATATTGAGTGACACTGTTCGAAGTCTGAGGAATATGAGTTCAGTGGCCAGGAACATGTAGAGCACGTGGATTCAATATACTGTCTCTGGCAGTGCATCAATCCATACGCGACATTTTGTGTTGTAGTAATTTCAAAACCTCAAGCATATGTGCACCGAATTTCAACCCCGACGCTGAAATTTTAATGTGATCGGAATCTTCTTTCGGAATTCAATATTTTCTTTGTGGCATAACAGTATAAATGTTGGACGTTTAGTTCGCGGATACGGTGTCACATGAAGCGAAGTGAGAACAATAATAACAATAAAAACATTTTTGGCGCGTTTACAATTATGCCTATATTCCGACTCTTTGAACTGAAAACAAACTTTCAAACGTGCGAATTGAGCCGAATTCTGACTGCGATTTTTTTCGATAAAAACAAAATGGTGGACAGAGACAAATAATATACCACCAGTACCGGTATATTGAATTAATACAGAGTCACTGTTGACTGTAGGCGTATTCCCCAATTCTCGATCACAAGTGATGCCCATCAACACATTAATCTACACGCTAAAAACTAAAGTGTTAAAAACTGCACTTGAAGTGCTGTATTTAACACTTACTAAGTGCTGAACTAGCACTTTGTTCAAGTGTAGATATCCCAGAACTTGACAGGTGTTACAATAATACCACTTGACAAGTGTCATGTCGCGACACGTAAAAGGAAACAACGCAGATGACGCGGATCAGGCTCGAACTCTCGAGCCTGATCCGCGTCATCTGTGTTGTGTCCTTTTAATTATGTACCCACCAAGCGCAAATTGAATTATGGACGATTCTGGAAGAACCACCAATGCTAGACACATGGGAAGTGCCATCCATTCAAGATTCAGATGTCTGACGATTGTAATGTCTAAGTGCTTAAAGCATTGCACTTTGAGTGTTAAAATCAAACCCTAAGAGTTAGAATGGGTTTAACACCTTGAAGGTGTCAGTTTTAACACTTTAGTTTTTAGTGTGTATCGTGTTGGTATGATAAATAATTTTAAACCTCCACACTTGTAACTGTCTCCGCAAACGCTAATTTACAGATAAATACCTTAGACAGTTTATCTAAACACTAGTCTTACCGGTCATACTACTAACATTGTTCGGCACAAAAGTAGTGCAGCGCTGTTGTATATTTCCAAGTGGGTTGAACATCGAAAAAGCACACTATCATTGGTTCTATCATGTAATTCCATCACTTAATTCTACATACTGCACCACATGGAAATCAGCGAGAACATGTCTTTTTTAAATTTCCCGTGTGCCATAGAATCACGAAATGACGCTAGTTACAATGGCATAGCGTGTGTTCGAACCCAAGCCGAGATAATTTCCTTCGGCACCAACCGCCAAGCAAAACTATACTAAACCACCCACACCACTCCCGTGGTCCTCGGGGAGAATAGTCCACACGCCGGAGGCGAGTGGACTATTCATCCTCAAGGACCACTATTTTGGCATCATCGTCGACATACTATTCAGTAATTATTATTTTGTATCGATCAAACTGGGGAGGAATCTGGCTATCCATTAAGATTCCAATCCTAATAAAATCTCTTGAAAGGGCGCATTCTGTTCCGTCATTCGAACGTTCTAGAACGTTCCACGGATATTTTTAGAAAGTGTGTAGTTCAAGGGAATAGTGCACGATTATTTCTAGCACCCTTGGTCGGTAAAACTGGCAGAAATAGTATTGTACCAACCAATCAGCCAATCAGAGGCAGGGGATATCACTTGAGATATAATATACAATAATGAATAATATATATAACACACGAGTATATTCCCACTAATTTAGTCAATGATATAATGATAAACAGCCGTTGTACAGAAATATGTGACCTTAATCACTAATTGATAAGTAAATATACATTACTACACCAAACACGGAGAAAACATATTCTCCACGGAATCCGTGTTATGTTGCTGTCTTTCCTTTAAATACCACGGAAAAGCAATTTAGAGGCGATGGATGGAGTCATGTTTAAAATGGTAATCTGAGTACAAATCTGTCATTGTTTTAAAGATATGAAAATTACAGAAAAATGAATGACAGTCACATTTATAGTTGTTCAAGATGATGTAATGGGAAATGCAAAATCTATTCACAACTAATACTTCTGATGATAACATTATACCTGCAAGTGGTATGTCTTGAAATGCCATCGGACAATATAAATTGTTTGTTTTGGTCTTGGAGTTCCTGTAGATGAAAGTCTGAAATAGACGGAACATTCACAACACTAATAATGTTGGCTTTCCCCAATATAAAGACTATGGCCTCTTCCAATTGATGTATTCACCTGACGTCGAAGATACCATCAGCGTTAAATGGTTAATGATTAAACTTAAAATGTCGATATACAAACAAAATTGTATTTTATTATACGCTAAACGATAGATTATCGAACAAATTGTGGAAAGATAGAAATCATATCCCCCACTGTGAAGATATAGAAATTGTCACTTTCACTGTATGAATCAAAAGGGCGGCTTTCAAAGCATCACTTCAAGGTGAATACGAGTCAAATTATCACTGGAAATGATAAATTTGTTCTAAAAACGTATAATGAAAAGTAATCTAGTATTTTTGAGTGGATACCGTTCATTTCCAGCAATAATTCAAGACGTATTCAGCCTGAATTGATCCTGATAACCCACTAGTCCAAACATGGCCTGAAAGTCCGTAATATAAGTTTTTGGTTTGGTACGTCCTTTCAAAGGACGTACCAAATCAAAAACGTACATTACGGACCTTCATGCCATGTTTGGACTACGAACCCGCCAACTGAATCAGATCGCAAGACGCTATCTGTTCCGAGTATCGATCAAATCACTTCCGCGTATCAATGATTCAATGCGCTGTTTACTTTCATGCAGCAATTCAAGGTTGAGACGAGTGGAACTATCAGATTCTTATAAAAAGCGTATAATAAAAAGAAAATCCAATGTTTTTGAGTGGATAAACATTTGTCTCGGTCACTCATGAGATATCCATTTATAAACACTAGTTATCCTCTATGTATTATATGCTACATTATAAGATAGTTGGAGACCTCTAATAATTATTTTTTTAATAATTATCGTCACGGTAGGTATTTTCGGCCTTTGGTGTTTTAATTGCCAAAAAACCCGACTGTTTCTGAATACACTGATACTATATTTTTGATTTACGTTTCCAAATACTGATAAGGTAAATTACTTTATTGTAACCCTCAAGATAGGAATGACCGGTCTGGTAACTTGAAGATTGCACTTTCAAAAACTCTAATGCAGCGAGTTTTGCTATCGTCTAAGACACTAAACATTCCTTAAATATAGATAACGTCTATCACTATCCATTTTTATGAAAGGCCTATTTTACCTTTCCTCCAGTGCCATATTTACATTCTATGTCATAGAGGCGTGTAATAAACACGGAACGCCACGATGTGTGAACGCTTCGTCAATATGGCACTTATGTCATCGCAGAAGGATAGAATTCGAGGCCGCTCCTCCCGTTCTATCCTTCCGAGCTGGCATTCTTGCCGTACAGGGGTCCAACACCTAAACCACTGGACCATTGCACACCGGCAAAAAACGATGGCTGGAATCTCGCTTTTCAGATGCTGTTCTCATGAATACTTGGTTCACATTAGTAGGTGATAAAGGCGGATTCAAGCATCAAAATCACATGTACATGTACACGTACATCGATGTACGCCTCCATAGGGATTCAGTGTTAAAATCGTGTACCTGTACACGATTTTGTCGTTTTTAGAGTGATTTAGAATCCGCTTGCGGTTTCAAACATCACTGGATTCTATATACATCGCTCAAGAGTGAAAAACGTAGATGAAATTTTAAGGAAAAAGAGGTGTATCGTCTGATTTTAGAATCCACAAATGGGTTTCCCCAGTAGGATTCAGTGTTAAATCGCGAGCAAAAAAAAACGTGTTGCGGATTCTAAATCATCGTCAAAAAGTGGTTTGCGGATTCTAACATCATCCTGTCTGTACACGATTTTAACACTGAATCCCTACGGAGGCGTACACGGAAATCCATTTGCGGATTTTACGTCAGAAATCGAATCGTGTATGGTACACGGAAAAGAGGTGATTCTGAACCCGCAAACCCACTGCCACGATGAGAGAGTTAATTTTGTGAAGCAAATCTTAATAAAACACTTTATGGAATGTTTGATGAATGGCACTCATGTTTTTGTTGTGATTGAATGAAGGTTTTCGTTCAAAAGAGTTGACTATAAATATGAGTGTCAGTTTTAAAAGAGTTGCGTGAATGAAAAAGCTTTCGTTCAAAAGAGTCGATTATAAAAATATGATCTGTAAAAAATGGACATTCATGTTTTTGTTTCAATTCGACGAAAAACAAATTGAGTTTAGAAAAAAAATTAGAAAAAATCAGAGGTAAAAGATCATTTGTTCGCGTTTTGTCACAGTTAATTTTTGTGAAGCAAATCTTAATAAAACACTTTATGGAATGTTTGATGAATGACACTCATGTTTTTGTTGTGGTGTGAATGAAGGTTTTTCGTTCAAAAGAGTCGATTATAAATATGAGTGTTAATTTTGTGAAGCAAATCTTAATAAAACACCTTATGGAATGTTTGATGAATGACACTCATGTTTTTGTTGTGGTGTGAATGAAGGTTTTCGTTTTTTTAATGGATCCTTTTAATAATGTATAATAAACGCATTTTTCCACTCAATTAGGTTTGAGTGGTAAATTTTTAATATATTCATGATAATGATCGGAGATTTTGAATGAATCCTTTTTTAAAGTTAAATTAGAAAACCTGTTTCTTTATGTGCTTCAAAGTTCTATTTCAATTCGACATTGAGTCAATTGTTTTGATATGAATGAAAAATTTAACAAACGTAATTTTCTCAAATGCGTTAAATCAGAAACCGGTTTGTCATGTGCTTAAACTCTTTCAAACTTTCAAGTTTTCCCAATTCAATCAATACTGAGTTGAGATATGAATTTTTTTTAGTTTTATATTAAAGACAGAAGAATTTTATTAACTTAGAACATAAAAAATAATCATACATTTAATTTTGAAAATAATAAAATAACTCACATTAGCATATTCAAAGGAACATTAACAATTAAAAACGAAAAATGTTTTTACAGATGGATTCTAGAAACCGAGATCACATTGTAGGCGAATATGAACGTGCCAAGAAGGGCCTTCAATCGGCTGACAGAAGCAGACGTCTCGGAGAGATAGATCTCAGACGCGAAGCCACAAAAATATTTAAACCCGTGTTGGAGTGTCAAGAGCGAAGCAGGAAGGAGATAGTCGAAGAATTGAGACCCATAAAAGAGAGTTCTTTGAGAATGGGTTCGTTGCCCAGTAGTTTTGGAAATCGGCATTCCTTTCAATCTACACCGGATTACGTTCCCACAGGGATTCAAACCGACTTGAGCGAGAGCGACGATACAGCTTCGACTATCACCACTGATAGCGTCGCGTCGTCCGAGGATGGCGGTAAGAGAGATCTGTTGTATGGATTTTATAAGGATTCGGATGGTAGAACTTTTGTCGGCGACACAGAAGTAGAAATAGATGATGATGAATTAACCGTAGGTTCGAATAGATACGAATTAACTGATGGACTGCGCAAATTGCTCCTTTACGATAAGCCTAGTGATTACACGGAACAGGATTTCGACAATTACGGCGACATTCTGGTTCAGACCACACCATGAAGAGAAATAACGATGCCAGAGAGACGAGACCCAAAGCCAACAGAGGTTACAAGTGGACGAAAGTGGTGAAACCCATATGGGATATGAATAAGAAGTTCGTCGAATCGGTGACTGGTAAAGGGGTGAAAACCACTTTTCTTCCGAGTGCTTCGCTCTGTCTCAGAGATTGAGTTTGTTGATGGCGAGCAGACGGGCTGGTAACACAGGATTAGATAATCAGAGAGTTACTATATCTGACGAATTGTTAAGACAGAAGGTTTTGAATAAAAACCATTATAAAAGGCTGATGAACGAATTGAAGGATTGATGTATATATAATAAGTAGAGAGAAACAAACAAACAAACAAAAATATATAAAATAAAAACAGTAAATTTTACACTAGAATAATAAAAGTATTTAAACAACAAAACGATTTACCAGTGAAAAAAAAAACAAAATATATTATAAAAATAAAATATGTTGGTGATAAAGAACAGGGAATACGTCAGAACTTACGTTCAAGGCGGTTCTGGCATCGTCGATTCTATAATGCGAGCATTCACGAGCGATGCGGGTAGAAAACTCGCATCGACCGCATTTGAGGTCGGTAAGAAGACGGCTTTGGATGCTGGTAAGAAAGCTGCTTCCGAAGCCAGTGGTAGGATAGCTTCTGTGGCTGGCAAGAGGGCAGCCGACATGTTGATCGACAAGTTGGTCAGTCCGCCGGCGAAGCGAGCTGCGTTAGAGCGAACGCCGAAAAGTTGGAAAGATTTTAAGGATGCTGTGGTACCCATACAAGATTTAGCTAAAATGATGAGTGGATCCAGATTGAAGAGAACTCGTGACGGTGTGATATAAATAAATAATAATATTAAAAAGTGAGTTTGAAAAAACATAAAAAAATTATGTTTGAAAGAATCTAAAATAACAAACAAAAAAATAAAACAAAGATGAACATTAAAGATATGTCTTGGAACGACGCCGCGACCAAGAGGTCGAATAACGAGTTCTTTCCCAAAAGCATAAGAGGCTTGATAGTGGGAAAATCGAATTGTGGAAAGACCAATCTGTTGATGAATCTGTTGTCCTGACCCGACTGGTTGGATTACGACAGATTGCTCGTGTTTGGCAAGAGCTTGTTTCAACCCGAATACAGATTGCTTCGAGAGTGCATGGATCGTAGATTGCCCAAAGACGTCATAGCCAGAATCTTTGACAGTAGGGAGGAATTCGACAAAAGTGAAGCTCCTCTTTCGACCATTTTGGACGGTGCGGCGATGGAACTGATGAAGAGAAATGCATCTTCGAACGTCCAGTGTCGATTTTATGAGAACGCTAGCGACGTTCCGGATCCTAGAGAATTGAAATTGGAAGATAAGAATCTCATTTTCGACGATCTGCTTTTGGAGAGACAGAACCGATGCGAATCGTATTACGTTAGGGGTCGACACAGCAACGTGGACTGTTTCTACCTGTTGCAGAATTATTTTCGATTGCCCAGACAGACGATAAGGGAGAACGCTAATTTTCTATGTCTCTTTCGCCAAGATCTCAAGAATCTCAATCACATCTACGGCGATCACGTCGCAAACGACATGAGCGTGGCGGAATTCAGGAGATTCTGCAAGAGGGTTTGGGATGGAGGACTTTACAATTTCGTCGAATTTAATCGCGGAAAATATCGGTGCGGATTCGACAAGTTTTATGTTTCTAATGATAATAAGATAGAGCGTGAAAATAAAAAAAAATTTAGAAAAATAATAAATCTTCAAAATAATTAGTTTTGAAAAAAAAAAAAAATAAAATTAAAATATAATGTTCGAACAAGGAGAATTGTTAGAACGGATAGCCGAGAATATGGCTGCAAAACAATCCATTCAAATCGTGGTGAGTGGCGATTCGACTCGATTTGCTACGAAATTCGAACCTTCCATCGAATTGAATAGAGACAAAAGATACGAGATGGCGTTGGTGAATCTGGAGACTTATTATTCCTTTCCCAACGTCACCGAAAAGAATAACTCGTTCAAGTATTCCGACGGAGTGGATTGGTTGGAGATTCGAATTCCCAAAGGGAGTTACGACATAGACGATTTGAACAATTACATTCAGACGCGAATGAAGACGGATGGAAAGAGAGGCAACAAGATCAGACTCGCTCCCAATCCTAATACCTTACAGACGATGTTGGATTTGGAAGATAATTTTCGAGTGGATTTCAACACGGACGATTCTATAGGCAAGATGTTGGGATTCGATCGAAAGATGTATCGAGACCACGCGGCGTCTAAAAATATGGTCGACATTCTCGCAGTCAATAGCATTCTGGTGAATGTGGATGTGATTGCTGGAAGCTACGTGAATGGTAGCGCTCAACCGACGATCTATTCCTTCTTTCCAAACGTTTCACCGGGTTATAAGATCGTGGAGCGACCTCGAAATTTAGTTTATCTACCAGTGATTTTAGACACATTGTATAGTCTCAAAACCACGTTGATGGATCAAAATGGTGAACTGTTAGATCTTCACGGAGAGAGGGTGACGATACGATTTCACAAAAGAGAAATATAAAAGCAAAAAAAAAAAAAAAAATATTGTGTATATATATAGATAACAAAAATAAAATAAACGCAATATTAATTTTACAAAAATTATTTAATATATATAATTATCATTAAGGCAAGAAAACAATTGAAGAAAATATATATTTTAAAAAAAAAAATTATGACAGAATACGTGAAAAAAAACGTGAACATATCTGCAGGACAGAGGAAGAAACTTGAGAGAGCGTTAAGAACTCGAGGCGAGGCGGTGAGATTCAAATTCACTCATGAAGATCTGACGAGAGGCGGTCAGGATTCGATTGCCTGGACCAAAAGTCAAATCAAAAGGATGGAGAAAGCGATTCGTGATGGAAGAGTGTTGACGGTGAGATTGAGTCCCGCTCAATTGAGATACAATTTGAGAATGAAAGGTGGTTTCATACCGCTATTGGCAGGAATCGCCGCAAAAGCATTACCCTTCGCTGCAAAGGCACTACCCTTTCTCAGAAAGACTCTCAGCATGGGAGCTCTCACGGGACTCGCGAGTTCGGCAGTTGAGAAATTAATGGGTGGCAGCGGACTGTTTTTGAAGAAGGGAGGAGCCATGTGTCGCGTCCACGTAGTCGACAGCGGTAAAGGATTGTATCTAGAACCCGTTAGAGGTGGCAACTCTTTGAGTGGAAACGGTTTCTATCTGAAGAGTGGACAGAACGTTGAGCGACTCAGCAAGGGTTTGTTGCTTGGTGAGAATTCGCCGTTTAAGAATATACCGATTTTGAATATGTTATTATAATATAAGAAAAAAATTATATAATTATATTATAAATATCAATCATAGAAAAATATAAAATAATATATAAAATGGATAAAAAGGTGGAGAAACAATTAGACGATAATGATGAATATCGGGAGACAGAGTGCGAAAAAAAAAAGATGTGGAAAAATGGTTAGACGCTAATGATGGATATCTAAGGAAAGAACTGATGAAAGAGTTAGATAAACAGCGGGATAGACGGTTGGAATTGAAAAGAATGAGATGCTTTCCACCATTACCACTACCTTCTGAAGAGAATGGTAATGATGCGAGTGTTACCAAGAGATGCACAACATTCGTTCATAATTATGATTCAGATAAACAAATGTGTTGTTATCAAAATGTATCATATTACAAAAAAAGAAAAAAAGAAAAGAAGAATCGACGCTGAAATTTAAGAAAAAAGGAAACGTTATTATAATATATGGTAATAGTGAAGAAGGAAAACAAAAAAAAAAAAAAAAGTAATGAGATCTAAAGAAGATCTCATTACTTTTTTTTTTTTCCTTCTCCTTCACTAAAAAATCAATCTCTCTATTGTTTATATTTCCAAGTCCGTTATTAGCATGTTGACACTCGTGTTTTCTCCTTTTTCGCAAATGTGTTGAATGTTTATCTTTACTCTTTTGAGTTTTGTTACTTCGGTCAACACGCTCTCACCACCCGATTTCTCCATGCGTTCGAATGAGATGTTTGGAAATATGTAACTTCCATAGGGCAACGACAAATCGTCCTTGTCGAATTCTCTATCTTCGGCGATGATGATGTTCTGCAGATCACTTTTGTACTCATAAAACAAATCGAGCATGGTTTCGTCCAATTTCAAAGGCATGCGATATTTGTTGTATTTGTGCTCTAAGCCCTTCGTCTCGACCTCATTCAATTCGATGGGATCGTGTCGTTGTAATCTATAGATTTTAAAACCTAATTTCTTACACATTTCGACTCGTTTCAATTTCAATTCGGATCTTTTAGGTGTTGTTGTTGTCATGATCGATTATTTGGGTTTTTTTTTTGTTTTATGAATTCTTGCAAATAATGTATATTTTAAATTTTGTATTTAAATAATAATTTGTCAAAAAAGATTGTTTATTTTTTTTTGCTCTTTATATATATATATAAAAAAGTTGTTTTTTTTTAATTTTTAATTTTCTTTAATGTAAAAATTTTTTTTAGTAAAAGTTTTTTTCTCTTTATATATATATAAATAAAAAATTAAATTTTAACATCCTTTTTCTTCTCATATTAAATCAATTTTTTTTTCACGTTAAGAACATAAAATCGATTAATTTGTTTTGAAGGAATTAAAACATATATAAACAATTTTAAAAATTTTTAACAAATTATCATTAAATACAAAATTCGAAAAAAAAAAAAAATATTCTTACAAACCCAATTTTGAGATAAAAAACAATGATCAAGTCCGAACATCCGAATTATAGTTTAGAACATGCAAGACTTCAAATGTTTAAAAATTGGCCTTCACATCTTACTCAAAAACCCAAAGATTTAGCTGCTGCGGGTTTCATTTATGTGGGTAAAAGTGACAGAGTTAAATGTTTTTGTTGCAACATACATTTAATGAATTGGGAACCTAATGACAGACCTTTGGTAGAACACATGAATAATACCAAAGGTCATTGCGATTATTTGAAGAAGATCCAGTCATTGGGATTGATTAAAATTGAAGACGAAGAATGGAAAAGAAATAAAAACGAGAGTTTATTAAGGGTATTTTACAATCCGGATACACGAAGGAACAATTGTACAATACATTGAATCACGCAAACAAGATGTTATCTCAATTCTTGACTTTAGAAGATTTGATTCGATTCATGAAAGAAGCAGACGAGTTATACAAACCCAATTTTGAGATAAAAAACAATGATCAAGTCCGAACATCCGAATTATAGTTTAGAACGTGCAAGACATCAAACGTTTAAAAATTGGCCTTTGCATCTTGCAGTTATCATCATCTATTGAGAAGGAATCAGGTGATATGAACACGCATCTGCTTTCCTGAAATTTGTTTTGAACCTCGTGCAAGACTTCGCGTAAAAGTTATAAGAGTTCTATTTGTTTTGAACCTTCTTCTTTTTTAATAGTTCGAATGACATTGTCGATTAATTTTTGTTCACTAAAATTATTACGATTCAATTTTCTATCACAAATCGTATCATTTTCTTTTGAAACGTGTAAAAATAAATTACGATTTTTATCTTCTTGGTTTTTTGGAGAATAACGATTTATTAAACAATGTCGAGATTTATGTTGAGATTCCATAATGGATGTTGTTGTCATGATCCATTATTTGGTTTTTTTTTTGTTTTATGAATTCTTGCAAATAATGTATATTTTAAATTTTGTATTTTAATTATTTGTTTAAAAAGTTTTTTTTTTTTACTCTTTATATATATATATAAAAAAAAATTTTTTTGTAAAAGTTTTTTTTTTCTCTTTATATAAATAAAAAGTTAAATTTTAACATCCTTTTTTTCTCATATTAATTCAATTTTTTTCACGTTAAGGAACATAAAAAAATTGATTAATTTCATCAAAAAAAAAATATTTTTCACATTAAAGAAAACAAAACTTTTTAACAAATTATTTAAATACAAAATTCGAAAAAAAAAATATTCTTACAAATGAAGAAAAGAGATAAAAAAAAATTGGAAAATTTAAATGAGAAAACCGTACCTCAGTTAAACAAGATTTGTAAACTATTAAAAATTCCACATTTCAGAAATCATAGAACTAAATCAAAAAAAACTGAAGTCATACAGAAATATTTGCGAAACGATGGAAAGGCAAACGAAATGTTGATAGCAACGACGTCAAAAAATGCATCGGTTGTGAAAAATGAGAAGAAGAAGAAGAAGAAAAAGATAGTAAAAGGAATTGAAATGCCGATGTAAAAAAATACCAAAAAACGTTTTGATTGTGAAAAATAAGAAGACGACTAAACGAAAAGCCATTGAAGAAGAACTTCAAGTTTCAAAAGAAAAGAAAAGAAAAACTAAAACGAAAACGAGTGATGCACTTCAGATTCTAGACAAACGAGATATATTGAGCAAAATTCAATGAGCAATCGACGAAGGGAAAACAGAAGAATATCTAGCACGACCCGCCACAGAACTATTCCAATCGAAAGCCCATAGAACAGGAGAGTGCGATCAAAGGCATTTTTAAAACTTTCGACGTGGTTCCCTCGTTGAAGAAAATCAATCCGAAATCGTTCATGGAATGGGTGAAGAAGAAAGTATTGGATTTGTTTCGCGAACACATGAACGTGGGACTAAAAATTAAGATGATACTCCATTGCGTGATGAATAAAATCGATGTGAATTCTGGTGAGAGCATCGTGGAAAATGCATATTTCAGATCTAACGTCGAACCCGTATTTCGAGGTTCAGATTTATCGGACGTTTTCGAAAAGATGAAAGACAAGATGTTGACGTCTCTCACGAATTATCAACATGAAGGTAGTAATTGGACGTTCGATGAGGTGTTGAAACTCGAAATTCACATAACTGAAAACGATTCGTTGAAAGGGTCTTCCTACATGAAATTACCGTATTTCCTAGCTAAAAAACACGCCGTGGTCAACATGAAAAATAAAGATGATCAGTGTTTTAAATGGGCAATCACCTCCGCTTTATACCCTGTCAAAATGAACATCAAAAGAGTTTCTTGTTACGAGGTGACTTCTAAAAATCTCGATTGGACCAGAGTGACTTTTCCAACAGAGTTAAAACACATTGAACGTTTCGAGGTTCAAAATCCCACCGTGGCGGTGAACGTCTTGGGATATGACGACGAAAAACAAATGATCTATCCTCTCAGACAGACTTCGTATCTCGAAAGAGAAAAGACGATTATCTTATTATTGATTTCAAATGGTGACAATCGTCATTATTGTTGGGTTAAACATCCGAGCCGATTACTGTCGAGACAAAATAATAAACATAAAGGAAAGATATATTTATGTTACAACTGCATGAACATGTTTAAGAGCGAAAAATCGTTAGCGAAACATCAGGAATATTTGAAACGAAAATCAAGGTGTCGCCGTCGAAATGCCCAAACCCAACACCATCGTGAAGTTTGAAAATCACAATAGAAGGTTAAAAGTACCATTCGTCGTGTACGCCGATTTCGAATGTTTCACCGCGAAAATGAGTTCCTGTCAACCCAACGCTCTTCAAAGTTACGTCGAAAGATATCAAAAACACATACCTTCGGGCTATTGCATTTACGTGAAATGCACTTTCGACTCGCATCATGACATGGGTCCCTTCACCTACACGAAACAGTATGAAGATGATGACGTGGCTCAAAGGTTCGTGGAAGAGTTAGAATCGAAAATTCAAATGTTATACGACAAATTCAAAACTCCGGCAAAAATGCTCATCACGCGAGAGCAGCAGGACGAAAATAACAGAGCCACCAAATGTCACATATGCAGACAATCGTTCGACAAGAATTCGGAGGAAAATAAGAAGGTCAGAGACCACGATCATTACATGGGTCTGTAATTTAAAATATCGAGATGCCGTTTTCTATCCGGTGATGTTTCACAATCTCTCGGGTTATGACAGTCATCTGTTCGTGAAAAATCTCGGCACCTCACATGAAGAATTAAATTGCATCACGAACAGCGAAGAAAGATACATTTCCTTCACGAAATAGAAGCTCATGGAGAAGAAAAGAGTAATCGACAGAAATACGTTGGAAGAAAAAACGAAATCCATTTGTAGAGGCATACGTTTCATCGACAGTTTTAAATTCATGTCGACCGCTCCGGAAAAATTAGTCGATAATTAAGCAAGGATAAATTTGAAATCACGAGTGAACATTTCGGAGAACGAGTAGACGTCATGTTGAGGAAAGGAGTCTATCCTTACGATTACATGAATGATCTAAAGAGATTCGAAGACACCGCACTACCTTCGAAAAAAGATTTTTATTCGAAATTATACGAATCCGACATTTCCGACGAGAATTACGAAACACGCCAAAAAACGTGTGGAAATCATTCGATATGAAAACCATGAGAGATTATCATGATCTCTATCTGAAGACCGACGTTCTGCTCTTGGCAGACATGTTCGAAAATTTTCGAGACGTCTGTCGTCGAAATTACAATCTGGATCCCGCTTGGTATTTCACCGCACCCGGTCTGGCATGGGACGCTCTGTTTAAGACCACCGAAGTCCAATTGGAATTATTATCTGACGTGGACATGTTGCTAATGTTCGAAAGGGCTGCGAGAGGTGGCGTCTCGATGATCTCTCACAGATATTCTGAAGCTAACAATCCCTACATGAAAGAAGGTTTTGATTCGAAACGGTTGAATAAATACATACAGTATTGGGACGCTAATAATCTGTACGGTTGGGCTATGAGTCGTCCTTTACCGATTGGAAATTTCAAATGGGTGACGGAACCGGAAGAGATGCAAAAATGGAGAGACTATCCTTGCAGTTTAGAAGTCGATTTGAACTATCCGGAAGAATTACACGATCTACACAACGATTATCTGCTGGCTCCCGAACAAATGGAACCGAATGATGGAGATGAGGAAAAACTCATTCCCAATTTATTTAAGAAACGTAACTACGTCATCTACAGCGAGAATTTGAAACAGTACGGGATGAAATTAGTCAACATACATCGCATCATTCGATTCGACGAAGAGCCTTGGATGAAAAAATACATCGATCTCAACACGAATCTCAGAATTCGAGCCGAGAACGATTTCGAAAAAGATTTCTTCAAATTCATGAAGAACTGTGTGTATGGTAAATCGATTGAAAACATCAGGAAGAGAACTGACGTTCGACTCGTCACGTCTGAGAAAAGAGCTAAAAAATTAGTGGTGAAACCCAATTACAAACACCGAACCATATTCGACGAAAATCTAGTGGCTGCTCACATGCAAAAGACGCACCTGAAGTTCGACAAACCGTATTATCTCGGACCGATCATCTTAGATATCAGCAAGCAATTGATGTACGAGTTTCACTACGATTACG